>JAPQRN010000114.1:0-20344 GCA_037367275.1 Coranthus polyacanthus | reverse complement strand
GAAAAAGATCAAACGGGTGCTTTTTGAACGGCTTTCAGTCCATAACGGTGGAAAAGTATCTCCTTAGCGATGGAACTATATAGAGAATGTGCAAATATGTCATGGTGCATTGCATTGCGGGTAGCGGCGGCCATACTATACTTCATCCTTGTTAATTAGATGCACAAATGTGATAGTAAACAGTAGTTGTTAGAGCGATAATAAATAGAGAAAAAGTCCTGCTCAGTGTGTTACACGTCTGGGTTTTACACAGAGACTGGACTTTAACACAGCATGAAACAAACACGTGGATATTCAGCTACATATGTAATAATGTGGTATTTTCTAAGTACACATCTACTGTGTAGTATTTATAGTTCAGTCAGGACCACTCTCGTCAAAAATTAAGTATTCATCTGCTTAAGTTATGTGTATTTGGCGGTATGGCTCTGTTCTGGGAGCTCGGGGAGAGCAGCATCAAGACCCCCTAAAAACGACCATACCAGGCAACCCTCCCTGCATCCCATGTGCTACGTGGAGGTGCCAGCAGGAGGGGTTTACACAACGTATGACATTATTGTATGAACCGGGAGATCGCAGGGCACTCAACTTGATGTGATGCTAGAGGTAGAGATTAGAAGCAGATGACCCACAGAGCATAAGGTTTGATCAGTCCACCTTAATGAATGTAGCTGATATTACAGGCTACGCGGCTGAGTTGCCAAGTCAGCTGATGCCTACAGCCAATGAGTGCAACTCTGATATTCTCTATGTAAAAACTTAGCAATGACTATCGTAGGTAGAGTATGAACCCCCCAAAACACAGGAGTAGCTGTGCTGCACCAATGAAACGAGAATGCAGTGATTACCCTTGAATCCTAGCAACCTTTATCTGAAAACTGACAACATCCATCCATAGCATGAGCAGAGTAGCTACACGTAGCAGCAGCATAATACATTGAAGAGCTAGAACCTAACAAGAAAGACGGAGTAATGAAGGTCAATATGTTAGGCCCATAGCTGCTCCAACTACAGAATACAGTCGCACAAGCAACGATAGGAACAACCAGGCAGCAACAACACAGATATTAAAGTGGGACACTCGAAAACCAAGTGAAGGCAGATAAATGTTAAACACCAATAAAGCATGAAAGCACAGGCAGCAGGCGTTACTTAGCTTGTATGTTGGTGGAATGGTGAGTCAAAATCAAAATCAGACTGAATCAGGTGATCTTGCAGCAGCAGAAATGGCTGAGGTGGAAGCTTGCAGAAGAAGAGCAGCAATGATAGCTTAGCAGGTTAAACATGGCACCCCGAGTAAGATGAACCAATGGGATGCGTGGAAGAGAATCAGCTGATGAGTCAGCTGATATGGCTGACATTGACATCAGCTGCTGTCAGTCATGTGCTGACATGACTTCATGTTCTGAACTACCGAATGCTATTTGTATTACTTTGTGCATTGAGTGTGTTTCCCGTGGGATAACTAAAGTGTTTCTTATCATAATCAGTGTTTCCCCTAGATTTACGGCTTCAGGGGGGGCAACACTGACCCCCCAACACTGAAACGTGAACATGTTAACAAGCCTCCCATCGTCCAGTCTGTCAAGTGCAGATAAAAGTTACCAAGTGTGTGTGGAAAAGTTTCCCTCGAGACAGAATGAAATAAAAAAAAACTCCAAACTGAATAATAATTTGAGTTTGACAAGTTTTTTTCCACAAACATATTCAATGGCTTAGTTAAAAACTAAATCCAATCTCCTCCTTCCAGCTCATGTAAAAACCACAACGTGTGAATACGAGTCGTATTTTCACCGAGTTTTACCCGAAGAACTGTTTTCAATCAGAGTAAAAACACAAGAAGAGTTCTTCAAACTCCTCTTATGTGGAGTCAGAGGATTATTATTTATCAAGAAGAAAAGACAGCAGATTATTATTATTATTATTATTATCATTATTATCTTAGCAAAGAAAAAAAACAAATGATTTTATTCTGCAGCAGAACACAAAACAGTAACATAAAATAAACACAAAATTCAATCATAAACCAACATAATTAAATAACTGAAGGAATGTTTGTGTTGTCTTCATGTTTGTTCACATCATCTGGAATAAACGGTTCCTGATAAAACCTCCTTTAAAGTTGGAAAGAGGTCTTTGTGCCGCGGAACGTGTGCGGTAGATAAACGTCAGGAACGTCAGGCTTTTCCTGCTGGTAATTGTGCCTTCGGGGGCTTCGTGGGCTCCACATAATTGGCCCCTCAAACAGAACGATTAGGATCCGGATCCCGGGCCGATTCAGCACATCACGCTCTGCGTTCGCTCTGAACATGTGCAGGAAAAAAAAACCTGCGTCTGGATTTAAACCACGAGAATTATGTTAAACAGTGGCTTTAGGAGCTTTAGACAACATTAGAATTTATATAAACCAAGTGTAGCCACTGCTCTGCTGCAAATGTCAACTGACTCCCAGAAACGACATTTACATAGAGAAATAAACCAAACTGCAGATGTAATTATGTTTCTGTAAAACGTGTTTATGTAACAGGGTGAGGCCTGGAGACGATTTGAAATGTAGTTGGAGTAAATAAAAATGATGAGACAGGCACAAGTATTGTGTTTCCTCCTCTTTCTTCTGCCCAAATTAATTAGTTCAACACATTCACTCATTTCAGCTGCACTTAAATGAATCCAAAACTGAATACTTCTCTCTTGAGACTCATTATCAAAACCATATTTCAACAATAAACAACATATTCAAATAAAACAACAACCAATCATGTGCAAATAAAATATATCTGCGTCCAAACTTGTTAGGTATGTGGTCTGAAGCTTCCATTGATGAATCACCGTTTGCAAATCGATATGAATGAAAATTAAAGCAGCAAAGATCGAGTCCTTTTACCAACATTGGGTCAAAGTCGAGGGTTTTAACCCCTTGTGTCCTATTATCGTGAATTCGAGTCAAACCTCTTGTGTCTGAATGCAGCCAAGGTGTATGCAGGTATATATCCCACTAACGCCGCTTAATACATATACATACACACAAACCAAGGAATGTATTGGAAGCACTTTGGCGCTGAATGAGGCTTTACTGTGATGACACGGCTTTATTCAATTTCAAAGCCCATAATAACAACATCACTCAAATAATGATGTACGTACCTGAGACAGGAACATGTGTTTAGTTGCTTAATGTCGCTAATTTGCATCATAAATCTCAATTCATATCTATTGTATGTGCTATATTCAAATGAACAATCTCACTTAATTTAGCATCTCAAAATATATATTTTTTAAATATTGTAAGTAAATTCAGGCAGTAAGGAGTTAATGGCAGACACGTAGAAGAGTCCAGACCCGGGCTCTTATGGGTTAAATAAACACATCGTTTTAGAGACGACATCCACTCAAGACGCATCATCATCAACATCCACTGTGTCGCCACGGCAACACTTTCACCATTTCACTGTGCATGTCTTTATATGAAACTGATCCAATTTAAAGTCAAAGGTTGATTCTGTTTAAGTGCAACGAGTGGAAACGGGGCAAAACTTCCATATTCAGACCCAAACGGTGACTTCCTGTCGGGTTCTACGTCAGGCTTCACTTTTGACTTTTTGTAGTGGACGCTAGTGAACCAGTCACTGCATCACCGTGGCAACGCCACGCAACCAAAAGTCACCAGTTTTTTAAGTTTTTGTCATAAATTAGAGGTCGACCAATAGTCTGAAGACTGATACAGTAAGGATAGTTTTAACGCTGATGAATCAGTCGACGTCATCCTGACACTGACTCTGTTAAAACAATGTTGAATAAATGCTGCTGTCGAATCACGAATCACAGATCAATCACTGACAAGTAACAAACACACGCATGAAACAATTCATTCACATGTTAAACACACGACTGACTGAGTGTCTTCTTCGTTTTCATCTTTTACGTCTTCACGACTGAAGCGTCTCGTCTTCAGCACATACGTTATGACTCTGCGTATGTTATTGATTTCATGCCTAACGTTCCCTCTTGTTTTTCTTAGACTGTCTCATGTTTCTGTCGATGCTGTGGCTCCTGAAACGTTCTTTATAAATTTAAGAAATTATTATTATCGGCTCAGTTCAATGAAATTCAGCTGACATTAAAAACCACTCACTATTATTAATATTTAAACAAGACTCTCTTTTCCCACTTCTGTAGCTCGTCCAACCTCAAAACCCAGCGTGAACGTAGAGCTGGATTCCACAGACCTGGTCCAGACTTACGTTTGGACAGAATGTGTAACTACAGTCGGTGAAACAGTCGCAGTTATTAAAACACACCCACATAAGTGACATCTGCAGAATAATTGGTCAAATACAGTTAAAGTGTCCACATTCAGCCTGATGTTTTTACACTTTGTTAGGACTAAAATCGTAAGATAAAGCGTGTTTTTACGTCCTATGATCTGATGAAATAAGGTGCAGGTAAATATGTGAAAACATGTAAAGAACAGAGTGTATCTGAGCCTCGGTGTGATCCACAGACTGACTGGTTCTTTAAATAAAGCAGGTCTTCTTTGCAGATTGATTTTCCTCCTTCAGGCTGAAAACAGACAGAAAACACGCAGCAGCTCCATCTTTTCTTTTATTAATACATTTCTACATTTCTTCTCTTTTTTTCTAAACCTGGAAATGGTGCTTGTTTGACGAGAAATAACTTTTATTTGCTTTTAGTTGGATTTTACTCCGTGGGGATGAATAAAACATCGGAGCATCAAAATAATGCAGATTCATGAATATTTCAGCAGCTCCAGTTGTAAAGAGTTGATTTTTTTTTTTCTTTTTTCTTTTACATTTCAATTCAGACAGAAAAAGGCGTATAGTGCTGCTGCATCAGTCACACAGATTTATTTACCACCGAAAAACACAACCCAGTCCCATTTTACTGTGATTTTTAGACGGCGACGACCACACAATCGTCAATTTTTCATGGAACGCTTCGTATAAACTCTGGAACGTTGTGCTCTATAGAGGCTGGAAGTGAATTAAATGCACTTTTTGAGAGTCTTTATTTACTGGTTCAGGAGCTGGTTCTGGTCTATGTGGTGTAATCCTTCTAGTCCACATCTTAGAGGTTCATCTACTGGATACAGGACGACATTTACATCCTTTCATTTTACTGAGAATTTAAAGTGAATTTGTGTCAAATAAGTCATTATACAGAAGTGTTGCAGCTCATTTCCACTGAAACAAAGACCATCCTGTGAATAGTTGTTATTATCAGATACTCATCAGATCTGTTTTTATCAAATTAAAACAAGTTAAGTTAATCGTCACATCGCTACAGTTATTTCAGATAATGATCATTTTACACAATCAGTTGGTGAAACTAACAGATTTAACACATTTAGTCCTTTAACATCATCTCGTTCTTCTTCTGCTGAAACTTTAATGTTGAACTAGAGCCACCGTTTATTTAGATTTATTACCTTGGTTGAATATTTCACTGATGGGCTTTTCAGGGTTTCCTTTATTTACACGTAGCAGCGTTGGCGTCGCTGCAGGATTGAACTAAATACTGGATCGATTTAACGAACGATCTCAACGATCGACAAAATGACGTCAGGCGGACGACGTTTTAGTGTCACGTGACCGTTGTTGTCTTCAAACTCATCTTCTCTGGAACGTTTGAAGAGTTTTTATCTTGTCTGTCACTTCCTGTAGAACCAGTGCACTTCAAAATAAGAGCACATGCTCTAAAAACTAGAGACGAAGCAGGAAAAGCTTGTTCATTTCATTAAATCTGCTCATTAATTAGTTGCTTAATTTCACTCGCTTTTAAAGTAACTAAATAAACTTAATTTAATAATTAAATAAACACATCAGACAAAGATAAAGAACAGTGTAATGTAGATCGATTTCTTTTGTAAATCCAAGGCAAAAACCTTCAAATAAGGCAAATAACTTCATAACTTTGACTTTAAAAAGCTTCATCTGTCAAAGTCAACAGAACAGACAATAATATCATTAATCATAATTAATTGTCATCTCAGATTTCAATGTGGCGACAACTCAACACACGATACAAATGTTCATATCGGTCGATATCCATGATTATCACGATAAATGTCAGAACATTATTTCTTTAAGTTTAACGGCTGGTTTTTGGTCCTGAGTCAAACTTGAAGAAACCAGACAGTTCTATGTGGTTTCGAAAGACGGTTCATTTGACCCCATCCTCCCCTAAGGCGTGTCCACCCTTCGCCACGTTCTCATCACGTGGAATCAGACGTTCATACATGTTCTACGGTCACACAGATGAATACATTTACTGTATCAGAGGCCCCCATTTTCCAGCAGCTTGTTTTGGAACAAAGACTTTGAGGAAATGCTTTGACTCTAATCCTGTTGTGAAATTTTCAGCATTAACCCAATGAGAAGAGCAGGTTCTTGTCAACACATGTTCATTTACGTACGAGCATCGTGTCAGTCACAGACTCCGCATCCTTTCAGGCTCTAAATCCTTTTAGTTTTCTCTGTGAATTCATTTCCTCCGTGGCAGGAAAACACATTAGGTGAAGTCTCCACAGAAGGATGAGCTTTTTATCAGAGAAGCAGCCGAACGAGTCGACACCAGACGACCCAGTGAACTGAGGATCGCCATGACAACGTGAGAGGATAGTGTGTCTGTACATCTGGACTCATTAAGACCAGAAACCACATCTGAGCTGAACCAGAGTAGAGGCTGTTTTACATGTGAACGACCTTTCACAAGTAGACTTAAAAGACTCGAAACATGGCGTGGCATCAGTCAACAGGACGGTTTCAGTCAAACACTGAAAGGTATTGTTGATTTTTCTGCTATGTTTAGTTCATCTACAAATGTAAAACTGCAAAACATGTATTTTTTTAAACTGTAATTACTGTATGTCCTCAAGTAAAAACCAGGAGTCGATTCAACGGCCTCGTCTCTGATAACGGTCTAGGTGGACACAAAAAGAAGGACTCGAAAACCAAATATGAAAGAATAAACTCCTGGTGGATAATGTGTAGAACGTGTTCAACATAACACTGGAATAAATTCAACCATATGATCATGTTTTTCAACACTGTGTTGTTCTGACCCCTCATCTAATGTGTTATTGTCTGATTTCAGTCACTGCAGGACATTTGGATGAACAAAACAACAAACAAACAAACAAACAAAGCACACATAGAAACACCTAAACAAGAAGGTTTTGGTGTTTAGATTAAACTAACTGCAAACTGAGATAAAAGAAAACAGGAACCATACGTTCAGTCAGACTATTGTGATTCATTCTTTGCTCACACACATCTCTCAGTTATTAAAACTTATGGACATGGAATATGCGTTTGTGACGTCACGGCCTCGACCTTTGACCATGAAGATACACTATACGACACAACCCTGATCGTGCACTTTTCTGTGGCATTGGTTTGACGCTGTTTTTTAAGCTTAATATGTTTCTAGTGAAGTCTGAGCTGCAGCGTTTAATGACAACAGTGTCAACAACAGATCCTGAGACAGATCCTGTTTCAACATGGCAGTGCCTCTTTGTGTGTGAACCCAGTCGATAAAGAAACGGTTTTCCCCTTGTGGTGAAAGCCTGACCTGGTCTGCACAGATCCCTGACCTCAGCCTCATCCAACACCTTCGGGATGAACGTGAATGCAGACTGAGGGCCAGGATGTTGTGGCTGAACTGGACCAAATCCACGTGGCCACGTTCCAAAATCTGCTTAAGAGCAAGAACCAGAAATGATGGGAATTCAACAGCAGCAGCAACAGCATTCCTGAGGTTTGGAACGACATGTTCAGCAATTACGTATGGGATGGTTTTTAAATTGTCCTCAAACATTTGGTCATGTAGTGTATAATCAGTTCGTCCTTGAGTCCAGTTGAAGGTTTGTGGCAGATGTTGTGACATTCTGTCCAACTGTTACTGAGATGTGGGATTTTAAATATAATGTGGACAGACAGACCTTACAGAGACGCATCTAAAAACTCCTTTAGCCATATTATGAAAACTATGGGAGAAAACACTGTTCACGAGTGTTGAGAACAGAATTAAATATTAACTACATAAAGACTGAAGTGTCCTCTGTATTAGTGTTAAATCTCTAATGTGTGCCTCACATACAAGAGCTGACATTAACTCTGTCAGTGTGAATTTACAGATAAAACCAACGAACCAAGTAGAGTGGAGTTGAATCAGGATGGAGCTGAATGATCACTGAGTTTGTGGAGGGCCGTATCTGATTGGCAGAGCCGGGGAGGTGTGGCCAGGGGTGGAACCGATGTATGTTGTGAACGAAGGAGTCGACTGAAGTCACATGATCCACGGAGCTTTTCCAGAACAGTTCAGTTTGGTTCAATGTAATCGGCTCCAGTTCTTACTAACATTTGTAACATGTAGACATTCATTTTCCATTATAAATTAAAATAAGCCACTTCTATAGAAAGTGTCTTTACCTTCAAATAGATCAATAACATCAGAGTTCGTCAATACTCCAGTCTTTCATAATAAATGATTTTAATTATGAATTCATGAGACAAGGCGGGTCTAGTCGTGTCTTTAAAGTTAACATCGGTTTCTGATTCGTATCACTGAATAGTTATTATTAATGCTTTAACCTTGAACTGTGACTGTATGTTATGAATGAATGAATGAATGAATGAATATGACTGTTACTAGACCATGTGGTTGAAAACTGTCCTCATCCTGATGTAGAAACAGTCTGCAGAGACTTCAGATGACTCACGCTGTATTTATTCATGTTTAAACACAACCAACATCTTTAACAATCTTTTGCCAAATGTAACAGTTACTGTTAAATATAAACGCTAGGAGTGAACTGGTCTTGACGTCAAAGTCCAGAACCTGTACATCCTCAACCTCCTGTCGACCACGTGTCGAACGCTGCGACTGGTTCTTCTACCAATGTTAAGAGATGTATACAACGGCAAACCAGTTCTTCTGAAGGTCCACAAGTTGAATCAAGTCTGAACCAGCACTAACACCAGAACCAGAACCAGAACCAGAACCAGGTTCTTATTGATGGAATAGGTTTATACGAAAGTGAACTCTGGCCTGAGGTCAAAGTCCTGCATTTGTACAACGACAGGAAGTAACAGAAATAGTGCTTTCAGTGAAAACGAAGTATGTATGTATGAGTAGCTCTGATGAGTCTATTAAAGTAAAGCACAGACAGAACCGTCGAAATTCAGGTTTGTAAACAGAGACGTAAGTCCTTCTCCTACAGATTGAAAGCACATGGACGTCCCACCACAGTCTGCACGTGCTCAGATGAAGTACTCCTTCCTGCTGTCGTCCACGGCGTCTCGCAGCGTGGGGTCGCCTCGCAGCGCCGCGTCGGCCGTCTCTGCGAACTCGGTGCCTTTGGCCTCGTTGGTCCGATACGAGCCTTTGTGTCTGAACGTGTAGCGGATCACGACGACCGACAGAACGATCAGAACCAGGACCACTGTGGCCACGACCGCTGAGGAGATATGATCAGATTTACATCATGAACATCCCACTGCTTTGAGAAAAGCCATCAAAACTGGTGAAACATTCATTATTGGTGACCTTTCACACAGTTACATCATGAAAAGCAACGAAAAATGTCCCATTCATAAAAAAAGAAGATAAGAGAAATGAAACCGAACAGTGTATTTAATGTAGCCTCCACTGTTTGTTGTAAGGGTTTAAAGATATATAAAAATTCACATATTATAACTCGGCTCGAAAAGGACTTAAAAACCAAGGTTAAACGACTAATAGTTGACAAAAACCAATGAAATAACAAAAACATTTAACTGAAGTAAAAATAACCATAGTGAGATAACTGTATTGTGTGTTTATGAAACCAGACGAGATAAACTCAAATGTCTTCGGTTTGTGTCTTTTGGCTGGATGTGAACTCTGTCTCCACATATTTGACTCTGCCAGTTTTGTGTCACAGCTGGACTCATAAAGACAAAATGTTCCCTCAGATTTCATCATTAACACAGACATTAATTTAACTGGATGTGAAAATGACGTCTAATAACTGAGTCACTGCTCACACACTGCCGTTTATTGCACAGGCAGACTGTTTATCACTCTCCAGCTCTAAATAATTTGCAGATAGAAGTGACTAATAAAGAGCGGAGTGTTGTTAGTGCTGCCGAGGTGCTCTGAAGGCCAAATAAAAGCCGTGATTCTGTTGAAAGCACCTCTGAAAGCCTTTGTTTCGGGACATTTGGCTCACGCTGAAGTGTGTTTTCTGCCCTCAGACTCGTTTCATCGTCTGCAGAAGCAGAAATGAGGCTCGCAGAGATAAAACTGTCTGGATTCTTTGAATAACCCAGACACGAGGAGAATGTCTGAACTCACCTCCCAGAATGGCATCGAAGTATCCGTCGTCCACGTCATAACCTGCAACACGGGAAACACATCGTGGACTAGATCGAACGTTTACACAGGGACGAATGTGGTTTCATCAGGTACATGTACAATTAAAACATAGACGAGTATTTCCAACTGTTGACCACAGCCTTAATGTTTTTACTTGTTACGTAGTTGACGCAAGAGGTAATTCTGTAGAGATCATTACAGACTTTTGTACAACTGCTGTATTATATACATGTACATGTATGTTGGGGGTTTTGGCCGTTGTATATTGTGGGTCTGTAGACTTCTTCAGGTCTGGCCTCATTTCAGATGTTGTACTAAGGAGTCAAATATTCACGTGTCAATGACTGGAAAGGGCAAAAAATGGGGAAAAGTTGCATATTCAAACCAAAATGGTGGACTTCCTGTTGGGTTCAGGTTTCGGCTCCAAGAGGCTTTTCTGTGCATCTGGACCTGATACATGTTTCTACCAAATCTGGTTCATCTGGGTCAAACCGCTTGGTTTACACCCAACATCCGTAACATCCACAAAATACCAGTATTTTCACCACTATGTAATAACACTAGTCTTCACAGATATAACAAGGCCTTTGTCTCTATGTAACAACACAAATAAAAACCTCTAGATGCAACTGCACCCAAAGTTGAAAACAGTGCATTTTAACTGTTAATTATTTTTTAATGTTCATTGATTTGATGAAAAATACCATCAGATGTAAATGATGCAGCAGAAGCAAAAAGTAGCAGAAAACGTGAACGCTGAGTTAAAGTCTAAGTAAATCAAACAGTGGATGAGCGTATGAGTGAGTTTCTGGTACAGTATATGTGAGGTTTGAACAGACCGACTGCATTCCTCTGTGGGTTTAAACGTTTGATCGGCGCCTTCGTCGTCTCGCTGAGCTCCGACAGCTTCCTGTCACCAAAACGCTCGTTTCACAGAGTGATTAAAGGTAATCATGAATTATTGCTCAGGCATCATGTTCCCGCCTTCAGTCGACTTTGTGCTGAAGGACGCTGTGTTTGTGTGAGGGATGTATCCCATCAGCCCCGGCTCACAGTATTAATGTGCATTCCGATGTGTGCAATTAACAGACGGGCTCATTAATGCCTAATCACCTCAAACATCGAGGTGCTCGCCCACTCGTTAAATTCTCATCGCGCTGCATTGTTTACAATGTGGACGAGTTCGGTGCAATTAAAGCCGAATTACACGACTTTATCATGTGGGACAGAGAGCGATGGGAATTCAGCGAGCGCACACTGTAAAAACAACTCTGTTACATCAAACTCAAAGTCTTCTGTGGGTTTGTTGTGGAGTTTCACAGAAGAACAACCTGCAGCATGTTTGAATCAGGTCATCAAGTGTTGAAAGTTGTGGATTCACACAAATCTTTCACCGTTTATCATCAAAAACAATATGTAAAGACTGGTTTCAGTCGTCACAAGCTGCTTATTCAACTGCAGTTTGTCAAATACAGACACAGAAATCTGAAAGAGTAGTTCAGTCGTTGTATGGTATCATATTACATCATGTCAAGGTCAAATCAGAATCATGTTCTATCACTGCATCAAGGTGAGACTCATGAAAACTGAGGAGATTGATTCATGAGTTGATGTAAAAAATGTAACTGCTGCCAACAAAGTGACATCTAGCATTACTGAGTAGATTTAAAGTTGTAAAACAATTCAAATGCATTAGTTCATGTGCAAATGTTAGATTTAATTTGATTTATAAATATTTTACAAAAATTCATTTTGGTTTAAAAAGTCCCTGGATATTTCTGTCTTTACTAAATGTTCGGATAAAATTTAGTAACATTTACTGAAATAATGTTTAAAATTCAAATATCAACCACGTGGTGAATGGATCTGACACAGAACTTGAACCTGGAATACCGGGAATGCCCGTCTGAGACTGACATGTCAGTCTTTTTTTATTTGTTTGTTTCTTAAATATTTTTTGGTCAAAGTTTAGTTCAGTTTAGTAAAACATTACACGACGATAATACGATGATATGTGAATTTATTAAGTAAAATAGAAGAAGAGTGTTGTCCGGAAGAGTTTACAGGCCTCAGTTGTAAAGACTTTAATTTAATTCAACATGATGTTGATGATGGGAGAGGTCGAAAAACTGTCGACATCGTGGTAATTCATGGTGTGTTTTTGTAAATCTGAGGAGACATGAAATAGTTTCAAGCTGCAGAAGTTTGGGAAACACTGGGTTAAAATAGACTCTTTCACAACATTCAAGCTGCAATTCAATGAATTTATCGAGCACTGCAGCTTGAATGTTCACAGGTGTTTCCAGACAGGTAGGGGTTAAATATGTGACTGACAGCCGTAATAACTGATCACTGATCCGATTCAGTCAGATGTGACTCTCGAGTCGTCTCTTTTCCAGATCGTCAGGTTCATTTGCCTTTATATTTAGTCGTAGTTTTGGACCGAGACGAGAAGCTGCAGAAGGAAGAGCTGGATTTTTCCCCTGGTTTTGGCTCCTGCAGCTTTGACTCCTTGTTAGAAAGTCTTTCTGTCAGAAAGGCCTCATTTTTGCCCCAGGGCTGAAAAACCAGGCTGAAGCGGAGGAAGATTTCAGACAAAATTAGATTGGTACTGAGCAGAGTGGAGACATGACTGTGAGACCGGGTTGTCCTCGGAGGCGGCGTCTCCTCGTTCACCTCGTTACTGATCTCCACAGGCCTCTGCGGGACGTGGAAGCCTCGTCACACTCCAGGTTTCTGTTCCAGTCGCTGAACCCAGAGGGATCAACAGGCAGCAGAGACACCGCGTCCACACAGTTCACTCACAACACTGGCACAATATTCCACTCCTGAGGGATCGACTCCGAAAACTTTCATCGCATTCCCAGAAGTGGCGTTAATCTCATTCAGAGCCAAAGAAGAAGAAGGAGAAGGAGAAGCAGCAGCCGAGTGTCTCTGAGCACAAACTGGAAGCCAAATTAATTTGCGCCTGCAGCTCTGAGTCTGACACAGCGCTGATAGTAAACACAGACACGACCAAAGAGCAGAATCACTAAATAAAAACAGGAATGTTATCAGTGAGAGCAGACGGTCTCGCCGCTCTCAGGGACGATCGGACCGTCGTGTCGGACAATTTGTGGAGCTGAGAGGACGGCGAGCGGAGCCAGAAAAACAGCAGCTCCGGGCCAAACATTCAGCGGCCATCGACAGCATCATGTCGTTATCAGAAGCCAGTGTGGAGATGTTTGTTACTGGCCGGACGGCTGGCGGCTGAAGGGCTCGCTTTAACAGCAGCCGGGTTGAGGATTGAGAGCAGAGCGATCTCAGAGGAGCACAAACAGCTTTGGTGAATAACTGGCCACTTAAACACTTGTGAAGCTGAGCTGCTGATGGTTGAGAAACATGGAAATGTGACAGACTGAGTGAAATGATGGAGGCTGAATTTAAAAACCTGAGTCCTGTTTCCATCAGCTCTCACACATTTCACAGACTCTGTACTTTATCTCACTCCGCCTGGTTCCTCTGTGCTTCAGTTCAGTGGAGTTTTATTGGCCCAGGAGCTGCCTCTTGAAAATGTAAACTCACATCACGTGACAGGACCAGGGATGCTGAAGGTTTGGAAGTATCTTATTAAAGCTGAACCTCCACTTGGACGTTTGTGACGTTTGTGAGTCCATGAAGTAAAACTAGCTCTGAGTCATCCGTCCAAAAATGTTCTCATGATAATTCTTGCTCCTGAGTAAAATTCGTCTCAATACAATCAGACAAACAACAAAACTAATGAAATGATCAACGTTGAAATAAATGAACAAAATTAGCAAAACACAGTGAAATGTTTTAACTGAGCGTGTGAACAAAATATCAGACTTTATTTTATGTCACTTTGTTTTTTGAAAAGCACTTCCTTAAACGACCACTAGAGGCACATAAACATGGGTCGTTTCGATCCGCTTCACAAATTGACCCGTGTTGTCATTTTTATGAAGTTGCATTGAATTTTACACAATATCTAATGGAAAAAAGGAATTTCAAGGAAAGTCGAGAAGCCATGTTTCAGGGAAATGAGTGTTATTTTTTATAAAAAGAAAACTAATGGATGTGTGGAGCGTGTTTTTCATTATAAAGTAATGGACAGTATCGCAGTCTGCTGTGTTTCTCCTTCATGTCCATCCACCACCTCCTCCTTCTAAGGTTTGTTCACATTTAACGTCACTTTGTTTTTCGTGCAGTTCTTCCCTCAGCCACTAGAGGTACGTAAACAGCCCTTCTCTATGGTCCATACTATAACCAGCCAACAGGTGTCAGGTCGATCAGCTGTTGTTTCTGTGTTAAAGTGAACTCTGTGTGACCTGGCGTGGACCTCCGTTAGAGGAAACAGACTGACTTCATTATCCCGACGCCGATGCTTTCATTTCCTCATATGAGCCGTGTGCTCTCAGTTCATACATGTTACATGAAGCTGCAGCGATGCAGTCGACGCCTCAGAAGGTTAATGAGATGAAACGACGACCGGAGGGATTTGATAACCTCTCCACCTCCGTCTTATCTTTAAGCTCGAGAGGCATCGCCCTCTAGTGGCAGCAGCGATTATAACAGACAGAAGATGAGACTGTGGTCATTTCCATCCACTAAATGTTCAGTCCATATTCTGAGAAAGAAGGTGTTTCCTTGATCAATGAAAATATAAATAAATGATTCCACTAATAATCCTGTTTACATGCAGGGTTATTATAGTCCATGAAAAGTAAAAGCAGCAGCGAAAAAATAATGGAATAAATATAAAAATGACACGAACAATGAAAAACTAAGTTCAAGGAAGTGTCGCAGGAAAAATAAGCTTCATTTTTGCCCTTGATTTTCATAAACACATAATAACATATTTAAATAATTTATTCATTAAATTTTAACCAATTTCAGTAGAAAACATCTAACAATATAATATTAAGACTTAAATAATTAAAGAGGAAGAAAATGTATTTGTTTTACTCCTTTTAAAGTCAGTTTTCAGTAATTTTTTAATGAGGTTTTTAAAATACATTAGAATTCATGTTTTACAGCTTTAAATCTACTCTAATATTACGTGTCTTTTGCTGCTTTGTCAAGTAACCAGTGGACTGATTCTTTACCGGTCACAGTTAAATATTTGATCATTATGCGACGTCGGTACTGGTACGTATCGATCGAAGGCGTAGACATTCCCATCCACAGCCACTGTCTGCAGCAGAGGCTGAGTCCTTGTGATTTCTGTGAAATTGGATCTGACCCGTCGGTCACTCAGCCACACAGTTATTTAATGAACCAAGAATATGACTTTGGAGAAACAGAAAAAACAATCATATTGGAAAATAAAGCTGGGAGAGTCCTGAGGCTGATTTTACAGACAATGCCAGCACAAACCGTTCACTCTCTGCCCAGAAAATACACTTTTATGTCATTTAAAGTAGTGTTTTTTCACTGCATGGTCACAGGTCGTATATGTGGATAGAAATGGACAGAGGACACACAGGACTCTAAGTTATGTCAATATATGGACACACACTGAAACACTTCACAGTTTTCTATATAAAGTGAGCTGGCTCCTGGTTGTTCTGTTAAACACTGACACATGAAGACGCCACCTGATCTAAAACGAACTAAATGATAAAACGGTGACAGCTCGACAGTCTGTCATGTAGCTCATTTAAAATGGAATTTTCTCTTATGAAACAAGAAAGTGGGCAGCTAATGCTGCTTCAGTTTAAAGACTGAAGTCGAATTTATTTTAAAACCTCAAAAGATTCTGGTTAAGATTAGACAGTAGCTAACGTTAGCTTCCTGTTTATTTAACAAGGAAAATACAATCTTCTGTTTCGTTATCATCATACAACTAGAAGACGTAGCCTTTTACATGCATAGAATAAAGCTTGGACTGAAAGTACGTTATTTTCAATTTCATTTACTATAAATATGACATTTCATACAAGCCCAGTATTGCCTGAATATAAACTGCTGGGAGTCGTCTCTAACATGTCTGAATGAAACAAGGGCAGGCTTTGTTTGAATCTGTTTCTCTCTCACAGTTCACTGCTCAGTTTCTCAAAGGTTTGGTAAAAATGTCTAAAAACCAGCTGATTGGCTGCAGGCGCCTGGTGTTCGCAGCCTCTTTAAAGGCAGAAAAGTCCAAAGACAGAGACGCTGCTGAGGACAAAGACTGAGAAACGTCAGCACATTAGTGTCAAGTTGTTGGTTTATGTTTCAGTGAACGACATAAAGCGATGACGTTCTCTACATGTCAGCTCCTCAGAAACCTTTTAACACAAATATCTGTACTTAACACTAGTTATGTTTTCAGAACAGGCTTTAGTTTTAATGTATTTGAGGTGAATGATCCATTATTTTTATTTTGGATCAACTTCATGACATCAAGACTGATTTCAACCTAAATGGATGAAACAATAAGACATAGAAAAAAAATGTCACAAGACGATGAAAATGACTAAAAGATGGAACAAGATGAAAACGATGTAAAAGAGGAAAAGATGTTTTTGATTGGATTTGAAGTTAGAATGGTTTAATCGTTATATGAATATGACGTGAAGCTTTAGACTTTTATACTTTGAGGACATTTCTGTACTTTTTCACTTCCACTGCAGTGAAGAAGTTGAATCAGTGTGGACCTTCGCCACCCCTGCTCTTCCTGTGAAAAACACTGAGCTGAAAGCTTCCATCAGCGTGATGAGAGAGTTTTAAGACAGGAAACAACGGGAGATCCTCCATTTTTAAACCGGCGGCATGTTCTGACCTCGACTCGTCAGAACGTGGCAGAAGCTGACGGAGAAGCGCAAGCAGAGAGTTTTAAATGATCTGAGTCTGTCAGAAGACATGGACAGGTGTGAGAGGAAGGAGAGGTCAGGAGGTAGACGACACAGCGAGTTAGGACGCGAGGCTGAGAAATTCAGAGCGACAGCATGAAACAGAGGAGGGAGGCACTCTCGACTCGCAAAGAGACAGAGAGAAATCGATAAGGAAAAAGTGGCAGCGGAGGAAAAAAATGTGAGCTGGAAGAGGAAACCATCTAGTGCCAGCTCAGTTGGATCAGGATGTGTGGAGTTTGAGAGCTGCAGGCTTTGGAGGTAGTTTTCAGAGGAGGAGGAGGGAAAAATGTGTCTGGTGTCTGTTTATCTTAAAGCCCTGAGAGCCCCTTCATCACCTCCTCCTCCTCCTCCTCATTGAGCCACAGATAAGGGTTCAGGAGAGCACGAGGCCTCCAGGACTCCCTCCTCCTCTTCATCTCCTCCTCCTCCTCCTCCTCTTCCTCATCTCTGGCTGAGCTGCTGTCTCTCCAAAGACATCCCATCAGTCAGGGATTTCAGACCGCCTTCAATTACCTCCAGAAACTCTGCAGCAGAGTCTGAGGATGCAACATGCTGCACCACAAACCCATCACCGCAAATACGATTACAGCCTCAGCCTTTACAAAGGATTCAAGGGCTCCTGCAACATTTCACAAGTCGAAACCAACGCTTTTCAAGACTTTTAGACCTAACTATTTACTCCTTACATTTTAATCTGTACTTTCTACTCTTTACATTTTCAAAACAGGCCTGATTTTTAATGCATATCGGGTGAATTATCCATTATTTTTACTTTGCAACATTACTTGTAACATTATTTCAACCAAGACGGTGAATCCATCAGAGAACATCGCACACGACGAACGAAACGCAACAAGATGAAAACAACGTAAAAGACAAAACAAAGCAAAAACAAAAAAGACACAAGAAGAAAGCGACGCATTGGACGAAAATTAACAAAAACATAAAAGACAAAAGACGACACAAAAAGAAAATGAGCTTCACGAATGAGTCGGTTCGTCCAGTTTGGTATAAATATGGAGTTCGGCAGAAATCTGTTTTCAACCTTGGTTTGATCTCAGAATATATTAAGACAAAGGCTTCATTTACAATAGAACCAAAAAAACAATGGTGATAGAGACAAAAGAAGGCAATTAAATATTAAAACAATAGAACCATTAAGGATAATTAAGATGATTAAAGTATAAAGGAACTGAATCAGCCAAAACAAGAACAGTCAGAAGTAAACTCCAGCTGTAATCAGTGACGATGGGACCCTTCAGTCCTCGACTCCTGGTCCAACAGGACGATGACTGGAAATGACAAAAAACAGGCATATTCAATCCAAAATGATGGACGTCCTGTTGGGTTTAGGGTTTGGCTCCAAGAGGCTTTTTTGTGCATCTGGATCTGATAATGTTTCTACCAAATTTGGTTCATCTGGGTCAGACCTCACGAGACAGAAGAATTCACATCTCTGACTGATTGTTGAAACCGAACGACAGTCGGACCAAGAGCAGCAGAGACAAATGACTTCTTCAATCTGCTTCTACTTCTTGGCAGGTTTTATATCTGTGACCTGATGGAAACAACTCACAGTCACTGAATGAGGATCACTAAATTCAAGGCTGATTCTGCAGCTCTGTGTCTCAACAGTTTGGAGAGTTTATTCAGATTTAAGCCTGAAATATTCAGCACATTTTAACAATAGCTTCAGATGAGTTCCTGTTCTTCAAGGTAAGTGGCTCAAACCAAGAGAAAGAAACACGTGAGTAACTCATAGAACCAGGGTTACGTCCAATAACCAGTGTACAGAGAAGGTCTGATGGATTTTACTGGACGTTTGTGGCATCGTTTTAATAATTTAAAGGATTATAAATGTATTCACTGACAGAGGAGGCCTTGAGTGTCTCTGAAGCTCAAACAGAGGCATCACTAGGGTTTTGATACCAGGATTTTTAAAATACATTTCATTGTATCACTGCAATGTTTGTTCTGTGACCTTAAAAATCTTCCAAACTCTGCAGGCAAGTTCGATGACTGGGAAATGTGTGTCAACTCTAACTAAGGATCAAAGATGCACAATCCATAAAAAATACAAGTCCACATCCATCGAACAAAACCCAAAGATGCTCAGTTCAATGGGAGAGAAAATGGAAAAACTCAGCAAATCCTCACATTTAAAGAGCCTCAACTGGATGATGTGTGGATATTCTTGATATCTTGTATAACATGATATGTTTTAAGATAAGATCCTTCTCTCTGAGCGTCCATACAAAAGCCTCCACTCTGCTCCGTACGATGAAGAAATCATGTAAATGAACCTAAAATGACTCGTCCTCTGTGATGGCTTCCCTAAGGCGATGTCTCCTCCACGTTACCGTGGTAACAGCTCCAGTAGTATTATCATTGGCTGTGTCAGATGAGAGCAGTTTAACCAGTGTTATACATCACACAGTAATGATGCAGCCGTTTAAAGAACCATAACAGTCATTTTCAGTTTGAGTCCATTTACTACCAGCTGCCTGTACTTTGTGCATCACATCACATCACACTGAGTCACGTTCAGTCCATTCACCTGCAGCCGCTGCTTCATATCACACAGAAGAGATGGAAGTACAATTCAAACTGGGTTAAATGGAGACCAGTTTGGAAAATATGAAAATACTTTGAGTCAAAGAGCCAGAAGTTCAGTCGGATGCGTCCACGATCACTGCATCATCTGTTCATGCAGTTCCTTCGATTATTAGCGGTTATGGCCAAAAATGTGTTTATGAGTCACGATGACCTTTGACCTTTGGCACCAAAATCGAATCAGTTCATCCTTGACTCCAAGTGAATGTTTGTGCCAAATTCAAAAAACATCCGCCAAGTCGTTTCTGAGACATCGTCGTCTGACATTATTTTATCATAATTATCATTCACTTCATCGTCCGGCTCGTTTTTACCTCCTTCAGACGAGATTTGTTTTCAGATCTCGCAAGAGTTTTCCGTGTGTCTGAGAAAATGTAATTTTAATGTCATGAAGACACGTGGCTTGTGGAAAGTGAGTCCAGTCCTTTTGCATTTAAATGCAAATGAGCGGCTGCTGACCACGCCCCTTTCCCATCGGTGCCATGGATACCACTGTGTGGACACACTGTGTGGACACACTG
>JAPQRN010000113.1:3443-20361 GCA_037367275.1 Coranthus polyacanthus | reverse complement strand
CAATTCAATACGGTTTTATTTATATGGCGCCAGTCATGATACATGATTATCTCAAGACGCTTCACAAATTCAGGTCAAGGCCTTAGAAATACTATACAGAGAAGAAACCCAACAAAATCTCCAAGAGGAAGCCCGGGGCGACAGCGAGGAGGGAAAACCTTCCTTTACGGATGAAAAAACCTCTGACAGAACCAGACTCCAGGTAGGCGGCCATCTGCCTCGACCGGCTGGGGTGAGTGGAAAGAGGAGACAGAAAAGAAATGCAGAGAGAAAGAACAACAAACAACACGGACACTGGAGGAAACACTGGGCAGGTTGGAGTTCAGAATCACACATCAGGAACGTACAGAGGACACATCTGGCCCATTCTAAATGTCATGGTCTTAGGGTTGTCCTACTTGAGATTGGTCTTCCTGAAGGTCTTAGTCTCATCTTGGTCTCAGGATGTGATTTCAAGACCACAGTTGTAGAGATGGCACTAAATTTCCAGTTCCTGATTTATTTGTTAAAATCACTGTGTTTTGAAAAAATCTTTCCTTTATGTGTTAAACCTTTTTTTTACAATTTCCACAGGCTGCTTCATTCTGATCTGTTATTTTAAAAACTTGCCATAATGCGCTCTGTTTTGTCGGGTCTCGGTCTTGACCCGGTCCCCTCGGTCTTGGTCTTGTCTCAGTTCCGATACAGTCTGGTCTCGGCTCAACAGTCACTCAATCCAGGTTCATATCATCATTAATCACAGGAAGGAAATAAAACCACGAGAAAACAGTTAAAAATAAAAGCGTGCAAATACAACTATGGAATAAGTTCAAGCAATAAGTTCAAACCAAGACTGACAGTAAAAACAAATACACCCATTAACCCTGTCCCGTGACATCAAGTCTATGGGAACCAGGGCTTGTTGGGGCGGCATCTAGTGGCCGTCAGCGGTATTACACTTAAAGATGATGTGAAAACAGGTCGTTCGATGACGTTGTGAAGAAGTGTGGGATCATGGGAGTTGTTTTCAAAACACGCAGATGAAAATCTGACGCAACTCATGTTGCAAATCATGATGACGAAGTGAATTATAGTTTACGTTATATTTAGAGATGTATATTCATAGACGCTGTTTCATTTTACTAAAATTACTTCATTTTTCAGTTAGAAGACTGTTGGAAACATTTGATGTAATATGAATACACAGGTCAACTGAGTATATAACATAGTGCAGAGATGTGAAATATTATACCTTTAAAGATTGTTTTATATGTATGATTTTGCATAAAATATTCTTTCACTTTTGTCAATAATTGACTCCAAGATCAGAGGTTTTCTTTAAATTCATAACTATTTCATCCAAGTAAACAAGGCAACAAGTCTATAATACAACAAAGTGTAACGTCTTTGCCCTCTGGGTAGATTTTAATTTGCATGTGAACGTTTTTAGTCCGGTTACTGCTCTTGAGGCTGGCAGCCCTGCAGGCTGTTTGTTCACATATTTCTGGCGAGGCCAGGCCTGCTGTCATCCTGTTCTTTCTGCAGATCGTCGTCCTGTCTAGCGCGCTGCCCCAACCCCGTGTTGATAACAGCCCTTACAGCTCTTGAGGTGCGGTTTTGCACTTCAGCTGCAATCTCCAGCTCGCCTCAACCCGTCGTCTCACCTCCTGCTGCGACCATAGCTGTCACCTACATTTCACTCTCACCATCCCGTCTCCCCCCTCCCGTCTCTCCGAAGCCTCCTGTCCCACAAGTCATTTATCACCCTGTTTGGACAACCCAGCCTCTCCTCCCCCTTCCTGTAGCAAAAGCATGATTTCTAATTAAACCTTCTAACTGTGAGGTTAAGAGCCAATTTCATGCACCTTACTCTTGATAAATAGGCAGTGGCCCTTCACTCCTTCAGTCCTTTCCCTATCTGTTGTGGCCAGGCTGCTCTGGCATTACCAGTCTTTAGCCTGCTCCTTTCCTCTGAATTTCACTTTTTCCGAGATAAGTTTCATCAGTAATAACATCTATTATTCTTTTTTTTTTTTTCAGAAATGTAATTAATGGACAGTCAATGAGGGAGCAATGAAGTGAGAAGACGTGAGTATAGACCATTTATTGCTTAAATAATTCTAATGGGCGCAATAGGAAGCATATCAATTCAAACTCCTTCCAAACACTTTTCATGAGCTCCAGGGTCGAAGAGTTAAAACAGAAAAGTGTTCTGCAAGAGTTCTGCTTTTCTTGAGGTATTGTGCCCGAGCATTAGTTATTTGGCTCTCATAAAATCCATCGATTCCTCCAGATAGAATGTAAAACATGATCCGAAAAAATGGCTACTCATTTTCGCAAAGTAAAAGAATAGGAAGAGGCATTGATCAGAGTCTTTGACGGAAAGTCATGCCTGAAGGCTCTGTTGGACTGGGGATTAATTACTATCTTTGCTCTGCAAAAGGAAACATTGATCTGAGCGAGTGAAGAAAAAGAGGATTAATGACAGGCAGCTTTATGTTGATTAAGATTAAGTGAGGCAGAAAAAAAGAGACAAATTTGAATGTCTGACACTTCAGAGGGAGATGATTAGTGATTTCACTGTGAAGCTCGAACAAGACTTAATACAAAAAGGTAACCGCTGAACATTTACCTTTTTGTCCTATTGATATTACTCCTAATGTAGTAACATAATGATTGTAATTTACTTTGATTGCTCTATGCCTGTTTTTTTAAACAATATATTTTTATTTTTAGAAGCGGTGGAAACGCAGGGAACACGTGAACTGACGGCAAGCCACCAAAAGGTCCTGGACCAGAATTCAACGGGGACGTTTGCAGGTGTGTTTTTACCACCAACTTAAAAACAACCGTAATGACCGGGTACCTCCATTACCAGTCACTGTCAAAATGGCACATACGCATGAAATTAGCAGACACAAAAAGTGATAGGGTTAAAAAAACACAAGCTGCGTTTCCAGAAAGAAGGGACATTTTCTAAAATGTGATAAAAACTAAAATCTATGATTCGTTCATTTGTTTGAACTTTTATCCAGCTGCTAAAAGTACAAGATTTTCAATGTTTTCACTGACAAACTTCAGTGAAACAAAGTGTAATTTTCCTTTGAGAGGTGTATGAATCCATAGATAATTATCTCAATATAAATAACTTTCACACACAACATAATTATTTGTTTCCAATTCAATTCATTTTTATGAATATAGCGCCGGTGATGACACATGATTATCTCAAGGCACTTCTCAGATTCAGATCAGATCGAAGCGAACCTCGGACAGAACCGCGCTCTGGGTCGGCGTCCGCCTGCCTCGACCGGCCGGGGCAAGCACAGAGACGAGAAACAACTCTGGAGGAAACGCTGGGCAGGTTGGAGTCCAGAACCACACATCGGAAACAGAAAGGATCCACAAGTTAAGAACGTGTGCGGACAACGTAAAAATATATCACCTTGTGGGACTTTAGTTTATTATTATTAGACACAGATTTTAGTCTTTATGATATTTTGGAAAATGTCATTGACTAAGGTTTGTTTAGGTTCAGACACAAACACATCTTGGTTAGGGTTAAAAAAAAAAAAACTTACACAATGAATGTTAAAAAAATAAACAAAGAATTGACATTTGGTTTGAAACAGGACACAAACACTGGTCTCCTGTCCTCAAGTCCACAGAGTGACTGGTTTAGAGAACAGGTTCTCCTCTGTCATTACCTTTTTACCTTCATACAACTGTAAGAGGCATGTTTTAATCCTCTAGAAACTTCCCTGTGTGTTATCACCTGCCTTGAGGTGGAGCCGGGCTGTTACCACCTACATCTACACATATCGTACATACATCCCACAGCGCATACATTTTTAAAGAGTACGTGTTAGAGGGGCTTAACCGACAGGTGAAGGACACTTCAAAAGCGGATATTCATTTGTACAAGGTGAATAATTTATATGAGCTTGCGGTATAGGGAAAAAAAAAAAACAAATAGAAAATAGACCGATTCCTAAGAGAATTGTGCAAAAAACAAAAACAATTTACAAAAAAACTGTGGCAAGACAAAAGTAGGCCAATGACTAGGCACTGGCAGGACTTTGTCCGACCATGAAAAACTTCTCTTCCTCAGTTTATTGACTCTCTCCTCGGAGCAGCGTCTTCCCTGACCCTTTATACCAGATAGCTCCGCCCATGAGATGAGCCAAGGCTGCCTCATCAATTCATATTGATCTTGGCGCCGCTGAAATAAATAATGCAGAGTATTAAAATTATTACCCAAAGCTCATCTAATATAAACACCATCACAGTTTACAGACCAATCTCCTGGTTCAGCACACAGCGTTCATGGACAATAGGAGATAATTACTTCTATTTCAGGTGAACTCGCTTGTAGAGCATTTCACGCTGCGTTCGGGTGCTCCTCGTAAATCTCTGCTCCTTATCAGGAGATAGGACGGGACAGCTTTCATACAGTTAACGTGAGGAAAGAGGATGACAGATGACGAAGGATAGGTTTCTCTGAATTCGAACATTATTGGAAACATTTGAGATAAATACATGTCGACAAAAATATATAATATTTCCAAAACACGGCTACGTTCGTCAGTGTACTTTTGTCAGTAAAGGTTCAAACTAATTAACGAACAGATTTAGTCTCGATTGTGTTTTAGAAAATGCCCCACCTGTCTGGAAATGGGTGTTTCTTAACGTCATCACTGGTATTTTGCGTCCACACATTTCACGCATATGTGTGACTGGTAATCGAGGTATTCTGTTGTTTAGGTATGAGTACGAGTTGATGGTAAAAAACACTCAACAGGTACCTGCAAACATCCCAGATGAATTCCAGTCCAGGACCGGCTGTTGGCTTACCGTCAGCTCCCGTCTCTCCGTGTTTCCACCGCTTTAGATGCTATAAAAAGACATAATAGGTTAAAAAGACCAGGCATAGAGCAATCAAAGTAAATTACTATTATTATGTTGCTAAACGGTTATCTTTTTGACTTTATGTGCTGTTCCGGGAAATCACTAATCATATCCCTCTGAAGTCAGCGGAAGTAGTGATTTTAATCCACTATCTTGATTATAACCTGGTTTGGAACAGGTTTCCAGGTAAGTTACCATGGTAATAACAAGTGAAAACCTCCTCCGTGACACTGAAAACCCAGACCTCACTAACCCCTTCATCCTGCTTCGTGATACAGGCCCCTGACTACACGCTAAACCTGGATAGATTTTGAATGTTCATCGTGCCTCAAATTCCAGATAAATGCATTTCATGACATTCAGTTTACATGGAAATGGTCTCGTTATACCGGATACAGCGTCTCCTGTCTCAGCTGCCAGGCGTCCTCCGCAAATCTGGACAAAACAAAAGTCTCCACATTAAAAAAACCAACTGGACACATCGGCCTCAGACAACCACAACAAATCACCGCTCTTCATTTGAATCTCTGCAAAAAGATAATTCCTCAAGTCACTGTACAAAGGACAATAGAATAAACTCATCTTCACCAGCACCGAGCTCACAAAGGACACACAACCGTTGTTCTTCAGCCTTTGTATCTACCCAAGAGCCACATCTCAGCTGAGCACAAGGACACATTCTCTGTAGATTTAATTCTACACATGGTTCTGTACAATAATCATCTTTCATTTGAATGTAACCTCTAAGCTTTGGCTTCAAAAACATATTCCTTCTTTCCACCGCTTTGTGTAGCTCTTTAATAATCCTTCTTTGACAGTATTTTGTCACAGTGCGACCTCTCGCAACCTGTGCGGACAATCCCAGTTAAAGGTCTGACGGTTTCTGACTTTTTACACTGGAACGCGTCCGACTCGGGTACGACATCACTACCTGAGACTAACCTGACGAGTACTTGTTTGATTTGTTTTTCTTTTCTTTTCTTCAGCTGATGGATACTGAATTTCACATGGCGATTAATGAAGTGTATCTACATATACATTCCCAGCCCTGACTTCAGATGTAAACAGAACGCAGCCTAACATCCCTAGCTGTACCTTCTCCAGCCCACATGGTACAGCCTGGTCTTCACCAGCCGTGAAGCCGGTTGGAACCTCCCACTTCCTCTTGTGACTGTATATAAATGTGGTAGAATTCAGTTCTGAGCTCCAGGCTGAGTCCACCTCTGACCACTCCCTCGGTTAGGTGTGGTGGATATAAATCCCTCAGCTCACTCTCCGTCTTGCTCTTGACTGCTGAGGTTGTGGTTGAGTGGCTCTGTCGCCTCCAGGTAAAAACTCTCCATTACTGTGATTTCCAGTTTGTCGGGACAATCTGGACAAATTGATTTCTTTGCAGTTTACCATGTGCTCCTGACTATGAAGCCCTTTGTTCTCACCTCACTTTCCTGGAACGAGTCTGAAGGTTGTGAGTAGGCTCTGTCCTCATCATGTAAAGTATGTTAAACCTACTCATTTTAGTTTCCCTACTTTTATAGTTTATCTGCTGCTGTTTTGCATCCGTACTGTTTGCCCCTTTTTGTTTTGGTTGTGTTTGCGTTATGTGTGCTTTCAGTGTGTGTTTGCTTGTGCATTAGTTGTCTGCTTTTGGGGGTTTGCCTTATTGTTTCTTTGACATTATGTTTGGTCAAGTTGGGTTAAGTTCACTTCATTTATTTCTCCCTTTGTTAAAATAAGTGGGATTGTTACGTATGTGTAATTTTCTTTTTGTGTAGAGAGGCGAGGCACCACGGTGAGGTCTTATTTTGAGGGAATACACTGGGACACAGTAGAGACTTTGTGGTGAGGTTTGTTCTAACACTGAGGTGAGTAGTTCTAACACTCCGCTGAGTTCGCCTCTCACAACTCAGCTCATTCTTGCACATTTTGTCTAATTAGGAGTTGAACTGCAAATCTGATTTCCTTTTTAAGTGAGTTTAAATAAAATAAATCCTGTCACCTCAGTTGTGTGTTATTATTTTTTTGTCCAGGTAAAAACAGACAAGACATTCATGTTTCTCTTCCTTCCAGTTCCAGCTCTTTATTTACTACTTAAAGTACGTAATTTTGCAGTATTTTCAATAAACTATTTTGATTTATTTCACACTTGGCTCTCTCCTTTTTTATCAGGAACCAACCCGCGTGCCTTATTCATTCCAAATATTATTTCTAAATAATAAAATTCACATTTCGTGTGGTTTTGATCCGCAGGTGGTGCCGGTTCCTTCCACATCAGCACGATGGGCTTAATTAAATTATGAAAACCAGTTAATGTGTGATGCTTGTGTCTGACGGAGCACAGGTCGTCACGGGGACAGCACGGCCTGTGTTTATTATGATTGATGATTCATGATTCATCTGTGGATGCTGATGGGTATACACCTCTACACCTGACCACTGCTCGATGTCAGAGCCTCTCATTTATTGAAGTTTGTTCAGCCTCAGAGTTTGCTACAGTTTTCCAGTATTACTAAAGCATTAGGGCCTATTCTCTGAACCCAATGCTCAAACACATTTATCGAATCGATCCGTCTTTTGGCAAAACTCTAAACTCGGTTTTTGCCGTGACACACTTGTGATGCATAATGGTGGAAACCAGAGGCTGCAGAGGTGACATGTTTGATCGACTGACTCTCCGGGATCTTCAGGTGATTCTTTACTTCCATGCTGATTCCTTTTCCCTTTGTTGCAATGGCCTCAATTCCCTGCAGAGATCAATAAAGTGTAATCTCATCCCGGCTTATTAAGATTTAATCTCACAGTCCAGTGCACACAGATGAAAGCACACATGACCCAGCATGGCGTCTGATTAATTAAGAACAAACCCACTTTCAGTTTTAGTTGATTTAGTATTTCTCTTTCCTCACATAAAAATCAGGTGGGTGTTTCTGTAGAATTTCTTTCCACTTTTAAACTTCAGTCCTGACATTTTTTAAAGCATCTCCAGTGAGTGGGCAGGGTTGAAGGTCAGACTGAAGCAATTATCAGGTCAGGGCTTATCTCAGAGGTTGAATAAAGCAAAATAACACCCCTTGTCTTGAATCTGCCTCCACACAATCTAACCAGTTATTATGGAGGCAGTTGAGCTTTTAGTTGTTTCGTGCCAATTGTGAAATGGTGTTTATTTGCATATTTTGAGAAAAAGCTTTAATAGTTACCAATAATTATATACCTTATGAGCCATCGTGCATATGCCTTAATTAATCCTGTGTCATTTAGACTTCACATCACGAACCTTTGCATATATAAGGTCAAATATACGATGAAGACTTCCTCTCTAATTTTTAATGGAGGATTGTAACATTAAGTTTGGAGGCACGGATCATGACTGTTCATCACTGTACTCGAAAGTTTGCCTTCGAGTCTCCACTCTGAGTAAATAATGTGACCTCAAAAAGTCTCCCGTATACCGTGAAACTCAACCCCCAGTCCATTACGTGTTTAAAAATGGCATGGATGTCCGTCTCAAACTGCAGCTGCTACTCCTCCCCGCGTAAAGTCATCTTTCGAGCTTTGAGCTGTAAAAGGGAAATCCTTTCACAGAACGCTGTCATTGAGGAAACGATGAGTCACTATCAGCGGTTAATGACGGGGCCCATTTGGGAGGATAATTTCGAGATCTGTCATTGCAGAGCGAGAGTCATATTTATAGTGAGATCCCCGCTGCCAAATGTCATTATCATTTGGTGCTATATGTCCAATGGTTTTTCACTTTCAATGAAGCAAAATCATATTTATTTTCTTCTGCTGTGTATGACAAATTTGTAATTGGAAAAGAAAGGCTGCAAGAAGAAAAAAAAAAAACCCAAAATCAGCAGGATGTTTTTTTGAGTGTGTGTGGAAAGAACAAAACAGCAGCCGACGTTGCTTTATACTGAGGGCTGTACTGTTCTGGGCGCACCGTGTGTTCACCACTTCTTTTATTTACAATGACAAGTGTATTAAAGCCTCAGAAAGACAATCTCTGAGTTTATTTCAGAAGTTGCACCACAAAGGCAAAGCACCAAAACTGGGAAATTACATTTGGAAATGAAAGAAAAAGGAGCTTTATTGGCCAAACACATTTAACATCAGTCTCTCTGGTACAAAATTGCTACCAGCATTATTCAGCTTCACCCTCAGAGGGCCTCTTTCCTTTAATTTCCTTTGTAAACACATTTATTCAAACACTTGATCTCACTGTTGTCCAATTGAATCACAAGGTTACACAAACCCACGTAGTTTAAAGAGGCAGAAGGAACTAAAGGGTCATTCAAGCAGACAATGTCGCCTTCACAATGCACTCACCTACGACTAGAATTCAAAAGAAACGTAACCTGCTCGCTGAAGGTCACCTAGAGTTAACATTCACTCAAATACAATACTGACCTTTTAACACAGGCTTTGAATCATTAATTAGACACCTGTTATGCAACAGACGACTTCTGGAATCATCAAGAACCTCAGACGGATTAAAAATGGATTTTTCCCAGAACTACCACACATCACCTCAAAAAAAAAAAGAAAAAAAAAAAAAAAGAGATGCTGGTTCAAAAACAGCTGCAAAAAAAAAAGAGATCAAAGATTTAAAAATTCATCTTCATTTTTTTAAATACATAATTAATTTTAAGACCTGTCTAGCGCTGCGTGTTGACATATACCTGTGAGAAAAGAGAACGGAGACAATGGCTTCAACTACAGGCACCGGTTCTGACCGAAAGCAGAAAGCAGCAGTTTGACAAAGATACCTGAACGCGAACCGCATCAGCCAAACACCTCGCGACACTCGAGCTATCAGCGTGATATACTGCATCCCACAATGCATTACGGTCGCCCTCCTCCTCTTCTTGTTTAGTCTAATGGTGGGTTGCATATATATTGTATGAGTACTGTTGTAGTCAAGACCACCTAAAACCAAGAGATTTGGTGACACGGAGGTCTTGAGACTGGTCTCAGTCTTGAGTACGACAACACGACTTGTAAATACATGGAACTGCTCCTGTACGATTTGAAATGCTTTCATACAAACGATTATTTGCAGCCAAAGATACCATGCTGTTGCAGTTTGAAACATTTAAACAGGCTAACAAGCACTTCTTTATCGTTTCTTTTATATATACGGACTTATTCTAACTTTGTTTCGTACCTCGACATGTTTCGACTGCTAAACTTTCTGCAGCGTTCCCGAGAAGAGTCACATTATGTGTCCGTATAAAAGAAACGATAAAGTAGGATTTATAAAGTAGACTGAGTGACTGTTTGGACTAAGATAACAAGCAGGTAACGCTGGGTAGAGGCCGACACTGGCAACTAATATGAACAAAGTCATTACACAGAGATTTCTGTGTAAAAATCTAATGTACACCGCATTAATGTTCACATACAGTGAACACTGCACTGTGTACTGCTGTAGTAAATAGCTTGTAGTATCCAGTATGTGAACAGCAGACACAGGATGGAGTCACTAAAACATGGTGGACACTAGAGGTTTTCACTACTATTTACCTACCACTGTGACATGTAGCCTTCTGGGAATTTACTCTGCATAAAATCTAAAAACAAATCCAATCAGGGGGAAAACAAGTGCAAAGAGAATTAAAGCATTAAAAAGACGATTAAAGCAATTAAAGCTGACGTATTTAACTCCTTAATTCTGTCAAAACACCTGTGCTGAAAGTATTATGGAATTTTTCCCCAATCATACACTGAAGCTTTAATTTCAGCCAAATGGAAACGGTCACTGATCTGATGCATCAGGAATGTTCTAATTCCTAGTATTCCTTGTATCATCTGCATGTTATTTTACATACACTTTATATAGACAGCTTAGTATTCCAGCTTGTTAAGTTACTCCCTATATTATCAAAGGTAATTTAGAGGTAACATTTCCCACAGTGTAACTCTCTGCACATCAATCAATGTTCCCTTCCATCTCTGCCTGTATCTCCACAAATACTTGTTTGTGTGAGACTGTTCCCTGATTGATTAGACTGTTGCAGGAAGGCAAAATACCAAGCAACATGTGGTCGTGTTATGATGTTACCCAGCAGTCCTATTGACTTGAAGTGTTTGGATTTTACCAGGTGCACGGCAAATCTCTGGGTTGAAATTATAACAGCCTATTTGCCATGTGGCCGACAGAGGCAGTTTGTAGTTTCAATTGAATTTTATCTCAGCAGCCAGCTATTTGCAGATCATTACACAGGGAGTGCAAGCCCTAGATTGCCACTAGAGCGGCGTCTGCGTTGTGCTGGTGTGTTTGCTCATTCATTTATTTATGCTGCTCAAATCTCAACACCGTCGCTGTTCATTTGGGATGCTAACAAACTGGTTCAAGGTTGTTGCATTGGGACAGAAAGACGGAGAGGAGGAGAGGGAGGGAGAGAGAGAGAGAGCGAGCGAGCAACGCACTCAGTGCCAGCTTGCTTCATTTCTGTGCTGGCAAGCTTTATCACACACCCACACTATGTTGCCATCATATAAAATGTTAATTTGAGAAGTGTAACATTGTGGGACGAGGGCTGAATCGCTGCCAACACATTCAAGTCCAGGAATGAGACAGGCAAAGGCCAACACCAATGAACTGGAGAGATACACCACTGCTAGTTTAACCGTCCGTGGCCTGCTGGCTACAACAAAACATGCTCTGAACACAGATGAACATTTCTGAAGCTCTGGCATCAAATCGTATTTCTTCACAGAGCTAAACTTTTCCTTTTGCTGTCAGGACACGCAGCTCTTTCTGCCTCTTGCCACAAGCTCAGTGTGGTGCCATGTTCTTATGAAGAGACCTGATTCTTTTCAGCGTTGGATAAACTGTTTCACACGCAAAGCAGACGTAACAACAGCTAATGTGAAGCTGATGTTAACATCGTTGTGGAGTGTTTTCCCCCGCTCAGCTTGGCACACCTCCACAGATGTTGAGAGGCTCGTCTAACTTCGCCGATGCTCGCCGCGGGGAACATCCGGAACCACCCACGCTCCGCTTTCGCCTCGTGCAAATGAGGGAGAGGATTTTAAAATCATCAGGACAAAAAGTAGGAGGAGTAACAGCAGCCAGTGTTCACGGTTGACCAGTCAGCAATTAATGCAGACACAAATATGGAAAAAAAAAGAAAAGAAAATGGAACCGAAAAGTTTGTTGGTAGAGCAGGAGGCGTTGTTGAATTCAGGGGTTATGACTGAATATATTGTAATGCACTGCTACCAAAGCGCTGCTGTCTAGAGGTCCGGGATTTAAACGCAACACAAAATGAACCATCTATCCGTCATGTGTTCAGTATCGCAAAACTATCGAGACGAAATGTTAACATGATACAAATTTTCATATCACTCCATACTGATAATTATCAAGATAAATGTCAAACCATTATTTCTGAGTGAACGCAAGAAGAACATTTCGGAAACCTAAACGTAGAACCTTCAAAACTCTAAACACGATGAACTGCAAAGAACAAAATATATGACGTAATGATCCTTGTTTGAATTTAAACACAAATCTAAACTTTCCTGTTTTAAACAAAAACGTTTGAGTGTAGATTTCTGAGTTCATGAAGTGCACCTGAATGCACCATGAGTCCCTGTCTGCGTCAAACTCTGATACAACATCGTTCTTCAGTACATGACTTTACATTTAGCCCTGAGGTTTGTCTTTTGCTTTAATAATGCAAATTACACCAGGAAATGAGTGTTTACAAGACAAAAAAAACAAACTGCAGAATGACTGTTGTCCAAAGCTTATTATTGTGTTTGACATCAATTTGATCGTGATACCGTTTTGAGACCAGTTTATCGCCCGGTGCCAAGCTGCGAATGTTTGTCAGTGTCATCCCTCACCTTTAAGCTGAATGTGGACAGAAAACTGCTGAACAAGTGTCTGTGTGTGAATGCTGGGACGTCAGTTTCAGAGCTCCTTTCATAGGAGATGTGTTCATTTATTACCGTTTATTGGCAGCTCTTTATTTTAATTATCCGTTAAACCCCGGTATGAGTCATTATTATTAATACCAAAATAATGATCTGCAGTGGTAATAGCGGTCTCTTTAATAGAATTTTGTGTTTTAATTGTGCAGCAAATAGACAAAACCTTTCAAAGATCACACCTCAGAGTTCCCGCGACATGATCTTTCGGTCAGACCAGCCACCCCTCACACGACCAGAGACACGTGAAATAATCACTGAATCCTGCTGAAGATACACTGTACATCCATCCCCCGCCGCAGCTGTCACATCCTTTACATTTCACAGAATCGCAGAATATAGTTATTACGCTACTAAATGTCATCACTAAAACATAAATTGCTAATGCAGATGAGCTGCAGAGCTCTGCACCCTCCATCTGTGTGACTGTGATGATGTTTGAGAGTCTGGTGCTCTCTGTCATTTGCCATTTGTGGTGATCGCTTTTTGGCCGATTAGGCCTGGCATCCAATTTGAGATGCCAACAAGCTGGTAAAGCAACATAAAAATATAGTATCAGACACTATACTACACAAAGAATTGAATTTGAAATAAATTGAAATGCATAATGTCTTTGGCTGACGTGTGCAGAGATGCATTAAAAGATGGATAGATCTGCACAAAGACATGAACAAACAGAAATCAACATGATCAACAGAGGAACAAGAAGAATCAATAGTCTCTTTGTAACTCTGAGTAACTGATATATTATTACTGAGTATTATGTAGCCGTACCCTTGTGGCTAAAGGCAATGGAGGGATAGAGCTGAGCTGTATGTGTACATGACAAAGGAGTTTTTAATAACCTCCCAGCTGGACGAAGACGAATGATGACAGCGATCAGGTCGAGTCAACCTTATTCCTAAATCAATTCCAAGAAAAACCTGTGTGACAAAACGCTTCACAGACACTAAACCCGGAGAAAAACAAGGACGTGGTCACAGATGACGTAGAAAGTGAACGATGCTGGTTTAGTATGTTTGTCTGGAGACGCACCACATGCTTCCTAATGTCCGCTAGGGGTCAGACTGAAAAAAAAACATGTGTGAGAATAAATGAATGATTAGGTCTATGAATTAGTCTGTGGACCCAAAAAAACAAGAGCAAGAACAAGAGCATCACTAAGTCCAACAGACGGGGCCAGAGCTTATGTATTTGGGGTGGAGGAGCTTTGTATCCTGTCTTGTGTGTGTGTGTGTGCATTGAAGGCATGAAAGCACAATGCAGCCCTCTGGAGAAATAAGTAAATGACAGACTGCAGGCAAGTAGATAAAGGAAAACGAAGAGCTAGCGGCGGATGATGTTGAGGGAGGAGGCATTGTAGTGGAGGGCAGTCAGATGGACTCCTGAAGTGCTTCTTGGCACGCCTCAGTGGAAAGAGCCGCCGACTGAAAGTGCTCCATTGCATTGACATTTTGTCATCGAGAGGGTGGAGGACATTGTCCATAATAGCGGACCGCAAACATAGTTTTCTCCACCGCTACCCTGAGTGAGTCTGGTTCTTCCCTCCGGCACGAATGGCTTTTCTCATTTCTCACCAACTTGTTCAGAAATGTGTGGCCCTGAATTGATACGGCCGCGACAAAAGCCCTCAGCCCTGTCAGCAAAGATTAAGGACTTCACACACTGTGACAGACACCGGAGTGGTGCCGAACTGAGCGGCTTCGCAGCCAATCATCGGAAAATTTACCAACTTAAAGAAATGAATGAATTTATCAGTCCTTTAAACGGTTTATTCAGACTAACACTATTTTCAGTACATGTGTTCACACTGACACTTACGGCAGAACAAAGTCCATTGTAAGTACCTGGATGTTGTACCCGGATACTTTCATGCTGTGTTTTTGTGTTTTTTCTCTCATTTTCGTTCTTATTTTAGTTCCTCACCTGAGCCTTTTTCCCCAACACTACCTGAGTTGTTTTTATTTTTTTGGTATTTTTTTGGACGTCTCCCTGACTACCCCGTAACGTGACACCCGGCCTCGCCGAGTGGACCCAGCGTCGGCATGTGATGAGTCGGGATCGGGAATGTGAAGGTTGTGCTCATGATGGTCACCAATCTTTCTTTCTTTCTGCTGATGCCTATTACAAAAACACCTTATGTTCTTTCCTTCAGTGAGATAAGAAAAATGAAAACAAAAGCCCAAATTGTTTTTCCAAATATGTGGTTTGATGCTCGTGTCAGGTCAGTCCTCCGTGCACCTTGGAAGTAGGCGAAGTTGTGCCAGAACCTTCCATTTTGTTTGACGCTCGTGTGAAAATCTCTCCATGGATATAATGTTGTTTTTCAGTTTAAGACCGGCAATTAATATGGGTTTGGAGTTTTGGATTGGTAGATTAATGAAATGATGAACGGTCCCCAAGCAGGCGGAGAGGTGGAGAGAGTGGAATTGTACATTTCATAATAATTGATATCTTGTCAGTGACTGGTTTCCAGAAGTGAGGAGTTGTTGGACAGAACCGGGTGGAGTGGAGGTAATTATCTACAGTGTTCACTGTGCAATGTGGCCATATGTCAGAATCTGAGAATCTCCTTTTATACTTGTTATACTGTGTGATGTATGGATTACTTTGCACTGGATGTTTCTCTGTCGTTCTTATTTTAGTCCTTCCCCTTACGCTCTTTCTCGCCCCAAACAAGTTGTTAGGGTTAGGTTCAGGACCCAAAATGGGTCGGAGCTATTTTTATTGGGTCACTAACTGTCAAAGTAAAATACATAACAATAATACGATACGATTAACTGACCTCATGGAAACAGAAGAGTGTTCTCTAAGAGTTTATTAATGTTGACCTCAGCAAAGCCATGTGAAATGCAGAGGAGGAGCAACAAGATGTACGAAGGCGTAAAAAGACATAAGGAGAAGACAACTGAGTAGAAGCCATGACAACGGTTTAAAAGATGCAACAAAAACAACATAGAAAGACACGAGATGAAACCAACGTGACAAGATGCAACAAGACAAAAGCGAAGTAAAAGATGAAAATGACCGAAAAAAGAGACACTTTCTGACACAGTGTTTTAGCAGAGGAGAAGTTGGTCAGTGTACATTACTTGTCAGCGTTAGGAGCGAATGTTGATGTTGTTGTTGTCTTTCTATCCGTGAGCGAAGTGCATTTAACTCAACGTTGTTTCGACGGTGGAAGAGTCTGTAAAAATGTAGACATTATGCCAAGTCATTGTGTGTTTTTGTAAACTTGGGTCCCGAGGAGACGTAAGACAGATTTCTCTGGGTCTTCAGCTGAAATAGTTTGTGAACCTTGGGTCTAGACGTCTTCTGGACGACTTCACTCGACAAAAAAATAAATAAATCACTAATCCTAGAAGAGAAGCGATCATTATCTTTTTACCTCCAGTTCTGTTGGAAGGATCTGCAGCCTCTACTGTCCTCTGTTTTCCTTTCCTTTCTTTAGGTTTTTCCCAACACAGGACAGAAAAGAGCGTAGAAGCATCAATGCAAGTTCCTTGTCAGTATCAAACACACTAGTGTTTCTGTAGCAGAAGATTATAAACCATACCTATATAACAAGGAGGCTGTAATCTGAAACATTTAGAGTGTATGTTCTTCACCATAATCTTCCGCAATCTTATATACTATAAATACATAATATAGTAGGAAAAATAACATGTTGTACTCCTGTATATACTGCGCTACATAGTAATTTCCATTTAGATGTGTGCATTTGCAGATGTGAGGAGAGACTTGGTTGTATGTGAATGTATGTATGTGATTTTTTTTTTATCTCCACTTTTCAAAAACACAGATAAACCCGCCTCCACCGTCACGTAGCTCCGTAGGGTCAGAAGTGATGATGATTGAGAAGGATCATTTTCATACTGAGTCTATATGTCGTCGTTTTTTGCAGGAAAATGTTACATATTTTGCCTTTAACTCCACCATCTCATCATAAAAACGCTTATAATAATAATCCATTACAGATTGATGCAACAGAAACAGTAGCATGTTTTCCTACAGTATGAATATTTAGCAAAATCACACAATATATAGATAATATTCAGCATTCAGCAATTTCACTTAAAGTGACGTCAGGGTTGAA
>JAPQRN010000112.1:4873-15414 GCA_037367275.1 Coranthus polyacanthus | reverse complement strand
GTTTCCTGTGAGTGCTGTCAGTAGTATCATGATGAAAAGAAAAATGTAACTGCACAACAACTGCTAACAGAGACAGCAAGGACCGAATCGCTTGCAATTCTGTATCCACGTTAAAGTTACAGCTAGTAGTCAAGGCTGACATCTTGTCACATGAAAGGAGTTCAAAGGAATCGGAGAAGGGCACATAGTGAACGGGGTGAACAGCATTTCCTGAAGTCTTCTGTTTAGGGATCCTAAAAATGAGGTGTGAGTAGGTATAGATAGATAAAAACAAAAAACGTATTAGTGTGGACATGGCCTTAGTTAGGGTTCCATGAAAAGGGTGGATGTTAAGAGTTAAAGTAGTGTTAAATTTCTTCTATTCTCAACCTCTTTTATCAAAAAGCAGATGTATGCCCCACCCTGAACGAAGGTAAAGGAGGACAGATGTAGATAAAAAAAATAAATGCAAGGTGAAGAAGAAGAAAGGGTGCAAGTAAGGTAGTAAATGTGGAAGGAAGGGAAAGTGGGGGGCGTGGAGAGGAGGGGATACCGTCACGCTTTGGTGCCTCTCAATTGAAGTCTCAACACTGGCCACAAAAACTGGCTCGCTCCATATACCTCATCTTTGCATGTGAAAGGGCTGAACCATTGTCCAGGCCTAACTGCACATTTAACCTGTCTGGACTGAAAGAAAAGCTGGAAATTTCTCTCCCTGTCTCTCTCCTCACACCCTCTCTCTTCTTAACAAACCAATTAGCTGGACATTTCTCCCGCAAAGACGACTTTCTTTGCACTTGGGCTAAATGGTGAACAAGCGGCTCTCAGCAGCTCAAAGAGGACAGGATGTCTTAAGTTTTAGTTGGAGGGAGAAAGCAGTACATTTTGAGCACCTTTGGTTGTTTTTGTAAAGTTGCATCCCAATGGATGCTCTGGATTTGGGCCTGTGTTGTGTTTTGGGAGATGTTGTAACTGATAGCCAATGTGTCCACAGTACAGAAATTAACTTGGCGCTTATTTCTAAGCTTTACATTCTTCTTCTTCTTCTTCTTCTTTGCAACCAGGCAGAATATTATCAGCAACTCATCAGAATATCTGCCAGCTAAAGCTAAGCTAACAAAGCTAACGGTAGCTATGCTGCAGCCTCCTCGGTCCCTCTCCTCTCCCTACATATCCAAGATGTCGCTCGTTGCAGGCATTCCATACTCAACTTTTTGATCGATCGTTGACTGTATTTTACCATAATTGACCATACGGACGCACACACAAAATAGCAGCTGCAAATATGGAAGCACATGAATTGAGAAACAGTTAAAGTATGGTGTCTCCGTCACCTGCAACAGTGATTCTCAACTATAGGTACGTGTACCCCAGCGAGTAGCTGTGTAGTTGCTACGGGGTGTTTGTAAAGGTGGTTTGAAAAATCTACATGGATTTTTTTAATAAGGAAGTAAATTACCACCATACAACAAGCTGATATCATGTTGAACCTTGAAAGTCTGAACCAAGGTTTTTTTTTTACGTTGTATAAATTTGGCCCAATTAGTTTTGCTTTCACGGTGCAATTTTTGGAGTGGACTACTCCATCTATATGTGCTGCGTCTCCTTTAATGGACGGGCTGTGTCTGAAATCAGTATGTTGTTAACTCGGCTCTTTTTTTAACATCTTCCTTCTTCCGTTTGTTTTTCTTCTTTTGTTTTTTTGGTGATCATAGCCTTGCCTACCTTCCTGTAGTTGGTCCAAAAGTCTGAACTATCCAAAAACATGTTAAATGAACTGAAATGCTTGGACTAAGGAGCGGCTGCAATTTTGGTTCAGACCAAATGAGGTAGTTGTGAAAGCGCCCTTAGTAATGTACACAAATAAACTGATTCAGAGTCAGCTGAGAGTATGAAAAACTACTTAGCAGATAAGTTCAAATAGTTAGCCAAATGTAATAGATAAATTCGAAAAAGGGTGAAATAAATGCTTTGTTGAAATCCTGTCGAAAACAGTAAATTAGTGAGCTAAAGCTTGCTAAAGGAAATGATAAATGTTCGCTTAATTTGTGGTTAAACAGTTGAAATAGCTAAAAGTCATAAATAAATGGTCAGAAGAGCTAAAGTTAAAACAGTTATCTAAATGAATTAATGGTTGAAACATCTACCTTCTGCCAGTCTGTGAAGCAGATTGAAGCTAGAAGCACACTTAACACACTAGACAAGTGTCGTCCACACAGAGTGCGTCGGTCCTGCTGTGAGTCGGACTGCACATCACTGCTCCTGCCAAAAGCCTCTGGCTGTACTTTGTGTTCAAAAGACGGCCGTTTGGATCTGAACCGAACAACTGACCAACGCACACATCAGCCCAAAGCCAAGCATGCCGAGTCTCTGTCTCTGTGTGTTAAGAGAAGCTGTCCAGGCATCATCACCCATAATGCAACTGACCTGGCAGCATTTATAACATGTAACTGACACGAGCGGGTTTGAGCACTTTTGAGGGATTTTCCATTAATTTCCATTATTCCCCATGGATGAAAAAAGTCACTTTTTCACAATTTAGTGCTGGTGTCCGGATCACCACATGCATCTCAAGTCATTACTTGCGATCAAATCAAATCAGATCTCACTTCCCCTCTATATACAAATAAACAAGGATCATAAAGCCTAAAACAAAACAAGCTTTCATTTCCTGCAGTCATTGTGGATGCAGAAGAACCTAAGTCCATCTGGCCTTTATAACGGAGATAGACGGATCAATGCTGATAGGACATTTTACAAAGACAAACCTTAGCCATGACATTGTCTGTATGTTAATACCAGGTGTGAACGGGGCCATAATCCTCTACAAGGTGTGCCTCCAAACCACTTTAAAGTATGTTTGCACAAAGACTGGCCCAACTAAGTGTTATTTTGCTAACATTTTCCTGCCTGACACAGGTCAGTCCAGACATGCGGACATAAATGGGGAAGCTGCAGCACTCCCCTAACGCTCCGTCATGAATACAGGTCTCCTGAGGAGCTGAGTCCTACACAGAGGACGCCATCTCGGTACCTGCGAAGCCATCAAACAGCCACCTGGGGTTTGTTTGTGTCAGCAGCCGAGTCGATCCTCAGCAAGAGCCCTCTCAACACAATGTCCGACGCCCGGCCCGCTGGCTCTGAAGCCGAGCCGAGGGGCCAGCTGTAAGAGAGTCTCAGCCGGGGGGCCCAGGGCCAGAGCGGGTCCAAAGGCCTGGTGCTGGGAGGCTCTGACAGGGGCAGCTGCATCCCAGCCACCCCTCAACACCCCGCTCATTCTTCTAATGAGACATTTTGAGAATTAACTCTAGCAAGTCCGAGATCCACCTCCACAGCAGAGGAGAGTGAACTGGGAAAAACGGTCCAGAACATTCCTCTAACTTTAGCACTATTACATAACCACAGACTTTCTGTTATGCATTAAAATTGTAAGAATAAGTCATTTTTAAAAACTTTATGGGGAAAAAGTCAATATTGCCAAAATGTGGAGTTGCGTGAATTTCTGCATCATACATTGTGGACAACGACATTAGCACGAAAACACTAACCCCTAAGGAAATGCATTATCTGACATACAGTACTGTATATGCATCTATATCAAGAGTAGTGTTGGCATGTTACTTTTAGGTGATGTTTTCACATACTTAAATCCTCTACAAGATGAAAAAAGTTGTTTCCTCCAGTAGAAGATACTGGTAAAAGTAGAGGTTCTGATTCAACTTCTTCACTGGAGAAAAGGTGAAAAACTACAGCTGTTTATGTGAACTGAACCTCATATCTTATTAATATAATGTGTAGACTATTAAATCATTCTGACTTCAAGATTTGCTCCAATGTGCAAATCAGTTTTCAATGTCAGCAGCAGAACTCGAAACATTATGACGCTTCTTCTCCATGGTTCAGGTTTGTCTTGTTGCGTCTTTTACTGGGTTTGTTGTGCATCGTATGTATCCATGTCCTTTCTATGTGTTATTGTTGTTGTGCAAGAATCCGTAATTCCCCTCAGATCCATTAAAACTAAAGAAAGACGCTGTTCTGAAATTGTGAGGTGTAGAAAGTATAGGTATTTGTGTTAAAATGTAGGGTAAGTTGTCATAAAAATAAATACTCGAGTGATGTACAGGAAGTAAAAATAAAAAAAAATATTAAACTATTTTATATGGACAAGATATATATATATGATACTGTTCCAAAGTCCAGTAGGTTTCATACGTATACTTTGTGCATATATGTACATACTGTATATGCATACACATACTGTATACACATAATATTTCATATGAGGAAATTCAGTACATGTATTACATTTGCATATGGGAACAGTTCATGTTTATTGTGGTGCAAAGTGAAGAAAGAGTTTAAAAAAAAGTGCCATAGCTTCTCATTTTTGAATGCTTTTTGTGAAGATTATTTGCTTTTTATTTCAGTTTAGAATGTGTAATTTTAACTTAATTTCACTACCTCTTAGAAATTGTACTGTGATCCTTTTACCTACAGCATCCGTACATATTTCTTCTCGGCTCATGCCTTGTGATTTCCTCGCATCGGTTCCTCCGTGGGGCCATTTTTTCCCGCTGATCATCCTGCTTGACTCTCACTCCATTTGTACAATCAGGGTGAAGTCCAGCATCTTAATTAGCGGGGACGGGACGCTCCTCCCTGATGCAGCCCCACTTTGTGAAGGCAGGTGCAGCTTTAAATGACTTGTTGACATTTTTTGCAGTGTGCAGAAGGTGGCAGGTTGTGATCCTACAACCCGCATCTCATATGCATAATCCAGCAGGCAGGCGGGCCCCTGCTCTTGTTGAATGGGGGGGACTCTCCCTTCCTCTGGGGACGTTTCGGGGCTGAAAGAGAACCCTCAGCACCCGGCTACCGGGGGCCTGTGGGCACAGTGAGAAAATGAAGACCTCTGCACCCCTCTAAATCCCCAGGAATTTCTCATTAAGCACAGGTCCCGGGCTGCCGAGGGCCCCCAGGGCCCTCACCCACCCCCCGTGAGGGGTCTCCCTCTCTGGCAGGGAGAATGGAGCTCTCCACTCCACTATGTGAGGGCTGCCGGCTACCAGGGCTGTTATTCACCTTGTCCCTTTCTCACCAGCACAAGAGCTTTCTCCCAATCATGCTTTCAAAGCCCTCAGGACTTCCTCTTCCTTTCATTCTGTTTTTACATAAGTGTGTGTGTCTGTGTGTGTGTGTGGGTAATGTCTTATAGGACCTAAAAAGAGAGAAAGGCATAATTGAATTTGACATTTTTTAATGGTCTCCTGAGATATTTTTGTCTGGAGGCGCCAAAGCTGGAATGAACGGCGCTCTCATTTCAAAGAGGTTTTTTTTTTTTTTTTCACATGTTGTTCATGAGTAGAAGTAGGATTAATGAGGATTATGTATATGAGGAGAGGTAATGAGTTTTGATGAGAGTAGAGAGGATATTTAGTGTAAGATTTCAAAACATCTCAGCTCAGGCAGCGAGGCAGGGTTTTGGCAGAATCAGCTGTTGTTGCTTCACACAGCTTCGGGGTTGTTTTTTAATGTTTTTCTGTGAATGTGTGGACACGGGACACCACGATAAATGACGAAACGTATCATACAGAAATATGCACAAATGGCCACTTGTGTCTGCTTGTGCCTCATGAGATGCTGTTACCTAAGAAAAACTTCCCAAAGCCCTGGACTGCTCACCTGCTCCTGGCTGCACGTTGTTATTTCATGGTTCTTAAAGCTGAAGACTTTATAGAAATTATTGATTGTAAACGGTGACGTGACTACCTAAAATCACCATTTAAAAAAAAAGTAAACGCAAATTCAAAAATCATATGAAATGACCTTTTGCAGTTTTATTCACATCTACAGTGTTCTTGATTTTTGTTTTTATTTCAAACAATAGACGGCGAAAAACATGCGAACAGGAGCTTTACTCAACGTTGTGATTTACTTTCACCACCTTTATCGATCGTTTCCAGCAGCTATTCCAAGTTTAAAAGTCACTGTTTTGCTGCCCCCAAGTGGTAAAAATGCATTGATGCTACATTAAGCTCTTGGAATGACTTGGAATTAAATACATTAATTCATTACAACTGAAGAGCATTGCATTCATTCACGAAAGAAAAGTTAAGCCTGTAGTTATCAACCGTCACCATATGACAAGGCAGTGAGCGGAAAAACAAACGCTGTTTATTCGTCCAGATTAGATTCATGGATTTAGAGTCACTTGGTCACATGACATCGAGGTTATTGTCTTCAATAAAATTATTAATATAAAATAGAAGACTAATAATAAGGTGTCTATTTAAAGCTAATATAATTAATTTAATGGCATGAAGATGAATGATATTTAATTCTTTCTTTTGTGATACTTTTTTTTTTATTAAAGGAAAGATAAAGGATTCAATTTAAGATTATTCTCAGGGATTAAGAAAGAAAGAGAGAAAATAGAAATTTTTTAATTTTGTCTTGCGTCCACTGTGTCAAGTTATTTTGTCCAGTGTTGTTTCGTCCTTTTGAATAGTTCAGGATTTTTAATTTGTTTTTTCAAAAACTGCAGTTGATTTTCACCCATTTGCTCTTAGTTTGTTCTGTTGCTGAAAAGAAAATGTTCATCAGTGACTTCTATAAATGTTATTACAGTTTTTTTAACATGCTGCTGTTCTGTTATTATTATTGTTATTGCTGTTATAATTAGTCTGCTATGATCATCCTGTTGTTATTTTGCATTTTACACACGCTTTGGCGATATGAATGGTTCTGTACGTCATTAAAGTGACACTGACTTGTATGTGAGGTGGTGGGACAATTAAAACATGAATGAATCAGTCATGTGAGTCACATGATCCAATTAAAGGTGCAGCTCTGTGGCCTCGGAGAACCCTCGGAGAACCCTCGTAATGTGATTTGATTTTACACAGACAGACAGCAGAGAGCAGTCCGTCATTGTCCATCATTTATCAGCCGTACACGTCGGTGAGTCCGTGGGGAAGCGTTAGAGCGAACGGTCCGGACTCATTACCACGACTCTGTCAACACACGGAGCGGGAGAGCTGCTCCATATGGCCTCCTCGCTCACTCCCAGGAAGCCCGAGAGCCTTCACTCTGGGTCGGACCGCGGAAACGCAGGGTGACCTTTAAGGGCAGATAACCGTCTCCATGGCGATCACATCCAGGATCTGGGGCCGTCGGTCGGCAGTGACTCAGCTCCAGATGCTGGTGTTTGTATCCCCTAAAAATGTGTTTCCTCTGGTGGTCTGTCCTCATTTAACACTTGATGTGTGTTTCTGTTCTGACGCTGCAAAACTGTATCTGGAGCCAAGTCCTTCGACGTCTTGATTTACAAGCTTCCCTTCTGTACGTTGCTGAGGATTTAATGGGAAGGAGGCGAGAATGAAACTGAAACAAGAAGGAAAAAGAGCGACCGAGAGGGAAAAAAAAAACAGCAGTGAGAATGAGAGTGTGAAAGAGAGAGACAGAGAGAGAAACAGAGAGAGAGAGAGAGCTGTCCAATGCAGGCCAGGACAGCTGACAGCTGGGTTCAGCCGGGGTCAGAGGTCATGGATTGGCAGCAGTGGGGGAGTGAAGAGGAATCTAAAACAACAGGAAGACACACACACAGATCTGGTAGAGGAGATGAGCGTGGGCCTCCGGATACGTCTCTCTGTGACAGACATTTAGCTAAAACTCCATCAGCGTGGCGTCAACTCAGCTTTCACCGTGCGACCAATGTGTCTCACTGGCGGAAAGCAAGTACTTTGACTTACTTGACTTGAGTGTTTTCATTTTCTGCAATCTTGTAATTCACCACATCTCAGTGACAAATATCATACTCTGAACATATTGTTAAAGCTTACACAACCTTTTGACGTCTTACAAAAAGCACAATGGGATTTTCAGATGTCTATGAGTTGTAAACGCTTGAGTGCACCGTAGTTTTTTTGGCGCCAATGTCAAAAATTATAGAATTACCTTCCGGCATATTGTAAATCGAGCGGTCTGACAGGAAACGAGACTTCCGTTTCTACTCCTGTCTTTGTTTTCTTAGAAAATCTATCAAGTGATGGGAGGTTTTCGGCCGATCATGGGTGTTTTCAGAGAGGCAGGAGGGTTAAATACATGACTGACAGCCGTAGTTACAGATTGCTGATCATCTCCGCTGCTCCGTGGTTCGACACAGAAGCAACATGGCAGCTCCCATAACCGTCATATTTTATCTTCTCTTTTTCTGTAACGGCATGATACGACATCATATCATCTATCTTTATGTGAGTTTGTTGTTTTTTTGATTGGGACCGAGAGGTTTTTTGCAGAAATCAGACATTCTGGCTCCTTCCAGCTCCTTGGTGCCACAAAATGGTCCATCTAAACTTCTCACATTTCAGTAAATGTTCAAATCATCCTATGTCACCAGAAACACATTTGTGTATCAGAATTGTGTTTTTTGTGTTTCCACTTCTTACCAGTACTGCTCATACTTCTGAATACTTCTTCTATCACTGATATTTCTTATATTAAGGGGATATAAATTATCTTTTTTTTCACCTTGTGACTTGGTTCAGAGCAATGCTTTATAAATAAAGCTTTTAATTTAAAGAAGGATCCGCACTGCCCACTTCTCAGTCCTCCATCTTATATCATGTGCTTTGTCGCCCCCTAGTGGACATGTCAAATCTGTATAAATGATGGATTTCTTGGTTGAAGTAAATAAGGTGGTGCTTGGATATACGGCATCATGTCAATATATGAGCTGTAGAACTCCCTATAGGCTACTACCTAACAAAATACACCTTCACACTGATAAATACTGAATTATGTTGTGATTTAACATAGATATCAGAGTGTTGTTATGCAAAAAATATAAAGAAATGCCCCCCGAATATAATTCTGACTCCTGACAAGCGAACAAAACATTTAACCCATCTCATCTGCAGTTCAAGTAGTTGAGTTTATTTCAACCTGAAACAAAGAACACATAAAAATCCAAAACACGTCATACATGGATTTCTGGATTTGTAAGCGAAAGTGATTTAAAGGGTGAAAAAATGATCTTATGTTATCTTAATATGACAAAAAAAAAAGAACTGTTGGGTTTATGTGAAGGCAAAATGTGAAAATTCACTGAATTACATAAAAGGAACAAATCCGTGTCAGGCTGAGAAATGTTTGAAAGAATTTTTGGGTTTTTTTTGCAAACATTCCTAACATGCTCACAGAAGCAGTGAAAAGCGTCATCCGTTCATCGAGCTCATAGATAATTTATTTAGTATAAACTCTCACAGCAGCAGCTCCGAGTGGCTCTTGAAATACAGCAAATATCGTATAAATAACTGAAGCGTCAGTTTGGACTTGTCTCTGGAGGAAGACGTAGCCTTTTCTTATATAACAAAGTGAAGGACTTTAACTTGTCACATTATGAAGACTCTGATGCACTGCTTGGGTTAAAAATGACCCGTATTCATTTCCTGTGTTATTTCATGCAAAGGTGAGTGTTTCTAGGCCTTGGTGCTCAGTTCTGATTGAAAACGAGTGGAGTTAGAAGTGTTGAGATCATTCCCTTTAGTACAAGTATTAATACGCGAAGTGAAAATACTCCACTACAAGTAAGAGTTGTATAATCTAAACCTTACTTTTAAGTTAAAATATGTATTATCAATATTCATTGTGCAGTAAAAATGGTATATATATGACGTTTTGGGTTAATTTTACTGCTTTATTCATGTACATGTTACATTTGAACTTCTTTACATCATGTGAGTTGTGATGAATCTCCATTTAAAGTGACTGTTCAGACCAGACTGAGATCTGCATCTGGTTCAGGACCACATATTGAAGTGATCCGGATCAGGACCGAAAACATCAGCTTCCATGTGATTTGTGCTGTTTACACTGAGTCACATAATGAGTGAAAAGATCCGATTTGGGACACTTATGTGTGAACGTAGCCTTTGAAATGAATGTACGGTACCATTTACAACCCTAAACTCAGAAACACTGGGACGGTATGAAAAATACAAATTAAAAAACAAAGCAGTGATATTAAAACGTCCTCTGACTTGTATTTGATCGTAAACAGTATGAACACAACGCATTCCGTGTTTTGTCCGGTCGACTTCATTTCATTTGTAAATATCCATCCATTCATCGCATTCAGGCTCAAACACATTCAAGAGAAGGTTGTAACAGGAGCAATTTAGGACAAATAATGAGTTAAAATAATGAAATAACAGTGTGATTTGAAACGTGATGTGAACAGGCGACTGAAGTCATGATTCGGTACAAAAGCCGCATCCAGGAAAGATCTAGTCCTTTAGATGGAACGAGGATCAACAGTTTGATGTTCGTCAGGGAGAGACAGGAATGAATGTGGATATTCCATCCTCTGTGGTGCAGAGTTAAAAGACTCAAGGAACACAGCGATCTCTGACCCCTCAGACGACATCGAGAGTCATCGTTCATCTGGAGCTGATAGGACCACACGGATCAGGATTACCGTGGAAAACCTTTGTCAAGTACCGCGGGTCTGGACTGGGCTGGAACATCACTCAGTGGAAACATGGACTGTGCTCAGATTAATC
>JAPQRN010000111.1:5097-20382 GCA_037367275.1 Coranthus polyacanthus | reverse complement strand
ATCAGGTGTGTTGGAAGAGGGAAACATCTAAAACATGCTGGATTGTGGCCCTCGAGGACCAGAATTGGACACCCCTGGCTAACCCTAATGAGGTTCAGGTCAAATCTAAGGGCCTTTTCCCCCTTCAACGTCTGAACCACGGTTCATGTTATTGTAATGAACTTTGCATGACACACCTACGTCCCATCACCAACCCGGTCACCTGATACTTGCCACTGACTAACAGACGTGTGTGTAACATTGTTTAGCGTTTTCTAGTTGAGATGCAGTTGTTATATGTTATTCTTATCATGGCTTAAACACCTGCAGTACCAACTAGTTTGAATGAACGAATGTCCTCATTTTGACTTCCTTTGTTGGATGGATTTTACTTTTGGAGACTTTATTTTGATTTATCTTCGGCATTTTTGGACGTGTACAGATTAATAACTGATAATTGTTGACACCTGTTGAGAATGTTGTTGCTAATGGTTGCTAAGGGCTCTGAGGTTAGCCAATCAGAACATTTGCTGATGAAAAGTGGGTGGTGACATTCGCCTCTCAGTGTAATATCAAAGATTATTACTAAAAGAATTAAGATTGCAATCTGGCCAGTTTCACTGTTGATGAGAATGTAACGCTAGCTTGTGGCTAATTAGCTTGTGTATCGGGTCCCTGACGTCAACGAACTTCCTCCTAATGTTTACGACAGTTGGTCTTGTGGTTCAGCAGAGTGGATTTCTTAGCTGTGATGGGAGAGATTATTGACATGTTTGGTGAGTTTGGTTAATTTTATCTTTGGTTTTGACAATATAAAGAAGAAAAGAGATATAAAAAGTCATTTTTGTTTGGTCCATGGTTCAGCTTCATAACAGATTGTAAAGCTGCTTTAAATAGACCTCATCTACCGCAACACCTCAAACTGTCATTTAGTTAATGTTAGATCTTGTCAGGTGGCATCAAAGTTTGCTATACTACGGATAAAATGTTAAAGATTGTCACAGAGGTCGTCTGATTGTTATGGAACCAACAGTTTTCACAAAATAGTCGTTTGTTCTGTGAACTGAGCCACTTCTCCCATAGGACTCCATTCTAACAGAAGAGCCTTTGGTCTCCTTCTAAGACCCCAAGGCCATGACATGTTTACACTTGAAGACTGCAATCTTTATTCTGTAGTTCTCGAATCTTTGGTAATATGAGCTGTTTGCAGCAGAGACACAGAGAGTCCTCATAAGAGTGATGAATGATCAAAACTATACTCTTTTTTTTGTCAACACCATTACAGAAGTCTTTAATATATACATATAAATGAATGTATAGATAGAACTTAAAATTGGGACCTTTATGGGACCTTTAAAATCCCACTCTTGACATCATAGCTTCTTTTATGCTTACACTTCTGTCCTTGCTCTTTCATGTCAGCTTGATTTCCAAATGGATATTTGTTCTTTTACTAGTGTGATTATTATTGGACTGATGTCCTTGGCCTTGCGTGTACACTGAAATTTTCCAGATTGTCACAAGAAATAATGTCTGCAGTATTTTGACGTTTTCAGCCACATACTCGCTTTCAGAGCTCTTGCAACATGGTAAAGGACCACTCCAGATTCCTTTGGGAAGCCTCACTGTGTGATATGAACATGCAGCCTTCAGCAGGGTGAAAACATAATATAGCATTTTTTTATTCTGTCATTTAATCCCCTTCTGGTTCAACCTCACCTCTCAGAAACATTCATTTGAACATCAGAGAGCGAGAGCGAGTCAATCAGAACCAGTTTAATGATTTTCTATAAAGGTAGCAAAACCCACTACATATGGTTGGATACAAGGATGGAGGAACAAAGGAAGAATGTGAAGGTAGAAATGGGAAAGGGTAAAGAAAGGAAGAAGGGATGACGAGGAGGAGGAGGAGGAGGAAGAAGAAGAAGTAGGCAGGGGAATGAACACACAACAAGGACAGGCAAGAACAAATACAGATATTTTTTTACAATCAGTAAAAGTTCTTTTCCAGAGAATATAATGCACCATTTGAAGAAACACTTGGCTGTATGTGCTGCTTTACAACACATGCTGTGTGTTGTTATTGTCACATAATGCAGCTGTGTGATCTGTATGTGGCAGAGCTTCTTTTGAGCGCCATTTCCCGCTTTCATCGCTGGGAAAGTCCATCCTTCATCCATTATCCCAGATGTTTAGATCTCCATTCTGTTTGATGGGAAGCCCCAAGCCACAACAGCAGCTTTAAAGCCAACCTGGATGCTTTTTATTCACTCTTTTTGTCTCTTGGCTTCAGAAACAGTAGCTGTGTTACGTATATTGAGTTAACACATCACATGTACTTTAGGTTACTCACACTGGCTTTAGTCCCGTTATTCTGTTTCTCATACAAAGGAATGCAAAGAAAGCTCAGTACTGCATGCTGATTCTACTAACAAACAAGGTTAAAAGCAACACCAGAGAAGCACAGGAGAGAAGCAGTTTTACCAGTAACAGTTAAAATGTGCATGTTGTGAGGATAAATGATGAATTCAAAAAGCTAATTTACACCACAGTGACATATTTTATCTCTCATTCTGTCTCACATACACACAAAACGAACCAACCTCTAACACAGAAAACAATCACCATATCACCATCTGCGGTACAAAGACAATACAGTGAGAAAAACAGTTGAGTTAAATATCTCTGCGTTTTCTTTTTTTCAAAGTTTACTGTGCATTTGACTAATGGTTAAGGGATTTTGCATCCTCTTAGTATAGTCATTTCTAACAACACAATATGTGAATGCTTGGCCTATAAGGTGTCAAATACCCCTTTTCCACCAGCACGAACCTAGTGCTAGTTCTGGGCCAGTGCTAGAGCCGAGTTGGTTCAACTTGCAGACTGGTCTTCTAAGAACCAGTTTTCTTTTCCACTGGTTAGAGAGCCACCAGAGAATCATGTCATTACATCAAGGTATACATCTGTATATCTTTGTTGTTGAACCAATTGCCATTAGCTATTGTTACTAAGCTACCTAGCAATACATTATCATTTTCAAAATACTACCATTGGGTCATGAATGTAGTTTTAAGGTCTTTTCAGTCCAGAACGTAATTGTTTAAACTTCAAATCTGTGGCCAATTTATCAAGATAAAGCCTACTTGAAAATTTGCTCCAGTGTTTGTGGAGATGTACAGTGCAGTTAGCTAACGGCTCGCAGGATATCCTTCATGCCTTGCTAGCTATTAGCATACATGACCTGGTGGACAGCTCTCCAAAGGAGCTTTTGACTTGACTTTAATTTGTTATGTTGCGTTATATTACAGTGCGAGGAGACAGTTTGTCTCATCCATGGACCCCTGCTGCTTTAACCTCACATCCAAACTGAAGCTCTGTTTTTTTCCCTCCTCTTTGGATTAGGCAGACTAGGTTCAAATCTAGCCCTGGTTTTATAAAAACAGCGGTCACAAAGTTTTAGTTGATCTCTTTGATCATGATAATCTGGCCCCCAACTCCTGATGCAAACAGTTCATGGTTCCAGACCAGCAACGTGTTGGTGCCGCTCTGGAACCAGTTTTCCTGGCTGAGATCTGGGTTTTTGGCTGTTGAAACACAAAGAACTGGTTTGAGATTAGACACTGGCTCTGAACTTGCCCTGGAACTGCCTTGCTGGAAAAGGAGTAAAAAATAGAGCACAACTAATAAAAATGTTAAAGCTTTGAAAGTAGCACTTGCAGGGTATACATTATATGACACTATTTATATACATATGAAATATATTACTGCTATATACATTCATATTCATAGAGCTGTAGTTATTCACACTGTACACAGTGATGTGAATTATATGTGCCGTTCTTGTTTTTAAACATGTGATGAATGAGAAAACCAAATCTGTGTGTCTGTATAGGTGTGTGTGTATTCTTACTTTATATTATCATAACATTTTGCATTAAAATGAAAAGGGAGATTCTTTATCTTCAACCCCGCACACATCAGTCTTTAGAAAATAAGTCTTCAGTGACGTACATAGGTCAGTGCTATATTTACCCTGTACTTCGCTTTCATAAGTTTTCAGTTTTAGTCATTTATTTCTTGTCTTATCAGTAATTAAAACTGCTTGCTTCTGGTTTGAGCTTTGAGTCTGAAAACACAGCCGTGCTTGCAACCATTTGCTGGAGGTGACGATATGAATCTGGTGCCCAGGGGAGAGTTTTGTCTGTCTGTCTCATCGCAGGCTGAACCTCGCTGCTCCACCTAAAACTCTGGTCAAATTGTCATACATTTTTCACTGCACCATCTGCCGCGTCTCCGCCAAAGTGCGTTTGTTTACATCCGGTGTTGATTGCTGAAAGTGGTGCTGAGTTGAAGTGACATTACCAAGTGTCTTTAAATATCTAAAAAGAATAGTTATGTACTTGATAAACTGTATTTTTGGCTTTCATTTGTAGAACAAATGTATTGAAATAGCCCTGCGATGAACTGGCGACATGTCCAGGGTGTACCCCGCCCTACCACGACCCTCCAGGCGATTAAGCGGTTACAGAAAATGAATGAATGTATGAATGTATTGAAATAGTTATTATTCGCAGCCTTGAGATGGTCTCTGAATGTTAGGGTTACATTTGAGCCATGTTTCAACTGATGTAGTTCGGGTCCATTTACAACAGTGCATCACTTCATTTCGTGCTCAGCTCTGTCTGTGCTGACATAGATAGGTTTAGTTTATTTATCTTCCCCTGAGCTGTACAACACAGATAAAGAGCTGACAACTGAAATGCAAAGTGTAAAGATGTGAAACACCTCATAAAAGCCATATTCTATATCAGGGAGATCTTCAAACATCCAGTTTGGTGGCATGCAGCGGGTGGTGTGTTAGCTATAGCTAACACGCTGACATTAGCTAGTGCCAAACTTTTTTATTCAGTCCTTTAAAAACTGTAACTTATCTTAACAAGTTCATCCATTTCCTCTGTTTATCGTCACATGGAAAGTGGTAGAGTGACAACTGAACGTGTCTTGTGGACTCAGAGTAAAGAACATAAATGGACCCAGAGACCCCTTAGGGTTAGGGATCCATGAAAAGAGTAGATGTTAAAACCTTAACAGAGATGAACAAATTAATCAGACGAGCATTTTCCAAACTAACCTGTCAATCCTCATGTTTAATGTCTTTTGTAAAACCAAAGAAGGTCCGCTCAGGCCAACACAGGTTTGTACTCAGCCAAAGATATTTTTTAAAGAAATTCCACTTTCTAAGATCATGAGCACAACTGTGATTTTATAGTTCAACAAGTCATCTAAGTTTAATAAATTCCCTCCCATGAATTTTAGGTGTCTAAAATATTTAATAAAGGATTCAAGTAAGGTTTATGTAAACTGCTCTCTTATTCTGGAGGAGCATTAGCACTAACAATGGGGTGATATAGAGGCTATCAATCGTCACTGCAGTAATAACACGTAATATATTGTGCTGTTAATTTGACAGTGATTGATTAGTGTTTAAAAATCCTTCACTTTCTGCTGCAGTCTTTTCTATCCTATTAAACTATCTGCCAAGCTGTTGCCGGAGGGGAAGAGATGTACAGTCTCAAACACAGTTTGAAATAATTCCCCGCTCTGCTCCGGTCAATAACATTGCATTTACACTGCAGTGTTATTGAAAACTGCTCTGAAATCGTATTTGTCCACCTACCTTACATGAAACATATCTTCTCATAAAAAATATGAGTTTTTTCTGGTCATTTAGAGCATGATGAAGGTTGTGCAGTTGTGCAAAGAAAGAATTTAAAATCTAATCTGAACTGTAAAACAATGACACCTAAACTCACAGGGATACAAACAAACATAATATTGCATTTTTACATCTCTGTAGCCAGTGCCTCCAGTGACAACATCTTATCTGAGCTCCGTGGAGATAGTTTTCAAATTGCAGCACCTTGGTGATTCAGCCATTAAGGCCTCTAATTGCTAATTCTGTCAGTTTAATTAAAGTTCAAAACTACAGCAGCCTTTTTAAACCATCCAAGCATATCTCTGGGTGAAGTCCCTAGTGTGAAAAAAAAATAGCTGTGGGCTGAATGGAGGTTTTTTTTTTTCTTTTCATTTTGAAAGCTAACTCTTTATTTCTGCCTCACTCCTTTAGCGTTGCACTTAGATTTACCTCACTGTATGTTTTGCCGATGGGCTACTATAGCTACCGGGTTTATTTTGCTCTCGAGGTCCCAGTGACTTAAATCATTGAATTAAGAGAGTTCAAGGTGTAGAGCAGTTTTATTTTAAGTAATGTAAGCGTGTCACAAAGATAACAAAAGCTTTCAGCGGAGAGTCTATGAAACCGAACCAACCCAGACAAACCGAAAGAGACAAATAAATCTGCCACGATCAACAGAGCACAGCCAGCGTCCTTACATCATCCTATATAATGTGATTACCAAATTTTCCATCAGTATCATTATTTTATTTAAACAGATTCACAGCACGTTCACTGAAAGTGTCAGTGCAGGTGAACTGTCCTGAAAACAGCTGTCTTAAAGCGCAGAAATTCACACTGGTGTGTAAAAAGTAAAAAAATAAAAAATCCACTCATAAAACAGAATGAAAGGTGCAGATTTTATTCTGATCTGAGAATGAATCTATCATGTGTTATGTGTGAATGTGAGGAAAGAGATCACAGTTCAAATGAATCGTTGCAGCACATCAGAACGGTAAAGTTGGTAGTAAGTTGGTTAACAAGCTGATATAAAACTAATAAAAGCGAGTTGGATCCCCTTCTGACAATATATTCCTCTAATGAATGCGTTTGGATATGTGCTGTGATAGCATCTGTATGAACGAGGAAATGAGCGGCGTGTCAGACCACAGCAGAAACTTGTTGGACAAAAATCAACAATGTACTTAATAAACAATAAATTAGTGACAGCGGAAGCCACAAAGAAGGCATTCTTTGGCTACTTCATAATGATGAACACAGATCAACGTTAACATGTAAGCAGGAGTAACATATAGGCTAAAGAAACCAAACTGCTCATAGACTGTCTCACTATAACGTCGCTCTGTATTTATTAAACCGTTTAATGCGTGAATGGGGGCTACAGTGATGTTATATCTGTGTTACGGCATTTACACTTTGACTGAGCACAAATTTAGCTAAGTGCTAAACCTGCGGTTATATCATTGACATTACAACTCTACTGAAAAACTGCTGTGACTTTCTGCCACCGAATTCACTCCATCCGCAAAACATATCAGTGCTTTACAAACAAAAAAAGAAGGGTCTGTTGGTTTTTGGAAGTGTTCATACCAATTTTTAAATAATGTAGCTAGTTAAACTAGTTAGCTCAAGTGAGGAAAGCGATCAAATGGCGCAGCACAAAAAACATTCAAAAGTGTGATATAACTTAATTTGGATATATCTGCTTCCTGAATGCCACCTTTATTATTATTTAAATTAAACGTTCAGTATGCAAGATTTAGGGGCGATGTATTTGCAGAAGTAGAACACAATAAATAGAACACAATAAATAGAACACAATATTCATAATTCATTAGTATATAATCACCTGAAAATAAAGATTATTTTTGTTTTCATTACCTTAGAATTAATCATTTATATCTACAGAGGGGTGAGCGCACTACCTGATCCGTACTGGAAAACCAGATTTGTTCAATGCATGTGCGAAAATACTAGTCCTGTCACTAGTATTTCAAAATAAAAGATGTTTTATAAAAATGTGTTCTAGATTGAATTCATTTGATCTTTTTTACTAGTGGTGAAATACAAGATTCCATCATTTCTTATTAAACAAATACATGCGTCTATGGTATGGTGCTGATGAATTAAAAGATTAGCTACATTTTCTTTATTAATTAAATAAAAGGGGGCTCCACTTTTCCCCCCAGTCTGACTGAACTAGAAAGCTGCACTTAGCTTGCTAACTAATTTTAGCTGCTATTACCTAACTAACCTAACTATTAAAACCAAAGGTAGCATTTATATTCATTTTCTATAAATGCCAGAAACAGCCTTAAATTTAAATTTACTAAAATACTGGTGACAGGAAGTAGTATTTTTGCAGATGCATAGAACAAATGAATGAATCGTGTACTGACAGGCCCTTTTCCATGGAGTCCAGCATGTTGCACCGCCGTGTTTCTATATTACCCTAGAAGAGACAAACTAGACTTATCTCTTGAAAGTTTTTGAGTGGCCACCATAGGGGAGGTTGAGGAGAGGGCTATTCAGTTGGTTGCTATGTCCACCTTCACTGCCTGATGCTAACTGCACCTTTAACCTTGTTGCCCCTGGCAGGCTACACTGGCTCAATCAGTTTTTTAAGCTTAACACTGCTACCTTTGGATCCCTTTGTCTAATCACTTTTTATTTATTTCCACCTCCTGAAGTGAGTGCACTGTTGCAACCTTTGAGGATTTTGTTTTGTGCTTCTACACATTGCTGCTTTAAAGCTGGGCGCCTTTGATTTATTTTTGTGAAGAAAGAAAGTAAACCTAAACCCCCAAGTGTACAACACACTCGCTGCTAGACAGGTGGGTTCAATTTAGTGCTTCACAACTAGGCAGAATAGTGTTTGTTGTCCAGGTGTACTCATCTCCCCTCCCTCTCTCACTCTGTATCTAATCTGATAGTATTTCTGATCCTGGGCCAGACAGAAACAACTGTTACCTACAGCCACTTCGAATAACAAGCAGCTTCAGCAGGCCTGCAGGGCCGAACTACGATTCCTGGAGCATGAAATACACTTGGCATGCGAGCAGCTTGTGATTCTGACTCGAGAACATATTGGTCCCATACTGTAGGGCTACAGCACAGGATGCCAACGAGGAGACCTGGCGGATTTCATACCTGGCTAAGCACCAAATAAAAACTGTTCCACGCACTTCACTTTAACTTCAGCTCTGCTGCTTCTTCTGCAAGCAAACATAGAATCCACGACACCTCGCCTTACATTCAATAATTTCAGTACATTAATCACATCTTAATTTTGTTCTTATCGCGAAAATGTTCATTGTAATATTCCACCTGACTCTAATGTATTCACTTTTACTGCAGCTGAGACTGTATGTAAATGTTCCTTGATTGCTTTTAATTCATTCAGTGTTTGGATGTTATATGATCCTATGTGGGGTGACAGCATGTGCTCAGTAGAAAGAAAAATGTCCCTTTGCTCGGGGTTGTAGAGTTAGGAAAACAAATCAATCGAGTCCTTTCATTCTGAATCCTCCTTTGTCAAAATACAGTTATTTATTCTGTTTCCGAAGCTGTATTTAGCTAATGGGCCTTGGGCTTCTTTTGTGATTCCTCATATGGCAGTGTTTGTACACTGTATTCAGCCAGGATTCTTGGGAGACACTAAATTTAGCTTCTATGAATCCTTGAAAGGAGAATTAAAAAAAGTCTCTATTATATATTACTAGAGTGATTTCCACAGTAGATTTGTGCTTTGCCCAGCAGAAGAGGCAGAAAAAAAACATTACTGGTTGTTTGAATTTCTAATCAAATCAAAAAGATTTAAGTAATGATTATTAAGACCCCAAAGGTTTGCTGAAATCAAATCTTGTTTTTGATATATTTCTAATAATAGTCACTAAATGTATTTATATCCTGTAATTTCTGCTCAAGGGAGTTTTGGAGTGTCTATTTGCACCAGGGTGAAAACAGCCATATGGCAGCTATCCAGCTATTTATACCCGGAAACAAACACAAAAACTGGACACTGGACTTTAACATATGAGACCAGAATTAGATTCCTCTGTGAGTTTTCCCTTTTTTCCAGTTTTTAGTCTGAAAACCATAGGTTTATGAAAAAATCATGGTTTGGGTTCCCATTTGGGTCCCATAGTACTCTTGGGTATAAAAAACGTTGGCCATTTTCTTGGTGTATGTAACAAGGCATTATGTTAAAACACAACTTTATGTAATTATCACATTTTCACTTCATTATGTAATAACAACTGCATTAATAATAGATCTGCAATTTTGAAGCCAGGAGTCTGCATTTTGACCATCGTCATCATGGCTCAGAAGTGACCATATTTGGACAAAAGGGTGGAGCTGTGGAAACATGAGGGGTAATGGGTACTAGTTTACTGATACAGTAAACATCAAACATAACATTGTAACAAAATCATTTGACAGTTTTGTTAGTGTCACTTATTAACCACAACTACAGTCTAGCTGTCTGTCAGTAAAAAATACGTTTTATTCAATAAACAGAAGCTCTGAAAGTCTGACTCAGCAGGCAAGTGAGCTGTCAATCACACCTGTCAATCAAAGCCTGACACAGCAGACATCAAAGCCTTGTATTCACATTCATTCAATCTTAACTAGCAGTTAGAAGCAGCTGTTTAAACATGGACCAGATCAGTTATTTAGAGGGTCCAAATAAAACAAATGACTCCTGGAAAAAAATGTTTGACTTACTATTTTCAGAAACAAATTTAATGTAAGTCTATGGGAGCCAAGGCTTTTTGGTGCAGCATCTAGTGGCTGTCAGCGGTATTACATTTTAACATATTTAACATTTGATAAGGTTTGGAGCCATACTCCTTGCCCCGTGTGAAATACACAACTTCATGTAAAACATTTCCCTGCATTTTGTAAGAATTTATTACATATTGTGGTAATCACAACAAAATGTGCAAGTTGCAGTTTTCATGATGAAAATGTAATAATAATGCATTATGTAATGACCAACCAAAATGGATGTCTTTATCTGTGTTATATTTTTAACAGTTGTGCAAAATTAGATATTCCAAATATTAAATTAGACTACCATTATAGTTGACTCTGATCTTGTAGCCACATAAAAGCAGTAGCAAGATTGGATTTATCTGACAAATCCAACCAAAGTCAAGAATTTCATGTCAAATGTTGACCTGGAGAAACTCATTCACACTTTTTTTTTCTACAAGGGTTTGACCACTGCAGTGGTCTTTTGACAAGGCTCCCCAAAAAGACCATCAGAAAGCAGCTCAGCTTCAGCTTATTCATAATGCAGTTGCTAGAGCTGCTAAAAGTGCAACTCGTGTAATAACCACCGCAATATGTAACAATTTATTATATAATGTGGGGAAATTGATTAAGGCGTTCAGGCTGTTCATTATTACAAAATGTATTATTACATAATGAACTGAAAATGCCTTTCTGTCTCATCTCTACTGTGAACTGTCAGATAAACACAGGAAAATTTCCATTCAAATTACTCTTATATATATATAAGAGTAATTTGAATGAAAATGCCCAAATATATAGAGTAATTTTAATTATTAATGGTGGAATCCATCAAAATAAAGTTGTGTAATTCTGAGGGAAATGGAAGATGCAAGTGGGGTAGAATTTTAAAAGGGATTTGGTGAAATCGTTCAGAGATTTGCTCAGATTGGACTGGAATCTTTAGATAATGATTTGGAGCTGCAGATAACTCTTCTTCCCCACCCACAACTTGCTCACCTGGAGGTCAGAGAGTGAGAGAGAAACTAACCATGGATAAGAGAAAAAAACAGGCGTGCACACAAACACACCTCGAGACTCATAACCACCGAACCAACTTTATAAAATGGGAGAAGGAGAATGCTAATGTCAGGCAATGGCAGACGTCTCCAAGCACTGCGTGTCCACAAAGTCAGGAGTTTTAACTTCGGTTTGTTGACAAGCTACTGAATAAGTCCATTTGTATCTCATTTTGGCCTGAGTCATCTTTATTATTTTGTCTTTAGTTATATCAAGCAGTAAGTCCTTTGTATTCAATTCTTATTATTTTCCAGAAGACAGACTCCCCCTGGAACCATCCAATACGAGTGCACACTAAACGAGATGTGTGGAGGAAATAAAAAGCAGATCTGTTTGTATAGTGTTTGAATATCTGTGTATTGTGTGTGTTTCCAACAGAGAGACTGATTAAAAGGCAGGGAATATGCATGAAACGGCACACGCAGTTTAAAGATACATTATCAAAAAGACCATCAGGCCTCTGACATGCAGTTAGAAATACTCAACCTCCGGAAGAGCAGAGGAAACTGGTGAAAAGTCTATGGACTCGTGGAGGAGAACATACACAAAGTTTCACTCTAGTCCTAGACGTTTAGGGGAGTTATATCCAAAACAACAGCAGCAGCAGAGGAGGAAACAGCATCAGAAAATGGAGAAGGCCTGCCAGATGCTGGGCACTCCCTCTTAGAGACTCCTGGTTGATCTTCTCCTGTTTGGACGAGCCGTGTGGGGAGGCTGACGATGCCGAGTGGCTATCGCGGTTGGAGCACATGTCGTAGAGGTTTCCGGAGAACTGCATCTTCTTGGATTCTTGGCGGAGAGACTCCCACACAGCTGCAGCTTCCTCTGGACAGCCGGCCATCGCCACATTGGCACAGTCATGGAACTCATCCCACGACCTGCCAAGATGAAGAGGAGAACAGAGAGAGAAGCCCTTTTTTACACAGAGATCCCGCTATATTACCGTTAAGAAAGTTTTTAGACTACATCCACTCTAATACATTTTCATTTTAAAACACCATTTTAATACAAAGATGATCTCCATCAACACTAGCATTTCAGAGGCCTGAAACACATCTCACATGATGAGCTGAACTGATAACATCACATAACAGCTTACCTGCTGTGAATGTAGTCAGTAGTATCATGATAAAAATCTGAACTTAACAGCACAAGAGGTGCTTGGAGACTTTAATTCAGAATCCATGTTGAACTGGTAGTTTGGAGCGATATCTTGTTTTCTTCCAGAGAGGGGCACAATGTATCAGGACAATGAATCTGAATATGAAAGGATATGTAGTAACTATTAAGATCCAATCAGGCAGCAAGTCTGCATCATCAGTTCTAAAAGTGTCCATTTTGTCAATGCAGCCCTGGAGTTGACAAACTAAAACAGGGTAAGCAGCATATCCAAAAGTCGCTGTTTCACGGATCCTAAAATGTAACAGAACACTATATGTAAATATAGCACAAGCTACACATTTTGAAACTAAATTGTATTAGAGTGGACATCCTTAGATAGCATGTCAGATTGAATTGTGAATCAGAAGAGTGACACAACAGCATCAGCATCTAGGCTGCATCTACACTTATACAGTTTTTTTTTAATAAATAACATTTACTACATTTAGTATTCATTCTACTCCAGTGTTTCAGGATCGATAAAAACTCAGACTTTTGGAAACACTGCTGAGCACGTAGTTTCCAGGATTGCGTTGTAGCTTTTTGATGAACAGAAACAGAGACTTTTGGAAACGATGACACCCGTTTGCTGCCTGACTTTTTTGAGTTTTACCAATCACTACTATCCTTCACTGATTCGCCACGCCCTTGTAATGTGACTCTATCTGGACGAAAAAAAGAGATCATCCTTGACTACCTGCTGTTAGTTCAATATGGATACTGAATTACAGACAGTCCCATCTGGGATTTATGTGACTGTGTCTTAAATATGAGTGAGTGCCTTGTAGTGGAAGGTGATAAAATATGTGGAACATTGAATCTAAAAGTCCATTTGAAAAGCTTGCACAAGAAGGCTCACCTAGGTTACCTGGACAAAATAAAACAGAACATCCAGCCCCCAAAACCAGAAAGAGAAGCTAACTCAGCATGATACTGCCTGAAACAAATACCCAGCATTACAAAAAAGACAAAACACTAAAAAACTGAAAAAAAACCCAACCAAATCTAAGCATCACAAAACCCTTTCAGAGCTCAGAAAGGGTTATGGAGGGGAAAATGTTAGAATCTTTTGCAAAGCCTACATCGTAAAAGTTTGAACAGTTGAATTTACTTCTTGGATGCTTGGACATGAGGGAATTAGTAAAGGAGTGGACACATCCATAGAGTTGATTTTCAGCCTGATACTTTTCAATGTGGTACAGAAGCCAGGTAGAGGAATACGGGGAAATATTTTCACTGAGAGAAAAAAAAGAGAGGAAATGATATACTTTTGCAAGGTCACACAAAACTTTTGCATTCCCTTTGCAAAACTTTTCAAACTTCAGTCAGTGAACCTACGGGTCAATTTGTCACCATGGAAACAACAACAACAGAGCTGACACAGCCATGGGAGCGTTTGGAGACTTTCATTTTCAGCAAACGCTCAAATACAAAGAAATAAAATCAGTGTTTGATACATATGTAAGTGCAAAAACATGCAAAGGAACATTAGTGTGACAAAATGTACGCTGCTCCACGTCTCCAGTGATCTCGAGAAAGGATGTAGATAAACTGGAATATAGGGTTGGCAGTCGTCAAAACAAAACCTAAAAAATGTAGTATAACTTTTCAAAGTTGTAAAATCTCAACTAACAGTTAAGTGCAAGTTATTTGCATTTCTCACAATTAAAAATGTTTTTCCAATGTCCTTTCCAAGGAGTCGTTGTTATATTGTGATCTGGAATATGGAAGAAAACACTGGTAACTGGTAATGAATGTTATACTGGGGCCAAGACAGAAATGACTGCACAGTATAAGAAATGTATCAACCCAATTGCCAGAAAAAATGTTCTCATCGTACATTTCTGTTGTCACTGATTTCGCCTTTTCCTTGATTGCCATGATATGGTTGGGGTGGATGTAGGATATACAGTGCAAAACAAAATACAGGACTTTGCCACCAGATAGCAAAGTTTGCATCCCAATCCAATATAGGCTATCAGCATTTTAATTAGGGTTAGGAAAAGATTGTGGATTGGTGTAAATATTACTGAAGACATTGCAACTTATTTTTATCAACTTTTTCTGTATTAAACCTGTAAGTTATTAGGTTTAGACAATAAAAGGGCAGGGTTAGGACTACGCATTCATACTCCCAACTTGTCACTGATGCTTGGCCAAGACATCAATTTTTGATGTGCAAGGTAGTCAGACATATGTCTTGACAAAGCCATGGTTATGGTTTGGTTAGTTTTAGGCATGTTGGTTAGGGTTAGAAAAAGGGTCGGGGGTACGGCTAAAATAAGAAAGCCAAAGAGAGAAAGCGCAAAAAATAAACACAGTATGAAACTGGACACGAACCATCGTCCACAAACTGGCGTTCTGCTATAACCACCCCAACCACATCCTACTAAGGCTTTGCCCACTTAAATACAGCACATGGCTCATGTCATCAATTTCCAACATCTAAGGACTTACTTTGACTTCTATCTGAGGTACTCTGCATGTTGAAAAGTCATGCTATAGGAGTACCCCGGGTGTTGAAAACAGATGTCAAGTGGTCATGACCAAGCGGGAGAATGTAATGACTTGGGAGTGAGAACGGGCTCATTAGGAAAAGATTGTGGTTAGGTTTGAAAGTTCAATAATATAAC
>JAPQRN010000110.1:3404-20384 GCA_037367275.1 Coranthus polyacanthus | reverse complement strand
CAATCTGACCCTCCTCCCCCTCCTGTACCTCCATCTACTAAAATTTGGGTGGCATATGGCTGTGTCTTCCCCAAGGCTCACAGATGTTCACTCCTTACATCAGCAGCCTAGTTTGGAGACAGAAGACACTCAAACTGCGGTCCACCTTCTGCCTGAATACATGTGGGTGGGGGGTGTCGTTATAGGAGACAATTGACAAGGTCTGATCGCCTGGTGTTCTCACTAGAGAGCTTTAATACTCTGATGGAGGTAATCCCATGAAGCTGAAGCCCACAGTAGTCCTGTGATGTATTTTAGTGCGATAATGCAGGAGATGTACAGAATTAAACCTTAATGACAACAGGGCTGTTACAGTGGTTCCCAAGATGACTTTAGTCCAATATAACCATTGCATCTTTCATGTTTAGTCATAGCGTGTTTGTATATGCCCGTAGAAGTAAAATGCCATACAATAATACTTTAATTATTGTTTTATCTCAGTAGTAGTAATCACAAAACCATAACGCATGTAGCCTATGTGGTGTGTGGTGGTACTAGGACGACGCCAGTTTACAGTGTGGATGTCTTCTGTCTGGAATATCTAAAACTTTTCTCTTGGTTTAATCTAGGATGTAGGCCTTTCATGGATGCCACAGAAACATCTTCAAGGGTTGTCAGAGGAGCGCTGTTGCACACAGCACTATCGTTGGAAATTGTTGATGGTGATGGCTCGCTGCCGGTTGTGCTTATCGCTGTAAATATGTTTGACTTCAAAGAGCTTCTGTATTAATTATGAAGGGGTTGTTGTTTATAAAATAAAAGGATAGGTAGTAGCCTTTGGAGATTTCAAGATCCACTGGAAGAAAAAAAAAAAAGAGTAGGTTCAAGGAAAGACATGCATCAACAACAAAAGGGAAAAAAATAGAAAATATTAAAACAGCTTTTTGTCTCTGTAATTGGACTCCCTGTCAAAAATGCTGCACCTAAATTCAAGAACAAACAGACCAACTGTAGACGGTTGGTGAGGTTGTACTGTGAAGCAAAACTGTCAAAAATAACAAAAACTTGTGACGGAAATTGCTAAGTAAATATTAAATATTGTTTAAAACAATCCATTGTCTTAGATAAATAAGAAAACATTATTGCTTTTGACAATATGTGCATAAATCTGCTTTGTTGATAATGAAATAGGCACGATAAGGAAAGCCATAATGAAAGAGAGAAAATTAAGATATGTGGGTGAGTATCCACTAATTGAAAATGCATCGCTATTCCATATTGACACTTTGATATGTGTGAAGTTGCCGATGTAATATTATATATGCAAGTACAATACCGAAACGAAGAATTAGCTAAAAGGAAATCCATTTACATTGTGACTTGTACTTTTTTTTTTCTAAATTATGTACACTAAGCAGATATGCTGTCGGTGCACTCACTCAAGATGCATATCAACCAGTCACATCAAACAGCTCAGTGATGTTGTCCCTTCCATTCTCTCACAGATGAGCTTTAAAAAGAGTTTAATCTGAGCTCAGTTGTTGGGTTGGTGGTCTGTGTGCGCACATGGGGAGGACAGCTTGTAAGTGTTTGTGTGTGTGTGTGTGTGTGTGTGAGTGAGAGAGCGAGAGAGAGGGTGGGGGTTTTAGGAAGCATACTTACATTTCAAAGTAATGGCCTATTTATAGGGCAGACAAACAGCGGCACACCAAGAGCCGGCAAAAAAAAAAAAAAAAGTCCAGTGCCTATGGCCTGTTGTTGTTAGCATCGAAGAATGCACCAGTGCTTGTTGTGATAAGGATATGAGTGGAGGGGTTGTAAGCGTGGCTTGTTAGAAACACACGTGACCACACAAGTACACACACACACACACACACACACACACAACAAAAGCTGAGTGCCAGCACGGAAACACACACAAACAGGAGTATCTGCACGCATGCACACACATTTCCAGTTGCAGTCATTTCACAGTAAGATACAGTCTAGCACAAAGGCCGACACACAACGATGTACAACGAATGGCAGATGCATGCAAACACGTTTTTGGGATTAATGCTAATTTATGCTGTTTTCATCAACACTCTGTAGCGTAGAGAGTGAGTTTTCAGCCCCACAGCTGCGAAATGCAGCATGCCTGATTGTGTAAGCGTGTGGCTAATCGCAGATAGATGATGTTATGTATATGTGTTTGCCTGTGCCTGTGTAACTAATTGTAGATAGGCTCTCTCTTTGTAAACTTGTGTGTGTGTTCATGCTCAGATACATATGCGTGTGATCATCAAAGACTTAGATATTGATCATATCTTAGTATGCATTGCAACAGTGGCTAGAGGCTAACAGTGTGACTTCTTGGATTCTAAACTAATCGGCTGATCCTGCTTTGTATGTGCTACTTGAAAAACAGTAGATAAAGACTCTGGTGAAGTCAAATCTGTTGGATGTATGAGTGAGTCAGGGACACATGGTGTTTTCCATGTTATGGATGACCCAGGAAAACCCAGACGAAAGCAGCGATCTCCTCATTGATTTTACTAATTAAATCCACCGTCGTCTTGAGAGGAAGACAGAGAGAAAAGCCCTGAGCGCTGGATTGTGTGGTGTGTACTGTAGAGAATTTTTTTGTGTATGTTTATTTATTTTTTAAGTAATTCCTAGGTGTGTGCTATGTCCTATTCTGCAGGTGAAAATTAGCTTCATACTTCATATTCAAATGCAGAGTTTTTATCTTGTTTTTTTAATTCTATACGCCTAAACATTAATCTTAATATTAGTTCAGTATGACTTTTTTCAGGCTCCAGTCAGGCGGTCTGTTGTTACCAGCTGCATGTGCCAGAAAGTCACTCAAACTTACACGTGGTAGTGCCATTTTAGACAAGAGACATTAGAAGTTTACCTTCACTCCACTTAAAGAAATGCACTAGCTTGTAATTCACCATTGTCATCCATTCATTCATCCATCTGACCTCTTGTGACTTCTGAATCATCTGCTGACTTTAAAGGCTTTCTGTGACCGTTTCTCTTCTTGAAAAGTCAGAAAGCGTTATCGGACCCTATGCTCGTTGCTTGTTTTTAAAGCCAGGTGATTGTCTTTGCTCTTGTATTCACTTTCATTCACACAGTAGGAAAACAGCGAAGGTGGCATAATCACAGCCAGTGGAGGTGTGTGTGTGTGTGTGTGTGTGTGTGTGTTATGTTGAGGTTGCAGTTAGTGCAGCTACACAACCTGGTCTCATTTTGGAGGAAGCCACTTCAGTGTGATATAGCATCATATGAACAGTGATGTTAAGCGTAAGAATAGCACTGTTTTTGTAAAAAATGACATAAAAACTTAAAAATCTATATAGATGAGGAATGTATATGAAATACTTTTTCTAGTAATTTACATGCACTTTAAACTTACATTAAGTATGACTAGACCACGAAAAGGCATTTGTAAAATCAAATACTCACAATATGTAATCAATAGCAATATGTAAGCGTAGCTTTCTTCAGTCAAAATCTTCAATCACACGAGGACAAAACATCCGTAACGAAGACCAGTTTCTCAAAGTCCAGGTACAATACCAACAAAAAAGCATAACAAAGCACAACATAAAGGAACATTGTGAAGTGGAGAACAATACATAAAAAGGGGGCTATGAGTAGAATGTCGGCCAGCACGACACAACCCACCGCAATTACTGATCAACAATATACAGAAGTAGAAAACAATAACACAGTAGAAAGACACATAACATCATCTGCTGAGACATCAGTACAATCCTAAAACCACACCAATGCGCCGCAACATAACAGTGAGAACAGTGAGAACAGTGAGAACAGTGCCATCCGGACCTGAAGCTAATATCCAGCCTTCTGTTGAATGGAAGCATTGTTCACATGAGCAGGGTGAGGGGAAAAAACAAAATATTTTCCACAAAATGCCCTCTTATGTAAGCTGTGGCTCTTTTTTTTATCATCTTCATATTCACACTCTTGTTTTTTTCTCTTCCTCATAGAAATTGAGGTCAGCGTTAATTGAAATTCAAACACCTATTAATTAATAAGAGGATTTCTCTTTTTTCCCTCGCTCCTATTTTGTCTATCTCTTGTTTCCTTTTCCGTCCACTCCTCCATTTTTCCTTCCTCTCATTCTGTTTCATAACTTTTCGTGTGTTGTCGAGTTTTGTCTTCTATTTTCCGTTCCCATACTTTCACTCTCTTTCTTATGTCTTCCCTTTTTCTCTCTTATAACCTGTCTGATTCCAATGCAGTTGAGCCTCTCTTGATAATTGCCACATTCATTTTGCTCCTAGATCAGTTTGTATTGGTTGAAGTCTGTACATGTAGCTTTGAACAGCCGCTTTCTTTAGGGAGTTTCACTATTCATTCTCCTCTGAGATGGAGTTGGCTGCAGATTAATCTAAATCAAGTCCAAATCATGTACAGCGCCAGTTTCTCAAGCTGCGATCCACTGATTATTTGACAGCCAGTCGGCTTGTTGTCAGACGATTTGTTAATTAAAGGACTTTGGGTGGACTGTGAGTGTGTGGTGAACTGATTATTAAAGACAAGGAAAAGAAAATGTTGATGGTTGATAAAGTGTGTTCCTTGCAGCCACTCCGTGTTCGGATTGCAGTCTTTGCTGCTGACATGAAGTTTTAAGTTTGTGGAGAAGTCGGAAAGTGAGCATGGACACCACAAATGGAAAGTAGGAACCGCAGTTCAGACGTATTTCAGTGAGGAGGAAAAGAAATGAGTTGGGCTCAGTGAGGCCCTATAATGACATGGCTCAAACTATAGGGACTCGTGATAAGATCTGATGTATAATTTATGTATTGTGGAACTAAGAGGCATAGACGCTTTACCATAATCATCTTTTTCAGAAAAATAACAAACATTAAGCTCAGTACTGGCTTCAGCTCTACAGCATACACTGTATGACTGTCTGCACTTAGCCCAAGGGCGAAGGACGTTGGGAGTTCCATAGACTTACACTGAACTTCTCAGTCATTTTCTTCTAGGAGTCATTCTGATCTCATTCGTTTTACTTGAACCATCTAATAAGTGATCTGGTCCATCTTTACATTTTTCCTCCATTAATAAAGTCTCAGGTCGAACAGGAGGCTTTGATGTCCACCGTTCGGGCTTTGATTCACCTACTGAGTCGGAGTTTCTGAGCTTCTTTTTATTTAATAAAACACGTCGAGACAGCTCGACGGTAGTTGTGATTAATACGTTATACTAACAGGACCGTCAGGGACTTTATTACACAAATGCTTGATGAATAATGGTCACTTCTGGCTCCAAAAAGCCAACATGGTGACAAACTAAAACGCAACCTACTAGGTTCAAAACGGCAAGTCAGAAACCAATAGGTCACGGTTCCTCCGTCCACTAATTATATACAGTCTATGAGTTCGCTTTCAACATCAAATGATTGGCTGCTATGTTTGTGTGAAAAAGCATTACTCTTGCTTTTTTCAGGTTTATTGCTTCCATAGAATATGTCTCCCAAAATCTTGACCCCTGGCCTGATATGACTGGCAAACTTCATCATTATTTCTTTCTCCTACCTTTTCTTACATTCCTCAGTCCAAGCAAAACTCTAATAAACACATCTTAGGGGGTGTATTTGCTCAAAAGCTTTTGTCAATATTTTGCTGCCCTTTCCAGTTCTGCTGGTCACAGTTAGATTTTTGAGTTCAGATGTTTTCTGCCTCCACCTGCCTTTGTCATGACAAAAGAAAACTGATATTGACTGGATATATGGTCACTAATGGATGTGGAAAATGGATATTTTGCTGTATACATTCGCTGGCTTCATAAAAATGCACCGAGAGATTGTATGGCTCTGAAAGTGTTGTCCGTTGACGTGTTCGAATGCGTCTATAAGTGTGTAAGCTGAAGGAAACCCTGAGAAAGGTAGAGTACCACTTATCCTAATGCACTTAAAGTCTCCAGAGGAAGCTAGAATCAGGAGACTGAGAAGGGAGAGAGGGCACAGACCGAGAGATAGGGATGCAGAAAGACAAAAGACAGGAGACAGACAGCCTTAAAGCAAAGAGACAGAGCAGTGATTAAGAGGACAGGTGTATTAAAGTCTGTACATGTGATGGAGTTAAGGGGGGAAATGCAACAGCATGGAGGAGATAACTGAAAGAGAGATGAGATACAAAGAAAAGAGGAGGCAGGATGGGATAAGCACGAGAGTAATGGCAGCGGTGAGCCATCAGATAGTGAAGGTTAGAGGTTAATAACTCACTGGTGAATGGTGGAGGAGAGAGTCTCAGAGGAGCAGGAAGACAGGTTGTGAACGGATGACGTTTTAGCTGTAATCTATTAACAGGAGGAGCACGCGTAAATCTGCATGGGTGTGATGCGCCTTGGTCATCATTTGGTGTAATTTATGAACAGGGCCGACAGAATTTTGACAGAAAATAGAACACGGCGATGGGCTGTTCATACATAGTTAGGTATGAAATGCGCAAAGGCATTTGAAAACATTGTTAAAGTATATTGTGCAAAAGCAGCTAATGAAAAGGTAGTTAAGTAGTTAAGGACGCTGACACATGAACTGCGACATGCCTGTTTTTATTCCCCGCATGTTATTTCTGTCCGTCTCTGGCCTCATTTCCTATCTCGTTTCTATTGTCCACATCCATTAAAAGAACAAATGTGCTTGATTTGGATTAACATTCTTCAAAAAAAAAAAAGGTGCCTGTAAACCCCAATTTACGAAGCAAAATTAGATAATGCTTACATTTCAGAATGCCAGCGTTTATTTAGAGGCAGAATAAATGCACACGAAGTCAATACAGAGGAACAAATGAAAAATGAAATCAATTTTGGTACCCTAAGTGACGTTTTCTGAAAAGTGTTTCACTTTATTACTACTCACATTATTCTGACTCGTACACAGGGAGGACCAGAAAGAAAAACACCTGAAATGGATTGCCTTGTTAAGTTCGAACATTCATTTGTCTGCACCGCTTGTCTAAAGAAAAACAACACACTCGAAGTGAGCCAAAAATGTACTTCATTTACAACTAAATGCAGTTTGATCATTAGTCTTTATGAAGTTAAGTATGAACAACGCTGACGACTAAGCTTTGAAAGCGGCTTTTGTCTTTACACGTTGCTTATTATAATGTTGTTGTTTGGTTCATTTCATTATTTACTTCCAATAGCCACATTTTATTCAGCAAAGCCAGAATCCTTCATTATACTTGTGGCGTGCAAGTACAGCAGGCATACAATGTAAGCAAAGTGTTTGTACTTCTATACAAAAGTAGAGGGACGCCTTTTGTATCACTGTGTGTACACGAAAGCAGGGAAAACTGAACTGCAGAAATAGAGTGTGTTATCTAGCAGATGTTAAGCACTTTGAGCTCCTCTGCTCAGTTTCCATTTTATATCACAAAGTATTCCAGTGCACTATATCTGTATTTTGGCACACATCAGCAACTTTCAGATTTTTAAACCGCCGTTTTGTAGCCTCATTCTCGAGGCACTTTGTGAAACGGAGCCTTGTTATGTAGCTTGCTAGCAGTTTCAACTGCGACAAGAAGGGCATTTCTTTCTGCAGAGGATGAGGCTGTAGCATGTCAAAATTAAGCCAGAACCCCCACTGTCTGCCCTATAAGACAAACCAATCCCTGTTTTCTAAACAGAGGCGCTAATATAATAGTGTTAAAGTGATCTTTGTTCATGTATTATCATATAGTGGAGCATGCACAAGAGCACCTTTCATCGTGAGGATTTTGTGGTAGTCGCTCAGCAGGAGCAAAGACGGATTTTTGTCAGACTGTGTTTTTTTTTTTTTTTCCTCCTCTGCTAACTCTGCCATTTTGTGAGGAATGCAATATGATTTCCCTACCTATTCATGAGCACAGTACCCTTTGTTTTATTTTAAAGAACTGCGTGAAAACATATTCACATTTGGACACGCAACACGATGCCTTCTTATTGTTTGCTAAGCTGCTTTTTGTGGTATGTTGACATACCGTTTGTTGCAGGGAAAATCTTTATTGTACAAGTCTCCAGGTGAACTTCAAACGTGACTCCGCTCAGCTGAGAATTTTAAGAACCGTGTTGCTGCTTTCTTTTTTCCTATAAAGCACTGTGCGCTAGGATCACCGTTTGCCATGTGCGAACTGTCTGCGTTTGAGAAACAAAACTCAGCGCACACACACTATGAGCAGTCATTGCAGTCGTTTTTGCCGAGGTGGATTTACATTTCATTTTAAGAAATCACGCACTCTTCCAGTCTGTGTTATCTCTGTAAGCAAATATCAAATAGGACTGTAGTTTACTTGAGGTTCTTGAGTCCCGCTGCTTGGCCTATAAAGCCAGCCGTGCTCTCCTGTCATCCGCATAATCGAGTTGAACACTAGCATGGCTGTCTCATATCTAATGTAGGACCAGGCAGCCACTCACATGCTCACACAGCCAAGGGATCTGGGTCAAACAGCCTCAATGATAAGACAGAAAGAGACAGCTCACAGTTTTGTTTTTGCCTTTTGAAGTTAATGCAAGTCACTGAGCCCCAGAAAACATCAATAATGTCAAAATGTGTTTGTTAGCAGAACAGCCTTACTGCTCCCAAACAATCAATCCAGCACTTCCTAACAATTCTGGCATCATTTTTGTTTCTTGCCTGCAGTGTGTGTGGACTGTCAAGCTGTGACAGAAAGGAGGATCACAAAAAAAAAAGAAAAAAAAAAGATTGTTTTATTTAAAAATATTCTGCACCCTCTGAATACATTGGTGGTGGATCCACTTTGTTTAATAGATAATGAATGAATATCTGCATGCTAGAACAATTAAACTTACTTCATTTAATAATGTTGCATAAAATATAGTCCGTCGTCTAGGTGTTTCAACATTTCTAACAGTCTAGTACCAGGAAATAGGTGAAATCAAATGGAGCTAACTCCAAAACAGCTGTTATTTCAGAGATGTTTGTTGCCGACATGAAAGAGCCGTGTTTCACCCTTCTGCTCCGTCAAACCAATAAAAGACACAAAAGAAAGAATAGAAAAGGAAGAGCAAAACATAAATCGTCAATATTTAATACAACTATTAAACAGCACAAATTATTTTCCAATTATATCTGTAAACCAGTAAAATTCAGGCCCTGAGAATCCCTTGGGGTTTTCGTGTTTTGGGGAGTTTTTATGGAAAACAAGTATCGTGTGTGTACGTTTTTCAGTGGTATATATTTAGAAATATACAAATAACCGTATTTTTCCTGTCTTTCCACAACAATGGCAGGCTCATGGAAGCTCTGTCTTTACAGTCTGTGCAGTGCAATGTTTACAAATTTACATACGGGTCTTTTTTAGCAAAAGAAAAAAATTGCATTCTGTGCATGATGGCCAGTTTGCACCTGTTCTCAACGCCATACTGTACCCGTCACGGCAGTAGTGCAGCGGGGTTTTATTTGCCGAGTGTCTGAGAATGGTTGTGTTCAATCAGAAGGGCCAATGTTTGTGTGTGCGCGCGTGTGTTTTTTGTGCGTGCTTATGCATTCATTAGTGAGTGCATGTGATGGGTCTGACCTATAGTTGACACACAAACTCTGCAGCCGCCATCTATCACGCTTGTTCCAATCTTAGGAGTTTGGAGTGGACAGAGATAAAATATATGTGTATGTGAGCGTGCATGGTGCTGCTTATTACGGGACTGCGTATTTGTGTGTCTGTCTGTGCAACACCAGTGGGAAACAGGTCAGTGATACAACAAGGCTCTACAGAGAAGGGATGAGGAACGGCCATTGATTCTGTTTTCTTTTTTTTTTCTTTTTTTTTTTTTTTAATTAAAGGTCCTCTGGAGTGCTGGGATATTCGGTTAGACCAGCAACAGAGCAAACGTGTGCCTTTATCTGTGTGTGCCTTCTTACATACATTATGTGTACATTTAGCAGAATGATCTCGTTTGTTCTATTCAACTGCCAGTTTGAATGATTCAAAGTGACTAAAACTGGTACATTGTGTTAGATGGAAATTTACTGTATAATTTTCGGAGAGACTGACAAATGTTTCTTGAGCGCTCACCAATACATTTATATAAGAAATTTTAAAATGACCCTGAACTGTCTGCTGCTTTTTAATTCAGTGGTTGACCTCCGAAGAACCGACTACAGTCTGCAAAACGATGGTGTGGTTAGAAACAGCAAAACACACGCATAGGCACACACGCATGCACCCGTACCGTGATGAGTTATAAAATGACTGCAGTAGAATACATGCTCACATGTCAGAAACACTGCCCCTGTGTTTGTGTAAAGGATGGGGGTTGCGACACACACATTGCTACTCGCTGATGCGTCAGTGGAATTCATGCATTAATGCACACACAGACACGCACATTTATACTTTTTTTGTATGCAGTGTGTTCATGCGTCACTGCAGTTCATGGATCTGCACAGACACACACACACAGAGCTCCACTGTGTCCTGATGCATTCACTGTCACAAGGCCGAGCTTTGTCTGATTCTCTCTGTAGTTCTCTGTCTCGTTTCTCTCTATCCAGCCCTCTCTTTAACTTTCTCCTCAAGTTCAGTTGTCTCTGTCTCCCTCTGTCTATCTGGATTTTGAAGCATGTTCTTTTAGTGCTGTATCTTGTCTTGTGTTTTTTTTCACTTCTTCTTTTTCCTTCAAAAAAAAAAAACCCCGTATACTGTAAATATAACTCAGTGTGACATGGCTTGCAAGTGTCTATACTAGTGGGACATTAATTTATGCATGCTGCTATGCATGCATGCTATTTACAATGCACATTAAAGTGCATGGCTTTTTTTTCCATTCAGCCCATTTTTTTTTATTTTTTATATTATGCAAAATCTCAATGCTTCTTCAGCATACATCGTTTTTGCGTGTTTGTCCTCTGATGCATGCATGAATGACTTAATAGTAACATATATTACTCTTTTACACACTTATTTGTTTCTGTTTTAATCTAAGGCACCTAAATCCATCTATCTTTCGTCTCTTAGCGTCTCTACAACACTGTATACATTATGATTGACAGTGCTCCTATTCCTATGATTTCTAACACCCATTTCAGACCACTGTGCGAGCCTTTGCTGAGTCACTGTACATTTGACAAGCTTGCTGATTGCTCACTTTAGCCCCATGGTATTAAGAGTTGCTGAGCTGTCATGCCACCCAAAATGTCAACTGTAGCCTAGTTTTCAAAACTGTTTTTTTGTCTGAAAGTTTACCTAAAATTTGAAGTGCTTTGTGCTATACTTATATATATATATATATATATATATATATATATACAGTATGCTTAATGCACAGATAGGTTGAGCTGAGAATCGGGAGGAGAGAACCTCAGATAGAAATCTTGACATGGAAAAGGAGGATGGAAGACTAAGCACGCCTTTGGAAATTTGTTAAAAAAAGAAAAAAAACCTTTCCACTGAAATTCAGCAGACACTTGAAAGCAAAATTAAGAGAAAGGGGTAGCAATAAAAAGGGAAAAGAAATGTGGGAGATGGAAGGAGGAAGAGACTATGACTTGAGGGAGTTGGCACATGAACAGGAGGTGCTTCATCTCTCCCACTATGTTTAATCGGCTAATGCACTCTCTTGATCTGGCAAAGGCAATGGAGCGAGTGAAAGAAAAAAAAAACAAGGATGATTTGCTAATGAGCACTAGCCATCAGGCCTCATAAATGAATGAGAGGAATGAAGTATGGCTGATGGTGGGTGGATACATGAGTGAACTAATGACAGAGAGTTAATGGATGGATGGAGTTAGGGGGTCAGTCATTCCTATAAACAAAGCGTAACATAGATTATTTAGAAAGACTTGTTGGCTCTGGACACATTTGGAAACATTAGTGTAATTGTTATGAATGAACAAGACCATTTCGGTGCAGATCTCAAGCACTGGATGTTGTTTAGGGGTAACTCGCCGTACGATACTACTGTCATGACACAGCAATTCTATGATTCTACTGGCAAGACAATAATGATGCAAATGAAGAAGAAAAAATACACGTAAAAAATATGGAAGCACATCCTTAATGGCTGACAGTGGCTATCGGCAAATACGATGTCACCGATGGCAGTGACCGGTGTTTATCTGTTTTATTAAAGCTTGTTGGAAAAAAATCGTATGACTGATTTTCTGCTCATTCAAAAACAGTGTGTTGAGGGCCTCAAAGACATTTATTTTTAGAATGAAGGCTATGGGTCAAGTTGGTATTTTAAACATTGTTATCAGCCCAAAATTTCACAACTGGTGCAAAAAAAGGCAAAACACAGGAATTGTGTATTTATTCACTACATTGCGGTGTCAGTTTCACAGACTTTGACACCTGACAGGAAATTATGTACAGTCAATGATGTATTGTCATTTTTTTTCCCTTTTTTTTCACTAATCAATTAGTGGTTTGGTTTATAAAATGTTGAAAAATGTCAAATCAGTGTTATCCAAAGGCCGAGCTCACATTCTTGCTCAAATGTTTTATTTGGTTTGTTATAGAGCAGTACAGAAACCAGAAAGTATTCAAATATTATTTGTATAGTATTAGACCTCCTTCGTCTTCAAACCCATTAATCTATTATCAAAATAGTTAACGATTAATTTGACAACTCTTCGATTAATCAAATAATTGATGCAGCTCCACTTTGCTTAGTGCCACTTTAACACACACGCACTCACTGCAACTTCCATCAACATGTGCCATGAGTTCTGATTTGAAAAAAGCTATATTTGGCACCAGTGTATTCATAATGTATGGCAAGAAGAAGTAATATGATATATTCACAGTATCACGTCACGTCTGACACCTAATCTGTATGACAAATATTTTTTTTGGACCGTCTTCTAAAATGTACTAAGTGTCTTGATTTCATGCATCCCGCTCCTTCAAATTGTACTAATTAATTGCCTTATTTGTATGAAACTGTAAGCAAACCTGTTGTGTTGGTGTTTTCTACAGCTACTAGATTGCTTTCCACACTCCATTCACCTCTCAGTTTTTTTCTCTCCGGCGTCCATGTTATGCTTATATTTGCCACTAGTCTGGTATCAGCTCTTCCTGCTTTTCAAAACAAGCATTTGACAGAAGAGGAGTAGAAGGATAAACTTTGTAGCTCTTTCCATCTGTAATTTACCAAAAAAAACCCACTTAAGTACGGAAGCACATTTAAGCAAGGTTGTCGCACACAAGGCCGTTTGAACAATATGGATGGATGAATCTATCAAAGGAGGCAAGAAGAGGCAGGGTAGCTGACATCAGACGGATGGATGGCGAGCATTAGAGGTGGCCGTAAATACTTGACTGACAGACTGTAGCGTGCGCTTCCTAGAACAGATCAATACTTACTTCTCTCAAGCGCAGTTGAAATGGATGAAATGTGCGCGTTACGTTTGCCTCTGTGTGCACGAGTGTGATTAAACAACTCACACAGTGAATTTAAGTCACCAGCTTCTGTTTGTTTCAGATAAAAATCATACTCACTCCCATCTGCTTTTTCATTTCCTCTCTTTTATACTTTGTTCTGCTGCATCTGTCTTTACGTAACTCATTTTCACTCTCCTCCCATGTCTTCCACCTTCTCTGTGTCAAACATGGCCGCTAAGTCTCGCTGCTTATTATTTGTTATTCACAATAAACTTTTGTAGTTCTATTAATAGATCTGAGAGAATGTTTGGGTTGGGAAATTGATTATGCCGACCTAGTTTTAACACGTTCTTTCAAACTCTGGATGCGAGAATGCATACGGGCTCATTCCTTTGTCTTTCATCACATAACGGTTGCTCATATGGAGGACTGAAGTACATAACATGCTAATGTAGAAAGAATATTGATACAAAAAGAAGAAAAAAAAGTGAGATTTGCCAAAGTTTCATCACAGAATTTGAAAAACTGAACTCATGTAAGTATGCGGCTTTGGTATCTATTTAATTTCCATTTACACCAAAAACAAAATCAAGTTCAATCAATTTAGAACAAGTCCTTGGCGTGACCGAACTTTGTAACCTTTCTATTTATCAGCTGTAACTGATAAACTCCTTTCAGTCATAAAGAGTTGAATATTTTCTAAAATGCTGAGGCTAATTAAATATTTCTCCTTCATTCATTCAACTGCATAATTTGCGAGGGCCCGCCATGTATTCCGTCAATTGTATTATATTTAAAAGTTTTATGATTATGTGAAACAGAGAAAAAAAGAAAAACGCAAACATTTTCAAGCAGGCAAATTCCCAGACGTATGATGGACTATGTGAATGTCAGAAAATGTCTCTTGGCAAAGGCACACTATATATGAATACTTACTTTATTGACGTAGTTTAGACTATTGAATCTCTTTTTCTTTGTTAAACACCAAAACCAATGGCATTTGTTCGTACAGCCCTTTAAAAACCATTTCTCCTTTTTTTTTTTTTTTTTTTTCTCCATGGTGTCAAACTGTTTGGATACAGTGCACAGGCTCTGTACCCTAACGATTTTGTTGTTCCACACACAGTTATTAAATGATTGAAAAAGATGCAAAACCTCTATACCTTTAAAACACAACAACTCCCTCCAACTGTCAGCTGTAAAATCCATTTCCAGCAGCAGAACCAGCAGGAACTCCATTAGATGTGATGAGGCAGGCAATGTGGTTGAGAATTGAATGAGGCTGGTATGTGCTATTTAAAGTGTGTGAGTGTTTGTGTTTTTTTTGTGTGTGTGTGTGTGTGTGTGTGTGTGTGCAGGGTAATAATGTGTGTGTCCAAAACATGGCAACTATGGGTTTGGCAACTTCACTGTATGGTTTAGAAAAGCAGACTTTTCCTTCGATCCGTCTCCATCTCAAAGCTCGCATCTGTCTCTGTCCCTTTATCCCTCTCTCTCACTCTTTCTCTGTCTCTCTCTCTGTCTCTCTCTCTCTCGGTAAAGGCAGTTACATGTATGGGAAAAAAAACAAATAAGCAGACTTGTGAAAAAAACACTAGAAGAAATGCTCTAAACAAGAGCAAAGATTAAGAGAATTGTATTCTGTGCTACAATAATGATGCCATTTCTGCACCTTTTTAACACTTGATCCTTCTGCACTGTTTTTGTTTGGGACATATTTTGGTGTTTTATTTCTCTACCTCTGCCTTCCTCTTCTGCTCCTCCTCCTCCTTATGCTTCCCTCCGAGTTACTGAAATATTTATCAAGGCCCATGCTATTTTGGGAACGCTTGCCTTTTTGCTCTGTACCATAGAATCGCAATGTCACGGCTCTGGTCTTAAGGACTTGACTTAGCACAGAGACTTGGAGGATGCATTTTCTGTAATCTCAAATGTGAGAAGTCTAAAAAGGTGAAAGTAGCGCGGTCTGCATGAGTCCAGCTCACCGACTGACTCGGGGACAATCTGTTTCATGCTTATGTTTGTTGTTTAGAAGTGGTCCCGGGTTCCCGTCTAAAACTTTTTATTGAGCCTCGTAAACACCGTGCAACACGATGGACACACAACGATCTCTGTGAATCATTTACAGTATCAGAAAAATTTGGCTCAAATTACCGACTTTGAGGGAAAGTAATAGCTAAAAAAAAAAGTAAATATTTCACCTAGAATTGCCTAGATTTTTCGCAGTTTGACGTTTCGTTCCATATTTATTGATTCGTTGGTTTGCGTTCAGTGTTCAGTGATCTAAATGTATTTTATTGTTTATTCATTTAGGTGTTTATGACTGACTTAGATGTTCAATGCAGCAGTTATCGAGGTTATAATAAAGTAAAAACAATACTACATTTCCAACTGTGTCAAACTTTATTCAGGGGGTGGTGACTAATTAATTAATCCAGTATCATCTACTTCCCGTTAAAAAATATCATTACTTTAACAACCTTTAAAAATCCAGTTCAGTATCTAATACAGTACAATATTAAGGGTTTTTATTCTAAATAATCGTATCTTTAAACATGGTTTTGTCTCCAGCGCTTACAAATTTAACAAAGTGCTAAATTACGTATTTAGCACTTTGTGAGAGTGTATCTGGTGTATCGTCATCATTTCACATTACAGTATGATCAGCTCTAATAGCACTTTCCATTTTTTATTTAAGCAATACTCACCATAATGTCAGTCTCTTTGATTTGTGCATAGAACATACAGCAAATGTTTGAAAGGCCTCTTTTTCACCAGTAGACCCAAATTTTGATCTCATTATATAGCTCCAAGGTTCAGTTCGGAGTTAATAATACCTCACATAATACTGTTATGCTTTTTCTTTTCTTTTTTTTTTTTTGTAAATCTTCAGATCTCAGAATTTGGCACATTTGCTGAGCGTGAACGAAAGGGAAGAAAAAGCACATGAATGACAATACATGAGATTTTTCTTTTGCACAAATTACTTGACAACCGTCTGCCACAAACAGGGTAAAATAAGGCGCTGAGAAATCTCCAAATATTATATAATCCTGGGCTGATGTGAACTGAGAGAAAATATAGAGCAGGATTACAAGTGATGAGTCACAACACTTACTGAGGAGAATGACTCATCAGCTTTACTAATGCCACATCCGGCATATGATGTCATGAAAAAATATAACAAATGTGTTGATACACAGTTTGAAAGTTATTAGCATAAGTACAGTAAATAGCTTAATAAATCCATATCCTCAGCATTAGTAAATTAAATGGAGACATAAGACAAATGACATGACAGAATGATGAATACGAAGCACCAATGTAAATAGGATTACAGTCTCACGATGCATTCAGTCATATCTGTTACAGCTTCATGAGTAATGCTTTAGTATTTAAATTAGACGCAGTGGAGGGGACTGAATAGAGTTTATATTTGCACTTTTTTATTATTTGTTTTTGAGGTCAGTTAATCAAAACTGCATTAGTGCGTTCTGTCTGCCCACTTGGTTTTTAATTCATAGATGTGCCGTTTTAATTTGTTGTGTTTGGCGTAGGGGAGAAAACTTGGGTACAAGTGGTACAGGTTTTGTTCATAGCAAGTCATTACTGATGTCTAACGTCTGTTAACCTTCACCATCTCGAATAACTG
>JAPQRN010000109.1:1960-18917 GCA_037367275.1 Coranthus polyacanthus | reverse complement strand
CACACACACACATATTTATTCCCTACACTTGCCTTAACCTTAACCCAAAAGTGATTCATGTTTGACCCCAACCTCTGACCTTTGTCTCACCTCAGGGACTGAACAAACTGTTCCACCTCTAGTTAAACACAAACTGTCTACAGCAGTGATCGTAGAGGTGTTCAGTTCCTACTTAAGCTCGTCAGGGAATCCCATTTCACATTTCCCTGTTATATCTTGTATTATTGTACTTGTATTGTTTGTGAATAAACTAAACTGCAATCCATTATATTCTATAGAGAACCCCTTATTTCGAAAAAGTCCGTTTTTCATGAGCTCAAAAACAGCCCTGTTTTCAGCTTTGTGACAATGCATTTTCCAGCGAATCCAAGAGGGGTTTACAGAGTTTATTTAGCTGAAGAAGGAGGAGAATTTTCTCAGCTCATGAAGGAACACTTAATCCTTCAGTTTATCACAAACATTAAAAATTATTGACTTGGAGCCAGATGGTTTTTGCTGGTCAGAAAAGGGTTGAAAAACTGTAATCTGATAAGGAACTAAAGCTGTCACACAAATGCAGTGGAGTTAAAAAGTACAATATTTGCAAATGAGATCTAGTGGAGTTGAATATAAAGCTGCGTGTAATGGAAATACTCAAGTATAATAAGTACAATACTGAAGTAAAGGTTATATTTCATTATTGTACAAACTATTTTACCTCAGTTAAACACAAACAAATAGTCCAAAATCATTGTGTTTATCACATTTTACCTGAAATATCAAACACTTCTGCTTCTGCCAACTCTCTGGGGATCTGTAATGGCACACAATCAGTTATTTGTCTTTTGACATTTCCCATCGTCTCCTAATACAAACAGGCATCACAGATATTCACAAACACCCATCCACACCTCCTTGGGGCTCAGCTCGCGCCCCTCCTCCTCCTCCTTCTCCTCCTCCTCCTTTCTCAGGGCCATCTCAGCCATCTCAGCCATCTCAACCATCTCACGCTCTCTTTCCTTTTCAGAGTCGGTGGACTCTGGCCCTCTCTCCCCGACCTGCAGGTCCGAGGCGGAGAGAGGCGTGATGGTCGCAGCCTGTCTCCATAGAAACAGCAGCTCCTCAGGCAAGGCTGCAGGGGAAAAAATAGCTTTGTGGTTTATTTCTGAAAAGGTTACATGAGTTGTGTCCTTTACAATAAATGTGGGTGCAGCTGAGAACGTGGAGTCTGAGGAAGAAGTGGAATTAAATGTGTTACACTAAAAATGTACAATCAACTAAAGGACTGCGCTTTGTCTCCTTCACTCACTGTAAGGCTGTGTTGCACTTTTAAGGTGGAATAACTTACACTGTTATCATGATTATTAGTACAAAGTCACAACATACTTCAGGGTTCCTACACGTTTTCCGTTTCTAAATTCAATATTCAGACTCAAATTTCCAGATTTCTCAGTAGATTTTTTTAGACCATATTTTACATCTGAGTTCAAATACTTAGATGTTTATTATGTAAATAAATGGTTTTAAATTCTGTTTTATATTCTATGTGTGCCATTATGTTGGCAAATAACAGATTAGAAGATTATAGCTCGACTGTGCCGGGGACATTCTGGAAACACATACATTTTTTCATCCTTTTTTCTTTTTTGATACTTATCCAGACCTGTAAATTATTAAACTCCAATTCCATTCTTGTCCAAACTGTGCAGGAACCCTGACACTTTCAGCGCAGACCTGTTCTTCAACCTGACTAGACGTTTAAACAGACAGAATTATTCAAACTAAACTCTTGGGTACTCTGTGTGTGCATTGCTGTAAGTTGTGCAGGTGTTTTACTGACAGGTGCAGGGGTTGTTGAGCAGCTCGGCGGCAGAAGGCATCAGGTGAGAAGGAGACGGGATCAGAGGTGGACGTGTGGTCTCGGTCAGAAGGTTGCTGATCTGCTGCTGCTGCTCGCTCTGAGAGAGCTGCGTCTCCTGGTCGAAGAAGATCAGCTGCCTCCCCCTCCTCCTCCTCCTCCTCTGGGTCACCTCTGGACTGGCTTCACGCTGGACGTGGGAGGAACGAGGTCAGTGCATTTTATTTCATCTTTTAAATGTATTTTATGCACTGCTCTAATTCTGCGTCTAATTGTTTTTGTCATTTATAAAACCTTAAAAGAGCGACTTCGTGAGGCATGGCACTCGATTTCTCTTGTCAGCTGACTTTAAGGTTCAGCGTGATGTTTAGTGGCATCTAGCGGTGAAGCTGCAGATTGCAACTGACTGAATAACCCCCTCACCCTCCCTTACGGTAACCAGTGTTTGTTTTATCCGTTCCGTTCTTTTTGGTTAAGGGGATTAAATGTCACCCGCTATAATACAGAAAAAAGAAGAGGAGGGCATCAGCCATGAGCAGCTGTAGAAACATGGCGGATGTAAACATAAACAGCTCATTTTAAGATAATCAAAACACGATTTGCATTTTCATGTGATAATGAAATGTGATGTGATAGAAAAACATAATTATGAAAATTATATTCAATTTCTGCAATTAGATCCGTCTAAATCCCCCTAAATCCCACACACTGGACTTTTAAGTGTTCCTTATGGGCTGAGAAAATTCTCCTTCTTCTTAAGCTGAATAAACACTTTAAAGCCCTCATGGATTCGCTGGAAAACGCTTCTTTACAAAGCTGAAATGGAGCTGTTTTCCTGATCTCATTAAAAGCTGACTTTTTGGATCAGCAATGCTACAAACATGTGATGATTTTGTAGAACATGAAGCATTGCTGTAGATTAAACCACGTAACAGTAAAGAAATTAAAATGAGCTCAACCGTAACCATCTGCAGCAGTAAAATGCAACATACACAATGAATCTAAAAACATATATAAAAGCAAAACACTGACATGGACCATTTTACTGCACAGTGATGACTTTGATAATACTAATATATTTGTATTCAAGCAAGGTTTTGGACGCAAAACTTTTACTTGTAGTGGAGTATTTTCACAGGTGCTTGCTGGTGCTTGTACTTTCACTGAAGTAAAGTATGCTTCACGTGGATAAAATGGAAAAAAGCAAATCGGATTTTTCACAATCTGATAAACCTACACTGTTCAAATTGCTACCATATTCTCTGTCTCAAACACATTACAGACATGGCAGCACCTCTAACTCGGCCCTCCGTCTTTGTCGTTCGCCTGCTACAGATGGTGGGGAGGGGAGGACGGGGACGGGGACGGAGACGGGTGTGTGCTGGTCTGTGGGGGGCTCCACTGTCAGGCCTGGCTCTTCTTGAGGCAACAACACGGCCTCCTCACTGGAGAGCATTGTGGGCTGTAACCTGACACAGTGAACAGGTAGAAACACAGTCAGTGTGTGTGTGTTTGTGTTTATGTGTCCACATACAGCATGTCCTCATTATTTACTCTGCAGTGGATCCTGTGAGCTCTTTGGTTCTGTCTCTGTCCTCGTCTCCCTCTCTTCCCTCCCTGTCTATCTCACTCTCTGCCTCTCCTGCTGGCACTTCTCTGAATATTTCCAAATCCGCTGTTTGGAAAGTTTAAAGGAAGAAAGAAGATGACAATACCATACGATAGAATCTCTCCTGCTTTTCTGCTTTGCCCTCAAAACTCTTTATTGTCTCAGGTCCGATTTTTTTTATACTGACCCTCTGGAAAGTGATCTGTTTGAGCCAACAGGAAGTCAATAGTATGCGGATGATCATCAGCAAGCTCCACCCCCTCGAACTGGCAGTGAGAAAAGACAGAAAGCAGATCAACGCGATGTTCGAGACTAAAAATGTATTGTCTCATTCTGACAGCTGTACCTCTGCAGTGGGGATAGTTAGCGGCTCCGTCTCTCTCAGAGTAATCATATCCGGAGAAACAGTCGTGCCTGATTAAAAGAGAACAGAAGGAATTAATAAAAAAAAAGGACGCCATCTCAGTTCCAGAACTTGCTGAAAACAGCAGGAGAGGCAACAGCTCATCAAGCAGCAATTAAAGTGCTGTCCTCTGTCGGCTGAAGCCCGGCGACATAACACTTCCTGACACCAGAAACATCGGCGCCGGCCAATTAGAAGGAGGCTGTTGAAGACAGTCTGCTCTGACCCGACCCATCTCCGTCCTCTCTGCACTGCTCTGTCTATTCCTGTCTCATCACGGCACAAACTCACACATGAGCCACCTGGCACGGTTCTGTAAATAGTCTCCGAGTAAAGCTGAAAAGCTGATTTTAATCATATTTAACTGCAATATCAGTGATTGCCCAATTTGAGGTGAAAACTTTTTCATAAACAGGCCCCAGGGTATTTTTAGAAATCGAACTGTTGTAGTAATGACTCTTGGCAGCCATGACAGCAATTTTACTTTCCGCCATCGGTGAATTATGTATTTTATATCATATCTCCTGAACTAAACACAGAAAAGGTCATGTCTATCCCATGTTTGGATATCCAAAGATTACAAGGATACTGTTCTGGTGAAGAGTTAATGCGGACAGTGACGTGAGAAAGGAAATCACAGCGTCCGAGAACCGAGGTTAGACTTTATAATGTGTTGATGTCTGTTGCATGTTGTGTACAGTCTTAAAAGCTTAATCTTTTTGACAATACAGTGACTGTAAAGAGTAGAACAATATTCAGTACGATGAACGACGATCGAACCGCTGATTAAAACAGTTGGAGCATGAAGAAGAAACCTGGATTCTGAATGGATCAAAGATCTCTCTCATTATGAACGTATGAATAATGATGAAAGTTTATTGTACACATCTGTTGAAAACTCAGCATTGAACAGTTCCTTTGTAACTCAGAACATTGTTCTATATTGTGATGATGGTATGACTTGTGATAACTAATCAAATACTGTGTAAGTGTGTATATTATGTATACAGGTCCCATGTGTTTCTGCCTTAATGCGCTGCTATTGTAGACGGCAAACACTGAATAAACTCACTGAATAAAAAATGAAATGACTCTGAAAGTGCTTTAGTTGCACATGAAGACCCATGTATGACCCTAGATCAATATGAATGTATGACACGTGCAAATAAAACAACTTTTAGATGCTGCCACGGTGCATCAGCACAAATGTTCACTCGAACGCAAAGATGAAATGGACAAATTTTGTCGGCCAAAGGTCAAAGGTCACAGTCAGTCTGACCTCATGTTGGTCCATTATTGTGAGCACAATATCTCAGGAACACTTGAGGGAATTTCTTCAAGGATGAGCTGGAAAGCGCTGGCCAAAGGTCGAAGGTCAAGGCCAATGTGACCTCAAAACACATTTTTAGCCAAACCTGCCAGTAACTGAGATGCAGTGGATGCATGTGATTGAACTTCTTTCTTGTTCTTATTCATTGCATGTCAGGTGATGTTTTGCGATGCGTTTATGGCACATGTTCTTATCACAATGAGGATGAAAATACGATTTATCGGTCAGCACCACTCATAACACAAAAAAGTCAGTTCAGCCATGTTGATCTCAATGTTAAGTTTATTTGTGACAAACAGAAACGTGTTCCTCCTTCATCTTTGCAGCCAGTCCTGCTGTCCACAGCTGTATCAGCCCTAATGTTCTTTTTCTTATTGATCTACTGTATGTATATGTAATGTGGTGAAAACCTTACGATATAACATTTCTCAAAGAATGTAATAACCTTTAATTAATATATTTTTTTTACATTAATTCATTCCTGTGGTCGATTTGAGGAGTTATCTGTGTGTTTGTGTCCTGATGTTTTAATTTTATTGTTTGAAGTTGTTTTACCTGTTTCCACTGCCGCAGCGGCAGGAGATGACTCGGTCAGTTCAGGCTGCTCAGGAGAGGCTTCTCTCAGATACTCCCGACCCATCTGCGACACAAAAACAGGCTTATTTAATGGCACCAACACGTGCGATGATTTGCAGCTTTATGTTTTAGTTGAAGGTATTGTGTACCTGTATGAGCGCACTGGGGCTGGGCACGTCCTGCTTTAAGACTCCAAATAACGGGTCTGGGGCTCCATCAGCTTCCTCCATGAGGGACAGAGCGTCCGTCAGGAGCAGAGCTGGTCTGAGAGAAACACAGACACGAGTTATTTTGGGTTTGCAAAAGCAAGAAAAACGTGTGAGATATTGATTCACTCACCTGCTGCGGTCATCCATATCAATCCTCTGGGAAGGCTTCTGTTTCAGCAGCCGGTCCACAACAGACTGAATTTCCTCTGAAAGGACACGAGATCAGACCGTTCACAGGTTTGATCACACAGAAGAACAAACCACCGATCTGTTGATACGAGGTCTTTACCGAGGAAAAGAACACACTGCCGATGGTAGACAAGAATGACGCCATACTGCAGCTGGGAGGAGAGGTAAAGGGAGAAGCGAGGACGTGGCAGACCTGGCCGAGGTGGTTCGACCCGCTCCAGCAAGTAGTTCATAATGTCATAACTGTAAAGAGAGGCGCTGAAATGTAAACTCACAAGTCAGACAAATAAACATAGGTAAACATACTTAAAACGCCTTCTTACCAGGTTTTTGTAACGTTGACTTTTAGGAAGTCCCTGCGAGGAACCTTCATGCCCTTTGTAGCAACCAGCCTGTGGCGGACACAAGACGATGCAAACATTTTACATTTAATCGATCAGGATAAAAAAAAAAAACACCTTCGGGACAACTAGTAAATTACAAACTTCAAATATGAAGTGCAGATACGTTTCATTCCTCTTTGAGTTATGGCCTGCAATTTACACCTCCAATAAAACGGAGCATTTAACAGAAGGATAAAAATAGAGTAATGGTTCTGGTCATAACTAATTGTCCCTTTAATAACAATGAAAATTACATTAAAACACAGCAAGACCTCGTTGCAAATCATCATTATGCTTAGATTTACAGCTTTTTAATGCTGGGTTTATTATTAATATTGCACAGTGATACATTTTGTGAAATAGTTTCTCACTGTGGCGCCTTTTTGTAAAAAAACTGAAGTCTCTGCGGTAATAAAACATGTCAGAAAAGAATAAACACATTATCCACACTTTATCTTCACGCCTGCAACTATAGGCCCAGTAAACTGCATATATTTTCTCTTTTAACAAACTTTGATCTTCTCATCTTCAAGGTCGTCGTCTTTTATCCACGGGACTTGAAAGTTTGCTTTGATTGGTTGTTTGAGCTTCTTCTTCACAGCTACGGGCTTTTCTTTTTTTTTTTTTAAGTCACGGCCAATTAAAATGTCTTTTATCATCGCCGAAATGTGGGATTTAATATGATAAAAAGAAACTTACATTTACTTACATTTGACAAGACTTTGAGTAGTTTTTTTTTTGTGTTTTTTTTTTAACAAATCAATCTGAGATCGACTTACTCGACATCTTCGAATTTTTCACGAGTGGGACTGAGATTTTTTTTTTTTTTTTTTACATGAGAACAGCAAAGAAGCCTCAATTTACGGTCCAGTGACTTCGCCTTAAATACCGTCTTTCATTCCCTTACGTTTTTCACTCACCAGATTGTAGAGAAGCATCCTGTATGTCGCTTTAAAACTGCGGGGTAGTAAAACATTTTCACGAAAAGAGGAAAGAAAGATGGAGTCTGAGAGAACTAGTGTCTTCTCGTAAAGTGAGTGGACCGATGCTTTGTTTATTTGTTTTAAGTGAGCTGATTGGTCAGCCGAACTGGGACGTTTCAGGCTTGGATCCTGGCATTTGATGCGTTCACGTACGTTTGTGGAGATGTTGCATATCCTGGGCGATGGGAGCCGTGATCTAACAGACTTCAAGATAAACACATCACGTCTAAGATAAAACATCTGGATCAAGACCGCTGGTGAAATTCTGTTTTAAGTATTTGATCAGTGATCATTTCAGTACATGCTGGTAAAAGTGTCCAACTCTACTCCCTAAAACACTGCTTTCCTCACACATTTCACTGTCTTCAGTTTTCTTCATGATCTTCAACATAACATTTCACCTGGTGCATCCTGAACTTGAATTTATACTTCTTTTCCCGTTCCAGACAGAGCAGAGACACGACTGATGGGTTCATTGAAGAAAATGTCATTTTATTTAGATGTAAATAAATGGATTAAATGAAACTAATGAGAAAACATGTTCATATAAAATAAAAGGCAACAAAATAGATGGAATAAAATTCATACTTCAACTAAAAAAAAAAACAAAGATACAGTGTTGAAAAGGGCTCTTTAAAATTGCTACAGATGCAGCAGAGGGAGTGAAGCGACGCTGGATCACAGCAGTCGTCCCCTGCACTCCGTCGACCCGCAGCAGCAGAGCAGCACCTTGCCCTCCACGCTGCCCACCTCGTAGTTGTAGTCCCAGGTCAGCTCTGTGCCGGCCCGGATCCGCCTGAAATAGAAGAGCGCACGGGTCGGTGAGTGCAGGGGTTAGAAGATGATGTCTTCAGGGTTTATCTGACGTTTTGAATTATGAATCAACAAAAAGGCTCAGGTGACTAATAATGTTTACTAGTGGAAACTTCACTAATGCACACTCTTTTTTTTTTTTTTAAACAGTGCAACACTGGAGGATATTATTTCTGTAAACCTCATTAGCGAGCCTCAAAAAGTCACCGGAGTGCCACCCGGAGGCCGTGTTGTGTTCCTCCAAACAGTCACACTGTCCTGGAGGCTGAAGCGTTTAAGACGCCGCAGAGAGATAAAGAGATGTTCCTTCAATATTAAGGCTGATTGGAATTATTGAGTTTTTGCTTTTCAAATCGATGATGAAAATGCATAAATTGTAAAACTGAGATTAATGCTTCCCTCTGGAGATCAGCGTTTGTTTGTTGCAATACATGTTATTGTTGTAATATATTCATTGTGAATATGTCTCTTCCGTCATTACCTACCAGTGGTGCTTTGCTTCATTTAAAAATACCTTTATTTTTTGTGTAATTATTCATTCATTCATTTTCTGTAACCGCTTAAACCTCTGGAAGGTCAAGGGGGTGGGGAGGTGGGTGCTATCCCAGCTGACATCGGGCGAAGGCGGGGTACACCCTGAACGTGTCGCCAGTTCATCGCAGGACTGACATATAGGGGACGAACAACCATTCACGCTCACATTCACACCTATGGGCAATTTAGAGTGACCAATTAACCCGTTTAACCTGTTAAGGTGCTTAAGGTGTATAATTATTTGTATATAAAAATGAACATTGACACCCTTCAAAGTACTGCTTTTTGATGCTGTTATTTGTTGATATTGCCCGTATACTGTGTATAGATTTACTTAAGAAAACTACTTTTAAATCATGTTTTATCTTGAGTTCTTCTAGAAAAAATAAATAAATTAAGTTTCAAATCATCTACAACACTGGAACAGAAAAGAGTGTGGCCAAGTGGGGAACTGGGATCAGGCCTTAATAAAGACTAATATCCCCCCAAAAAATACAGACCACCTTAGTCCTGACCCACAGAAAGTTCTCAATTTTTGCCACAAAACAATGCAAAGTCATTCTGCACACACTGGTCCTGGTCGTCCTGGTCACTCGTGTGAGCGCTGTTATCTGGTGATCACCACAACAGGAGATAAAATGAATGTTGTAATATTAACTTTCCAAAATTTTATGCACCACTGACATCTAATAAGCTTTATAACTATCTAGTTCTTATCTCCGTCTACCTGGATCGAATTTAATTTTCTCTTTTTTAAATTGCTTTGGGGCATATGAACACCTTTATTAGATGCTGATAGAAGCAAGAGAAATGACAGGAATTAGGACAAAGAGGGAGAACAACATCAGGCATCATTCACCTAATGCTCCAAAAATGTCATGATTGGATCTGTGGCAAACTTTAATTTGTTTAAAAACTCACTTGCTGGCAAAGAACGCCACCCAGGGGAATCGCAGGTCATGTGTGTCCACAAACACATTCTGGACAAAAAGGTTTGGACTACAGCTGTGCTGTAATACAGAGAGGACAGAGCAACACATAAGTATGATTTATGGAACGTTAAACAGTTTAATATAAACATCCCGTTCATTACGCACTTACATTGAGGTAACGGCCGAGGTTGCCTTCCAGCTTGGCATCGATGATGTAGCAGGACTCCTCTCCATCGAAGAAGAGCCGGGTGTTTTTGGGAGCGTTGTCGTTGCCTCCTCCCGGCTGGCCCTGCTGTCCTGGTTTTCCTCCCTGACCCCCCGGTCCACCACCGCCTCCAGACGCTCCTGTTTTCACCATCAGGCCGTGGCTGGTCTTCAGGGCGATGCCTCGTGTGGATTTCACTGCTACCTGCTTCTTAGTCACGGCTACAACAGGAACGAAGAACAGAAACAATGACTCCGTGTGAAGAAAGTCAAAGCATGTGGTCATTATCAGTATCACTTATTAAAAATATTTCTCTTACTCGTTTCGTTCTCACCGTGGCTAACTTTCTCTCTCTCCTTGTTGTCGTCAGATCCAGAGCTGATGGTCTGAACGTCGTCACTGTCGGACAGAGTCATCACATCCTGCTTCTTCCCGAGTTCTGACTTTACTTGGCTGCAAGAAACACATAAATAATTGAAAGAGCCTTCTAATCACAGGCTGATAATGATCACAGAACTGCAAAACTATGTTAGAAAATTAGATTAGAGTTTAAATTTAGCTCGACTACCAAACAAAATATACATTTTAGTATTACATTTTATTTTATCTTAACATACCTCTTGTTGTCTGCAGGTTCCTGTGTTGGAAAAAAACCCACAGATAATCATTAATTATATAAAACAAATGAAGTTAACAATTCTAAACACTAGTGCTTAAATTTCACCTTAACCATCTGGCACATTCATCATCTCGTGATAAAATCATTATTCAAATCACAAATAATGTGTTATAACACAATTAACATGCTGTATTATTGGCACTTCTTAAATTGTTCAAATATAATTTGGAGCCTGTCTCGTACTTAGAACTTATCTGAATATTAGGCAAATATTTTACGAGCCTTTGTTTTTTTAAAGCATGTTTACTTGTGCACTGTCGATTTATGGTGTTGTGTTATTGTGTTGTGATTCTCATTAATTCATGGAGAAATGTAAGAAAAAAAGTCACATAAAATTAAAAAGTAGGGGATCTTGCCCTGCATTTACAAACTGTGCTTGGTACTAGAAAACATTACTCTTGCTCTTCTTACTCACCTTTTTCAGGCCCTGGCTGGTAAGCCAGGAAGCCACTTTGCTTTTCCCCGTCTCCTCTGGCATCGTCGGTGGCTTCTCATCGTCAGCTCCTTTGGCTGTCGCATTCAATCCATCTTTACTGTCCTGACTCCCTGAAACACAAAACAGGGAGGAGTTTCAAACAAGGGACAAAAAACCCAGCGTGAAATTAAGCCCAGTGCCATTTCTTTCCCCCAGGAGTCATTTTGGTCTCATAGGCTTTATTTATTTAATTATTGCTGCCTTAATTAGATTTTAGGGCTAATAGAAGGCTTTAACGTCTGCCGTGCGGCCTTTGATTGACAGGTGTGTATGACACCTCACATTTTTTTCCTGGTCACTTTTGGCTCCAAAAAGCCAAGATGGTGACTGACGGCAGGCAAACCAATGGACAAAGACAAAACTGATATTTTCTCAAAAGCAACACTCCAGAATCAAGACCCATCTCTGAACTCACCCTTAAAATGACCAATTTTGACACATTGACTGAAATCAAGTAAACTAACTATCACAGCCCCGTCCTGTGATTTACGCGCCTACAGATGTAGCGAGCTCACCTTCCTTGTTGCCTTTAGCCTGACCGCGTGTTGTGTAACTTCTCCACACAGAGCTGGAGCTGAAGTAGTTGTCCTTCACAAACGTGTCGTCTGAGCTGTCACTTTCCTCTTCACTCTTTGAGTCTTTGTCATCTTCATCATTGCTGTCCCCTGATGAGCTTGAACTTTGGCCTGTGAAAGGAGAAAAAAAAAATCAAAAAACAAAAACAGTTAGACATCATTCACAGAAGTAGGAAGACAAATGTCGGCTCAGCAGAAAGTCCTGCCGGTAATCTAGCCAGGTCCATTATCTCTTTGGTAGAAGAGGAATCCCTCTCTTCTGAGGCTCTACCTGAGGATTCTTCCATTTTTTCCCTTTAACGGGTTGTTTCCCTCACCTTTGGACTTGGACTTGTACTCACCCTTCTTGGGCGGTCGCACTAAAGCAGAAGGTTGGATTTTTATCCTGGACATGTCCACACCGCTGCCCTCGCTGTCCGAACAGTGAGCTTCGCTCTCGTAGCCCTCTTTGAAGTTCTCCACGCTCTCTATATGGTCGAGATTAGCGAAATACTCGTCGCCCATTTCAAGACCTTCTTTATCTGCAAAGTCATCGGTCAAAATTTTACCTGGAAACGGGGAAAAGAAAAGAAATACGTGATCTGACAATCAACTCATCTGCTGTAGTACTGTAATAAATGACGTATCAAGATGCTCATGTTCATTGGGCTTAAATCCTACGAATCTCTCAATCAAAACAATCACACATGATGTAGTTGGATGACGTTGTGAAGTAGCGTGGGATCGTGGGAGTTGATGTTTTCATCCCCAACTCTCTGATGTGACTATTGAAATCATGTTTACAGACAAAATAATGTATGAAAGCTTTATTCACATTACATTTAGTGACATATTAACATTATGTCATTTCATTTGAATGAAATCACCGTAAGTAATGATGCCATTGACAGGCGACCTAATAAAACGGACCATTACTGGAATAAAATGACATTTCTATGCATTTGAACATTGTTGGAAACATTTGATATAATGTAAATGCACAAAACAACAAGATAAATAATGCAGGCTCAGTCATTTTTAGACATTTCACTGTGGAAATGTTACACGTTATAGCTTTAAACATGAGCCTTTGCATTTCCTTTTCCTCACCTGCATAAATGCAGACAAAAGAGCCCTTGGCCACATCATCCAGACAGCGGATCCCCCAGCCTTTGTTCTGCGTCTTGAAAAGCTGAAGACGCACCTGCAGGCCGTGCTGCACCAGCCGGTTGGTGCACATTTGAGCACAACATTTGCACCGCTTATTACACTCGTAGATCCTGCATGAGAATGAGAGAACACATGAGCCCAAAAAACAGACAAACAAAAATTAGTTTTTCTGTATAGTAGAATGATACATAATGTCTGACCCTGTGGGCAAACACTCTTCTAGTCGTTTGTGTAAATATCCTGCATGCGGATTGATCTGTGCCCCGGGTGTGCAGCCTGTAGCCTGTAGGGTCAGCTGGTGGCAAGAGCACTTTGACCTGCAATTAAAACACAAAGACACGGCTCAGAATATTAACAATGGGAGAAATATGAAAAAGAGAGAGAGCAAACGGGAGCGCAGATCCACTAACTTGTCTCGACAGCCGTCAGTACAATCACATCCAACCAGGAAGTCAGGACTGGTGTTGATGAATACTCCATCCTCAGGAATTCGCTCTTTACCTTGAAGAGAGGAGACAGAAATGTATGAGTCTCTAAGAGGTCATTTAGTTCACAGTAATGTTTAAAGCGTACGTTTTAAACATTACTGTGAATGAAAGTGATTGAATTTGGAGGTAAACAACAGGGGTCATGTTAACCAAATATTTTCTGTTTTTGACAGAAAATGGAACTGGGATAGAAGGCAGTTTGTCATTTTGACAGATTAGAACACCGAGGGCGAGTAATTCACAAGCAACATTGTCAATAACACGTCTCCTATCTGGGTAGACAGCACGTTGAAGAGCTAGAGCTAAAGCTAAGGCGAATGCTTGCAGGTTCGGAAGTCACACATTCAGACACTCTTCCCGACTTCTGGCCACTTCCCTGGGAGAAATGTTCCGACTGCAGAAGTCTAGCTGACGTGATACTGGTAGTTCTGTTCTCCAGTGAGGCAACAGAACATAGATTCAGTGTTCAGAACAAAATTAATGAGAAGCCGTCTGTCCTGAGGACAATAGCCATACTGTCTTATTCTGTAAAACTGCATTGTTCATATGCGTCTGTTTAGACACAATGACTGCTGTGTTTGAATGTTATCCTGTCACTGCGGAGTAAAAAACAAATCATTAAACTGCCTCGAGTGACATGAAAATTGACCTGTTCACCTTTTCTTTCCATGCTATTATGAACACATTTTTGAAAATGAATTGCTATTAAATATGCCTCATTGCCAAAACAAGCTCCTCAAACAACCTCTAGTAAACAAGTCTTTTTTTTCTATACAGAAAAGAAATAAATGATGGTGCATGTAATTGTTTTTGAGAAAATGTTTGGGAAAGATTTGCAACTCTCAAAGCAAGACAAATACATAACATAAAAAGCAGTTCTATGAAAACAGGGAAGCCATTAGAAACAAGATTTTATAAAAAGTAAAAAATGAAGTGTGTCGATATATGTTCTTGTATTTTTGTAATGCATCAGCCCGCAATTATTAACACTTTTATTTTTACACATCCGCAAGAACCAAATATCCTTCAGCACTTTGATGTAGTCCTTACTGTAGGCGACTTTGGGAGGCGGGGTGGAGTCAATCTCGTTAACACAGGACAGAGGGATGTCCTCTTTTCCTCCAGTGATGTCTGGTATGTAATAATACGGCCTCTGAGGCTGGAAGGGCCTGTCCACAAGCACATAGGGGTCTAGACAGAACATCTCTAAGAAGATAAAGTCACAGTGCGTCTGGAAAAGGTACTGCTGGATCTCTGCCATGTTACGCAGGCAAAGTCCACATGGAGCTTTGTAGATCACATGGAAGGACATCTGCAGGAAGGACACAGAAAAGACCATTTATTTAAGGATGTTGCGGAGAAAAAAACTTTGTGTTTTACAGTTAGGCAGAAGCGTAGTCGCTGTTGTTTAAAAATCGACCTTGCGGTTGACTTTGCGCCGTCCAGTCATGCGTCTGAAGTCGTACAGCAAAGGTGTGAGGAGGGGGTTCTTTCCTCTGTGAATGTCTGGTTTTGTTGGTCGGACTCGATTCAGGCAGGTTGGCTGACAGTTGTGTGAAAGGTAGAAGATGCGATCTGTCGGGGCCCGGTACGAAGGCTGATGTGGGATGGTGGTCATAGCGTGGGCCACGGGAGGGGAGGCGGGAGCCAGAGTGGGCAGCTGCCTCTGGTATGTTTGGAAGTTAGCAGTATTTGGAGCAGTTATCAATCTTACACTACAAATTAAACAAAAAAGACAGAGAGAGAGAGAGAGAGAGACAAAGAGAGAAAAGTGCTTTGTTAAAAAAAACAAAAAACATTGCATGTAAGATTAACACTTTCTATTGCACCAACAATTGTAGTCCATCCTTTTCTTTTAAGGACTGCAGCGCGTACTGCTACTTAGTTCAAATGTTGGATGGACTCACCCAGGTATGTTGCTAGGACTGGAGGAAAGAGACTGCATGATTTTGGAGGCATGCGTTCCTCCCACCCCAGGGACAAACGGAGAAGTGCTCTTCTTTGCCATCTGATGCTTATTGCTTTAAAAAGAGAAACAGGAGACGACAGAAACACAAAACCCAGTTACATCTTCTAGATTTAGGGGAGTTTTAAATGAAACCTGATTCCTATTCAGGATACAAGTGGCTAAAAAGCAAGCTGCCTACAGCTGATGACAATGACAATTATATTTTCCAGATGGAGTTTTTGAAAATACATTTCTTATTAAGTGAAGTAGCATGAAAATACACAGCAGCATTATTTTGTTTACAAAAGGTATTACGTTTTGTATCTCTTTTTCCATTGGTTAGTTTTTGCCTCATGTAGTAATATTCTTTGAAGCAATTAATGGAAAAAGGACATTTAGGGCTTCTTAATAAATGTCTTCTTATTGAATTTCCCCCTGGGGATTAATAAAGTTCATCTGAATCTTATGCAAACGTTTGGCCATGACACAATGTTTGTCCCATATCCTGGAGATAGTATGTTTACATCTGTTCAGGGATAAGAATATGTTAAGAATATGATAAAAAATATGTTAAAAATATAACAAAATATGTTATTTCTCAAACTTCTGTATAAAGTTAACACCTTTAAACAAAATGAGTTTAGTTTTATTGAGCATCACTCACTCGACACGGGGAGGCAGTGTGGTCGGTGGCGTTTGTTGGATTTGTTGGACTTGTTGGGGCTGTGGAGGCTGTTGGATTTGTAGTGTCTGTAAAGGTTGGCTAGGTGAAGGCTGCTGGGCTTTGACAGGAGAAGCTCCGATGTGTCCGTCGCTGGTGTACTGAACCACTGGGCCCTTGCTCCTTAATGCACCTGGAGATGGAGATGGACAGTAAAACATGAAGAGGAAAATAATTTCCACAACATAACATAGGAAACGATTCTGAAAAAATGCTGAGTCTCTTGGATAACATCAGCAACAAATGTATCCAGAACAACTGCAAAAAAACTGACTTTCAAGGTGTCCAGAGTGCATCCACTATGAACCACCATCACCAGCAGTGGGATTTTTTTAGACACTGTATTAATTTGTTCATCTGTGTGTCTGGTCAGATACAGTATGTTTGCGTTTCTTACCCATGTTGGGTCGTGTCCTCTGCTGGCCGGCCAGCTTCTTCTCCTGGGTGTTGGCGGTGGTCATCTTCAGGTTGAACATCGGCTCCAACCTCGTGGAGCCCCTGTAGATCCACTCACTCCTCTTATCATCCTGATGATACCGACAAGCAACACAGGTTTACTATCGGCCTACTAACACAGCACAGTAATTCAAAAAACCTGTATCACGCCCATTTTTCAAGTACATTTTCTGCTTCATATTCATGCTGACACACCAAAAATAGGATCTTGACCAAGCTTCCATCCACTTCCTCCACTCGGCTCTTCCACCAGGTTCCCTCCCACTCGGTTTTTATTATCTGGCCGACCTTTAGGAGCACCATAGGCCTGCTGGGATATGCGGTGATGTATTCTTCAATGAAGTCTCGACATGATGCATCCTCTATGTCCTCCCACGTGCGCTTTACTATGAAAGCAAGTATGAAAACAATTAGTCAATTTAAAATAGGCTGGCTCTTAACCAAAAAAAAAGAAAAAAGAGTT
>JAPQRN010000108.1:2696-17975 GCA_037367275.1 Coranthus polyacanthus | reverse complement strand
GGATGAAAGGACTTATTTGGAGTACTACAGCACTAATGCAACCACCTGATTTCAAATCAGCCCCATATGGAAGTGCATCTTTTTTTCCTGTATTTGCATTTCTTTCATTTATGTAGACTCTAATTAATAATTAGCATGTGTGTGTCCTGGCTGCTGTGTATGTTAAACAGGGAGCTGGTGCTGCAGTCGGGCCAGGAAGGCAGGATGTTCCCATGCTATGGAGTGTCAGGCAGCTGGCTGGAGAACAGCCAAGCCAAACCTGTGGTGGCTGGAAGGAGAGCAGCCCAGCGCTGAGATCCAGTTACCATTTCCTCAATCACGGTACAGAAGAGAAAGAGAGCTGATGAGCAGCCTTTCCTGTCTACAGAAAGATGATAAAATGATGGAGCATTGAGCTGGGAGCTCAGCTGTGGGCAAACACCCTGCGCCAGCTGAAGATGAAAGCTTTATTTCAAATTTCACTGGGACAGATAAACTTCCAATTCTCTTGTTCCGTCTTCTTCCATCATGCCCATCAACCTCCACCCCCGTGGAAAAGGAGGGAGAGGTAAAAATTTGAGGCGAGTGTGTGCGTGTTCCGCATATGGAAGCCATTCTAGCGTGCCTACTCTGTTCGCTGCTGGGAATGTTTTGACGTTTTCTGGAGATGAGCGCTGTGATGTCACACACTGGCACTGTACTGCTGTGTCAGGAAAGGGGAGGAGAAAGGCTGAACGGTGGGAGGAGGAGGGGTGGCGGCCATGATGCGGGAGGAGGAGGAGGAGGGGGCGTAAAACGAACTGCTGAGCCGCCACTTTTTTCTCACCGCACTGTAAATTAGCGTGCTGGATCCTTGATGGAAAACATTTGGGGGGCAACACCGAGGGGCCTCCTGAGAGGCTCGAAATGTGAGAGAGCCCGTGCTCTGTCGGAGCAGTGGGGAGGTTAGAGGTTTGGTGTCCTTTCAATTAAGCAAGGCCACGAACAAAACATCTCTCCACACGTTGAGTAGCTGCACTCTACAGCTACATGGATGCTGCACGTCGTTGTGTGATGAAAACATTTTTCAATAACCCAACCTGTTTTTTTCTTGATATGAGTGTCCTGTGAAAATCAGAGACATCAGGACCCTTTTTCTTTTGCATTAAGAACACTGCAAAAACAGCCCGACTGAAAGAAGCCAAATATTCTTAAATATAACCAAACTGTCTTGTAAAATAAGTAAAATCTGCCACTCGGGTAAGCACATTGTGTTTGGCTAGATTTCTTGAAACTAGAATTAAAGTCTAGCCATTAAGAAATGTGGTTGTGACTGGCCAGCAATAACCTGTATGCTTCATGAGCATTTTTGGTTATTGTGATGGTCGCTCCCTTGTGGTGTGGTTTGTTTTCGTATGTGTTCATGTTGGGACAGTAACATATATTTACGTTCATCTCCTGATATTTTCTGTCGGGGTAAGGGAGTTGGTTGGGAGTTTGGTGTCCTTTAAAAAAGGCCACGAACAATACATCTCTCCAGCAGGAAAGGTCCCAGCAGTGGAATGAGAGCCTGAGAGAGAGCAGATGAGTCCTGCTCTCAAACAGCACAGGCTGCTTCTAATAAAAGTCTTTACGTACTCCCCCCTTTATGGAAAAATCAGAGGCGGTACAAACTGCCTGGCCTCGCACTCTGTTGGAGATAATTAGGTAAAAATAGAAGTGCAATTTCCACCAGTTAATATTCCAGATCTGCGGTGATGTCCCACTTACTGTCTTATAAAACTGAATTTGCTGCAGTCTTCAGTCGCAGTCTCACTGCTGAACTGTACTGCATATTCAGACTCACTAAAAGGATTTTACAATTGCTTTACATAAAAAAATAAATAAACATGTCAAGCCCATTATGTTCACACACCAAATCCAAAACTCTTATCCTTCTCAAATGGATTTGGAACATTGATCACATCTGTTAAAAGATTTAAAAGACTTGAACTCTGTGTTTATTAATGGACTTTAGCCGGATCAAAGATATGAGGATTTTTTAAAAGTTTCCACTGCGTGTTACTTAACAGCTGCTGTTCAGGATCAACTGAATTGCAGTAATTGGTCCAGTTTGTTTTGTTGAGAGCCCACAGCATTTTTTAGAAGTGGATCAAGTAAGGCTTGCGACATGAACCCTCAAGTGATTTACACAACTCCAGTACTGGATTATAAAATCATCTCTGCTGTAGAAATTAACTTTGTGAGTGAGTGTTCCTGATGGGCTGTATATTTGGATTGTGATTTGATTTTTTTCTCTGGGATTTATTTCAAAAAGATACATAATAATAAGATTATGTTCTGCAGTTTTCTTAGAGTTTGTATCCTTTTTGTATGACAGATTCAAACAAATGCAGTCGAATATTAGGGCCATGTGTCAGATTAAAAGATTATAGAGTTATAAATTCTGGTCCCTGAACAATCATCGCTTGCCGTCTTTCACAAGTTGTTTGATGTCATTGGGAAGGAGGTGCTAGTGACCGTCTTTCCGGATAAACAGCTGTAGAGGAGCAGAAGGGAAGCACTGAAGAATTCAAGAGCAGAAATCAACGTAGAAATCAATAAACTGTGACTGTTATCATGGATGTAGGTAACGGAAACCGTCGTTAGCTTAATAATAAACTTAGTTAACGTCAACAAAACAGATTCCAACAAACTTAAACGTAAGCACACGAGTACACGTGAATCTTCAATAGTGCACCTTTAAAAAAAACCAAATAAATATTGCAAGTTTCAAGACTAAGCATGAACACAAAATTGGTAGAATTGTACAATTTACAATAGAAGTTTATGAGAAGCATTAATGAAATCAATCAAACACACACAACCACATGCACTTACTCCACCTCTCACCCTCCACCTTATGGAAAGACCTTATCTTCTGCTCTCAGGTTAGAAATTTGGACTGAAAGAAACCAAAGTGGAGCAGAGGCCACTCTTTACGAGACTCAACTGTATTGGCTGTGGCACACATGATGATTGTGGGGCTGATGGGGGGTTGGCAGGGTCTTCTGTCACACACACCTAAATTTAAGCCATTCCCAGAGGCCAGGCCAAACAAAGCTTCAGGAAAAGGCCCCTGCTCTGGTGCGGTGGGCTGGCGCAGGGCTGCTAGTCTGAAAAACAACAGGAAACACATGTGGAGGGCTCGATACAGCGAGGGACGGCCGGCCTGCAGAGCAACCAGAAACCAGGATCCCAGGGCTGAGACCCGACCTGACCCAGCCGGTTCCCACTGACACTTCCTTATCCGCTACATTAGGGCAAAGGTCGGAGCAGTGGAACGAGCCCAGCGGCTATCAGCGCTGAGCTCAGCTACAGGAAGCGACCTGGGAACAGAGAGAGGGATGGAAGAAGAGGGAGGAAGGGATGATGGATGTTTTTATCCGTGGATATTGTCCTGTGTGTGGCGAGGGCCCTCTGTGCTGTGGCGTTGTCATGCTTGCATAACAGACCAACATGGCTCTAATGCTACTGCAAAGCGGCTCCTGCGCTGTGGAACAAAACAGCACATCAATACATCTCCATTTTTATATACAAAGATAAAAGTTAGAGCAAGCAGCTGGGATTAAAGAACAACACCTGTGTCTCATATTTAAAGCCGAGGTGTATGAGGGTCAGTCAGCCCTGTTTGTTCTGGAAATGTGTACTGGATTACCAAATGACTCCAACAGAGCCTGAAATGGGGTGTCAGCTGAAATGTGTTTGAAACCTTGTCTTCCTTGCATAAGACTTATAGGTAAAAAGCTCCAGTTCACTTTCTCACCGTCATCGTCGTCCACACTGTCATCCCGCTCTTTCATCTGCCTCATTTTCATTCATCATACGGAAAGCAGGGCAGAGTTTAGTCTGCGTTTGGGAAACGATAATCTCTTTCCCCAATCTATTCCAACCACTCGACACACAGCCAATGTCAATGTTTAGCTCCGACACGGCGAACAGAGAAAGCTAAGTGCTTAGTAGGGGGAAGTGATATCAGCTTCTAAATCTGACAAATGCACAGTGCTGGATATGTAGATACATGGAAATATATCTCAAAAAGTCATTTTACACTTTGTTTACATTCAGACACATACAGTAGAGGTCAGAAGTTCAGCCTTGACCTTGACTTCCAAATGTTTCATTTCATTATATTCCCACTGTTGGTTCAGTTAGCACAACTACTTCATTTTGATGAGATCAAGAAGTTTAATTTAATTCCAGTCTCACATACTCAGAGGACCAAAAGTTTTGTCTCATCTTACCACAGAACATTCCTCCAAAAGGTAAGATCTGTGTCACAGTGCTCATTTACAAACTTTATTCTAACTTTTTCGTCAGATTACGATGATGCAGCACTCGTTTTACTGTCGATGGAGATATTTTTGGACACTTACTTCCAAGTTATATCTTCACCAGTTTAAGGATTGTTGTCCTGGGATGCTTTCGAACCTGTCCAAGGGAATAAATACAGACAGTGCAGGTGGTGAAATCGCTTCCACCTTTGATCTAGATTGAGAGGAAAGAGCTGCAGTACAAAGGTGTGCATTTTCAAACTTTGTTGTTTTTTCCCCTTGATTTCGGCTTCCGCAGCTTTACGGTTTTGAATACAGAACATTTACTCGTAGCGGAGCATTTTCACTGTACTTTTACTGAAAGGATCTAAATACGTCTTCCACCGCAACATCCAAATTGCCCTGAAGGATCATTTAAGTTTAATCTCATCCTTAAAACGTCTATTTCTCTCTGTATGACACAACATGTGTTGACAGACTCATGCGTCATAGCCTCATGTAAAAACTCATACCCCTGATCCAAATCATGCAACAGTCCTCATAACTAAAAGTTTAGAGTCTCAGGGATTATCATCAGTGTCTCCTGTCAGGACATGAGAGCAATTCTGCTGCATCCAGTGTCAACATCACGAGAGATGGAGGTTGCTGGATTGTGTGATGTGCCTCAAGGAACCGGCAAAAAGACAAGGAACGCACAGGTGAATCAACTCTCATGTATCTACACGCTTTAGGTCTACGACATGGGAAAGTGATGATTTAGTCAGTGCCCTTTATTGAAAAAAAATCTATAATTTAGCTGCATGTTTAAACCGTGAGAGTGAGGAGTGACTTTTTAACATTAAATAATGAATTTCTTTCTCATTGCTTTCTGTTCTCTTTTGGCACTGAGCTTGCAGGCAAAGCTATTCCGATGGTAATGAAAATAAATACAGGCCTTGGGAATCCATGTTCATTCCAAGAGCTATTCATCTATGAAGCAACCTCGTTCTTATATAAGAGTCCCTATTTGGATTCGGTTCACATCACAGTTTATTTAACTTGATTTCCCTAAATAGGGTCCTGATTGGGTTGCATAAGGACTCTGAGGGCTCTGTGGAGAAGAGGATTCAGAAGGGTAAAGACCGGCTGAGAGAATAGTGCGAGGGGTGTTTTAAATTCAGGTTTTATTTGTCCAAGTTGGGAACTGGTTTGGCAGCAAGGAGTTAAATTTAGATTACGTAAAACTGTTAGTCTTCAATGGAAAAGAAGCAGTGACAAACAAATCATCACTGTCACCACCATCATTTAGCGACTTTGTCCTCATCAGCTACATCATCATGTACTTACAGTGAAAGGCCACAGAACATAACTTATGTTCATCATGTTCTGTTCTTCTCAGCTGGAGAGCAACTGCAGCAAATTCTACTTGTAAGTGTAAAAGGGCAGAGCGATAGTGAGAAGTGGCAGGTATGACAAATGTAGATTCATTACTGTGAATATGGCCAAATTGTAATTCCCACTTGGCTCTTCCTCTCCGCTTTCCTCACCTTGCACCTTGTCAAGCAGGATAACCTGTTTCTTTTGGGAATCGAGAGGAAGTACTTATCTAGCCCTCCAAATGGAACGTTTTCAGGTGCAAAATCCAGTAGAGAAAATTCCCAGAATCAACACGTCCTCACAGTGAAACAGCAGAGAAGGTCGATTACCAGTCACTCTTAAAACGACATACATGCACGAACTTTCCAGACACAAAATACCTTTGATAACTGTGAAAAATACTGCATTACCTTTGCATTTAAGCTGTTACAGTGACACAGTTAGGTTTTGGTTAGGTTTAGGCACCAAAACACCTTGTGTAGGGTTTGGAAAAGGAGTAAAATAAGAAAGTTACATGACGAACATTACAGAAATAATCACTGCATTTCCCTTCAGTTGGAAAGGGGACACGAACACCGGTCCACAGAATCCACAGAGTTTCTTATTCCGCCATTTCCATCCCAGGTGGCCTCTGTCTAAGGCTAGCATATGTAAACATTAGCCATTTTAATCCCCTTCAATAATCAGCTGGTATTGGCATTTTTACATGCTTTACAAACTGACGTGGTCATGGTTACTGATGCGGAAAAAGAAGACAGTGCATGTAAGTGTCTTCTTAAATAATCATAATCATGAAAAAGTTTTAAATTCTGGAATAGATCATTATAAGAAATAGCGATTCACAATGTCAGCAGACTTCATGTAAACTTCGATTTGAGTGACAGTACTGTTATGTCTTGTGGTTTAAGCTTGAAAAATAATCCAGCAGCATTTTTTGGGGCATTTTCTCACTCATCTGGTATCAGTGCAGGGCAGAAATATCTGAGGGTGGGATTGCACTGAAACAGCCTTTGTGTAAACATGCTTCCTGGCTGTTTGTTCATATTTGGCACTATAATGGTTGACACTGGTAGTAAGCAACAGGCTTTAATGTAAGATTTATACTACTATACTACAACAAAGTTATAATCACTTTGGATCAGTCCGACAAGTGGTGTCCTACTAGTGTCCTAGATTTGAAAACCTGTTAGAAATCTGTTAGCGCTCTGTTCTGAAGGGCCACCACTCAATTGAGGGGATAATTGGGATTGAGTCATTGGCCTGACATTACAAGCCACAGCTGTGAAACAACTAATTGTGAATGAAATGATGCTAATACAGACAATTTAGCTGCTCTGCTTCACTCATCAATTTGCATGTCTAACCTAAAAGACACACCCAGACCAAGTCTGCGTTCAAATTTGAAAGTAAAAAATTCACTACATTACACTGTTTTGGCTAAATCACTGAATCACAGTCAGACAGCTCTCTTTTATGGCTCCCTCCAGGTCTGATTCATCAAACTGAATCAGCCAAATGGTGGCTGATAAGAGAGGCTGTCTGGAAACAGTGGTACCAGACACCACAGGCAATGGTCAGCCACAGATGCTGAATAACAGCCTGCCTGAAGACTGCGAGTCAAAGCCCTGTGATTAGACAATCATCTGAAACAGAAACGGAAAATGCATCAAATGGAGCTCTGGTGTTGTGTTAAAATTACCACACGGAGATTACAGACCACTTGGCCGTTTTGTGTGCCGATGTTTGTAAGAGGTTTATCAACTGAAATATGTCACATTCCTTTAAAGTTACATTTTAGTCCAACACAAGTATCTGAAAATGTATCCACTTGGACAAAAAGTCACAAGTATAAAACAGATGTTTTCAGATTTATTTGCATCAGTGCTGTTTCATTTGGGTTACCTCCCGTCTGCTGTGTGTCCGTAACTTTGTCAAACTCCCTCACAATCTTCTCTGTAAGGTCAATAACAGAGAGTTTAAAAGGTTGTGTTGGATTGGCTCTGAGGTCTGAAAAACACGCTGAAATGTTACATCTTCACACAAAACGCAACAGATTTTCCAACTATATAAAATTGCTTTCCTTTATGCGCACTGTAACAATCTAATTTAATGTTTCTGGGAGAAGGAGCCTGTGTAACAAGAATGTTGAGCTCCATCAGCACTTGAATTTATCAAAATAAAACAGTTGGATGCAAGAGTTGAACTGGACTCTTGAATCTCAGAAAAGCATGTCGAGGAATTTGGCAAAATATGAGTCATATAGCAAAACCAATGGCTTTTAGAGCACTGTAACAGGACATTGTCTTCTTTCACAAGACCATTTAGATTTTATTAATGTTACCCAATTGGATTGTTCATAAAGCATGTGCACCTGAGTAAAATATAATATCCTAAACAAGCTCCTTGTGACAAATACTGACAGGAAATGACAAGAAACTGGAGACTAATCGAGGACCTTCCCATGACTGCTTGTATCACAGAATATTTTTGCAGATATTTGGCCCCCAAACCTACTGCGGTCAGTACATCCAAAATAAATTTGGAGCTGCAGCTGAGTGAAATGAAAACCCAAGAACCATACTGATGATTTATTCAGAAAGAGTTCACACACGGCAGACACAACAACTGCTCAGTCGATAAAAGGGGAGCACACACAGGGTGACCTCACGACCCCCCGAAAGCAGTATCGTCATGTAAAGTCCCAGACTGGCCTGACCGCACTCTCTTAACGCTCGCAGACAGGTGCGGTGAGGGGGGAGTGTGAGAATCCCCGCAAGTGTGACGACAATGGTGAGAGATCGCTAACACCACAGGCTTAATGTATAGTTTCCAAGGTCAAGCGTTCTCTCCCACACGTCTCGTCTGGTGAATAACCCTCTGTGCAGCTCAGCATTCGGTCTGGCTGCTCATCCGGATGCCGGCGCGATTACCACGGGGATACTGCGGCTGGATTCCTGAGTGGCCGCTGTGACATTTCAGGATTAGTCATGATGGCTGATAGCATGAGCGTCTGTTAATTGCATTATCAATGGACAGTACTGTCTCTTCTGTTCACCCGGCCATGTTTGAGGCAGTAGTGGAATGTACTTTTACTCAAGTACTGTACTTAAATTTGAGGTACTTACGCTTTACTTGAGCATTTTCATGTTATACTCTTCTCCTCTTCCTCTCGTGTCCAGTATAAATCAAATGTGTTGATTTTGAATGTTTGTGATAAACTGAAGGATAAAGTGTTCCTTTATGGTTTGAATCTAAATTCTACTCTTAAGCTAAATAAACTCTTTAAAACCCTCTTGGATTTGCTGGAAAAGCCTGCTTATTATAGGCCATAATTACATCCCGTTGATCAGCAACATCTAGAGGTTGACACCAAATCATCATCTTGTTACTTTTAAACTGCATCCATGACTTGCTGTTATTATTCCAACCCTTGCCATTACCCAGGACTTTTTCACAACCTAAATACAACAGATTTTGTACATTTTAACATCCTCTGTGGTGTTTTGCGCCACTTCTCCTGCTGCCTGTAGGCGCTCTAATCCGTAAAACGCTGATATGAGTCATATGTGCACATAAACATATTTGTTCATTCAAGTTAAAGAACTTTGTGTTTTTCTGAGCTCATGAAAAGTTGACTTTTTAGAGCTACATGGTTCTGACAGGACAGCGACCCTACAGACATCATGATCTTATAGAATGTGATGCATTGCTGCAGATTAAACTACCCAATAGTATTTAAAGTAGTTCAAATTAGCTCCACCTTAAATATCTACAGCTGGAAAATGCAACATACACATTAAATGAAGCAGTAAAATTAATCCAAAAACATTATATATAACAGTAAAACACTGATAGTGTCCATTTTACTGCACAGTAACTACTTTTCATACTTTAAGTACATTTTGCTGATAAAACGTACATACATTTACTTTAAGTAAGGTACTGAATGCAGAACTTTTACCTGTTTTTGCACATGTGGTATCAGTACTTTTAGGTTTGAGGAGTTCTTTCCTTCCCCTCTTTCCCAAACTGTATTAATCCGTCATCACAATGGAGGCTACATTAATTCATATCAAAAACAGTAAATCTGTAAAAAAAAATTAAAAAAAATTCTAGCCAACATTTTGGATTTCTCATCTTGTGTGTGTCTCTCAGGTACAGCAGTGAGTTCAGACACAGTTTGAAGCCATAATCCTCAGAGGATCAGAGTAGAGATGGGATGTGATGGACAGTGAGAACTATGTGGACTATGAGATCCTCCTCTAAACCCCAGTGATTCTGGGATAAGACAGAGGTCTGCCAAGGCGTCTTAGTGGAGTGCGAGGAAGCATGTTAAAACCATGCACCAGCGTCAAAAAAAAAAGACCCTCATCTTCTCCCCTTCTCAACATCTGCAGCCACTCACAGTTTCCATGTTCTGACTTGATGAGCCACAACACATGTTGGGTCTGAGAGAACACTTATACAAACACACATGCACGCACACACACAACAAAATGAGGGCGGCAGGGCTGGTGTGTGTCTGTGTTTGTGTACACTGGAGGCAGGGGAGAGATGTTCTTGGCCGAGGCACAATCAGGAATCAGACATCTAGCTTTGCCAAGGACAAGTTTAACTCTATTCTGCTTATTTTTGGCAGCAGTGGCCTGAGTAAATCACAGTGCTGCTTTATTGGCAATCGCTGACAAGCTGCCACGGGCTGCAGCCCAGCTCCTATCCGCTCACTACGTCAACAAGACTGCATGCCGTTGAGGGGTCAGAGGTCACACAGAAACATAACTCCAGGCCAGCGCAGGAGCATGAAAAGAGCAGAGCAGCAGTTAAGGCGGAAAATATATTCTTAAATGTCTGAAAGAGTTATACAGCTGTCTTTTTTGTCAGAAGTAATGTATAGTGATACTAAACTTTGATTTAAGAGTAATTTTTCAGACGGCACCGGAGGAAGAAATGCTGCCATTGTACATTTCTACAAACCACAGATATGTATAATATCACTGTTTGTGAACCAAAAATATGTTTCAATATCAACATTTTGACATACATTACATATCCACGGTTTTACCTGCTCCGCGACTTTTTGACCTTTTGTCAATGGACAGTAGATTCAAAAATTCATTAAATCTACCATGCACTAATATACTGTTATTTGTTACTGTTATATTATTTTTATGAAGACTCTGCTCATAAGTGCAGTATATAAAGTATGTTACAGCCATGTTTACAGTGTGCATTATTACTTGTCTAGTCCAACTTCCACAATGTCTTTTTTTTATCTCCATATCTGGCTTCAAGGCTGTTTCTTCGATGGTATTTGATTTTCACCTCTGTCAGCTTCTTCTTCTTCCATAACACTATATGTATAGTGTAATTAATCATTAAAGTAACTTTTCAGAATATTCTGTTAACTTTTACTGCTCACTTTTTAAGGCAAAGTGTGAAATGACAGTAACTCAAAAGTAACTACATTCATATTTTACACATTCAGTCAATCCATGCATTTTCTTGCTCTTTTATTAGAGCTGCCCTTTTCCTTTTCTTCTTTCTTTCTTTACATATGATTTGCTTTACTTCCTCATACTTCTACTTCCATTAGTAGATGCTCTACCAGACTGTGGTGGTGAAAGCTTGCGATTTACCAGTCGATCTACGTTCCTAGCCTCGCCTATGGTCATGAGCTGTGGGTAGTGACAGAAAGAGATCGCAGGTACAAGCTTCGGGAATGAGTTTCCTCCACAGAGTGGCTGGGCTCTGCCTTAGAGATAGGGTGAGGAGCTCAGAGTAGAGCTACTGCTCCTCCTCCTCCAGCTACTTGAGGTGGTTTGGGCATCTACGTAGTTAGGATGTCTCCTGGATGAGGTGTTTTAGGCATGTCCAACCTGGAGACTCTCCCCAGTCTGAAACACCTCGCTATTATTGTGTACACCCAAGACATGCCGGAGGGATTATACCTCTCGGCTGGCCTGGGAACACCTTGGTGTCCCCCCTGGAGGAGTTGGCTGGGGAGAGGGATGTCTGGGCTTCTCTACTTCCCACAACCCGGATAAGCAGTATAAAGATGGATGGGTGGATGGAATTTTTGTCCAATATAACTATTTCAGAAGCTTCTCTCAGACGTTCATCTAGTACCAAACATAAACAAAGCTGTTGCACCAATGGTACGATACAGTCCACTTCCTGTCTCTAAAGTGGACACAGTCAAAAGGGTTGAGAATATCATGTGGATGGATGAAAGTACACTGATAAGGTCTACTAAAAAATAATACATTACATGGGACAGGATTTTCCATTAGTCTTCTAAAGGGGACAGGACAGAGGAGGAACATGTGTGACACTAAAACAGGAAATGACTCTTCAGTGGACCGTTTCATCAAGGAACCGTCTTCAGTAGTACTCCCTTTAGGCTTTCAAAGAGGGTTAGTTAAAATTTAAACAAAACAGGCTATAACTAAATAGCTGTAATGAGACTACAGGTAAAACAAAGCAGCGTTCTGACAATTTTAGTCATCACAATCAGTTTAGTCACTACCAAGAGTATACCTCAGCATCGAAGGTTGTTTTCACACCTGTGCTTGGTTCGTTTTCCCTCTTGGGGCGATTCGTTTGGACAGGTGTGAACACAGTAATCACACTCAGGTAGAGACCAAAACAACTACACCGAGACCCTTTAAAGGAGGTGTTCTCGATCTGGTCCAAACGAACTTTGGAGTGGTTCATTTGTGACGGGAACGGGATCTGACCTGAGCTAAATGTAGCCAGCTGTGCTTGGCATTCTGGGATGGGACTCTGAGTATGCAATGGCTGGTGTAGTAGAACCAACATCAAACCAGGAAAATGAACCCCTTAGAGAACTCTGCACTAGTCCTGAACACCTGAACTTCTTCCTGTATTTACTTTCTTGCTCCACCAGCTTTCTGATGGTAAAACATCAACAACATAAAACATTCCCTAGTGGATGAGAAAGTATTGGTTCACTTGGACATCACCAATCTTTGCTTTGTGGTCCAATTATGCACAGGAACGTTCCCTCTTTTTATTAATGTTCAGGAAGCCTGAACTATTGCCACCAGAAACACATTTAACTGCCGTTTGTCAGTTGTTGCAACATTTTTTATAGTTTTCACATGAATTCATCTATCACAAACTTGTGCTTGATGGGGTCCTGGTGGGTGTTAAGGAGTAGAAGTGATAACAGTGTTTCTCCAGTGATTAGAGTATCATTACAAGAGGATTAGATGAAGGATCATCCAGGAGGTTACACTGAAGACAGCTGTGATGTGTAGGGGTGGTCTGCTTGTCCTGGGAACCGAAGGCCTCGGCTGAAACACACACAAGTAAAAACACAATAACGTCATTTAAAGTGTGAGAAAAGTCCAAACCCGCTGCTAGCTCAGAAACAGTGTTGTGTCTGGGAGCAGGACATGTGGTGGGCAGGCGGTTCAGGACATTTTGGCTTCAAACCACCCTCAGCGGTGGAGTCAAGTGTCTGCAGTGTCACCGCTGCAATTCATGCAGAGCTGTAACCAAACCTGCTCTCTGGGGAGCACTGGGCAACCGCTGCTTCAGTGTGTGTCACTGAAGGCAACGTGTGGTATGTGTGCATGTGTGTGTGATGAGGAACGTGAGAAAGCGTAGTGGAATCCCACAGGTTCAGATTTACAGACCTGTGGGGTAAAACACACAGCAGGCTAGACTTCACTACACTGCAACATTCAGATGGAGACGTGACATTGACCAGACAACTTGTGTCGTAGACATATGGACACTGTTACGCATTTTCTGGTCTGTTGGCAGTTTTTATTTCCATTATTGCACATTGGTCTGTGTTGTCAATGTCAAAGTCAATATTTCAAAAGATTAAAAACATTTTCCACCTATGAAGGGAACGTGAACATGAAATTGATTTAAAGAAAAGTAGGACTCTTTTTTTAATAATTTGTGTAATTTTAAGTGTGTGCTCAGTTTTAGGTTAGCAGATGTCAAGCGGATTATGAGCGTGATGTTAACGTGATGACCCAGTTGGACAGAGCTTATACTTAGGTACTTCTACTTAATTTTTCTTGTAGGACTTTTACTTTTAATGGAGTGTTTTTTATTGATGCATTGAGGATCTTAAAATTTCTTCCGCCTCTGATCTTGTTTGTCTTTAATCCGTAGACAAATGAAGAAATGTAAAATTAAAAATGTGTGTGTGGTGTTAACTTCATATTGCCTTCCTACAGGGCTGTAAGAAGTCACTACGTCTTTGCTGCCAAGAAAAAGTTACAGCATATAAACCCTCATAAAACTACAACTTTGTTAGTTTTAGGTTTCAGTCTGTGTAGGGATTGAACATAGACATATAAAACATTATTTAGACGGTAGTGTAGCCTTACGTTTTTGTTCTTGGACAGAGCCAGGCTAAATCTTTTCTCCTGCTCCTTGTTTTTATGTTTTGCTAGCTCTTAATTTAACACACAGACATGAATGTTATCAATGCACTCATCTAATTAAGAAAGTAAATAAGCATACATGTCAGACTTTTCATTTAAAGCAGCATCTGAAATAGTGTTGATGGAGAACGTTATGATAAAACATTTCTCATGAGCAGTTAAACACTGGCATAAAAACCCTCCTGGTGAACGCAGGTCTAAGAGCCCTCTTGAAATCACACAGGTCTTGAAATCACAACAAACAACCACACACTCATGATAGATCCCACGTCTGATACATACTCATTGAGAGGAAGGATAAAATGAATAACAGCCATGTGTTTGACGTCACTCGGCCGGCCTTGAAAGGAGCCAAATAGGACTCCATTTATAATTGCTAATCATAGATTCGTTGCTTAGCAACTGCAACAAAAACACGACTGTTACGGAACAAATTAGTGATTCAGTGAAATTCATAAAAGAAGAACATGAAGCCTTGGATGCTGAACATTTGAGTCACACTGTCATGCTGCTTCATGGAAAATCGCAGAGGAGAATGCACCAACACACACGCACACATGAAGTAGCCTTATTAGCATACAAAATCAATTACCCACTTACACAGGGTTGAATATGTTTGCTCTATATGTTTTCACACACAGTCTTTGTGACACGCATACACACAGGGGACATTAGATTGACTTACACCCTGTTTACACTTGGTTTTAAAATGCATATTGACTGATCTGATCACAAGTACAAAGCAGTAAATACAAATGTAAAAGAACACCAAGATGCACTGTGATCTGACCACTCAAACCACATACCTTTTGCAGTGAAAATGCTAATGTGTCTCCCACAAGGATGTAACAGGAAAATATGTCAACAAAGCATGGACATGGTGGTTGTTTGCCTTTCATCTGCTTTTAGCTTCGTTTGATTGTTTGTATGTTGTGTTTTGTCTACGACATGCTGCAAGTTGTTTGTATTTGTGTTAAGATCATTAAAGACTAAAAGAGACAAAATGAATACTTGCAAACTCCTTTGTGGAGTTCTCCCCGTGTCAGGTTTTCCGCCATGTGCTCCGGTTATCGGAGTCGGTCGCTGGGTTGCTGCAGAGTGACAGCCCACTGCTCATAATGTATGTAGGATGAGTTATATGCACAGTGTCATTGGTGAAGCCTTCCAGTTCACACCAATGACACTAGAGGAGATAGTGTAGTGTAGTGTAGTGTAGTGTAGTG
>JAPQRN010000107.1:0-20418 GCA_037367275.1 Coranthus polyacanthus | reverse complement strand
TGTTGGAGGCAGAGTTAGAGGAAGAGCCAGAGGAGCTTATGATAGAGATTTTCATTAGATGAGTGATTTGATTACGGCTTGAATGACTGGAAAGAGAAAGTAAAAATCGATCAAGCAAAAATATAAAAACCTTCTATTGCTGTCATTTTCTTTTTGTGTCAATTTCCTCATTGGTTCATCCCTTTAGTAGGACTAAGGTCATCAGCGAAGAAAATCAATGGTACCTTCTCCACAAGTCGACTTATGACGAGACAGCCAGACATTTGAATCTTTGAAACAATTAGGTCGTGAGGAATATGAAAAACAAAGCTGGGCTCTACACAAAAACTACTAAAACGCAGGGGACAGCTTGTCCTTCAGCACAACTGTTATATGAAATGTGACAGGGTCACCCACAATCAATAGGTGCTTTCCTGTGGGGAGCATGAATGTGCACAGCAAATATTACCAAGTAAAGGGTCATTCAATGTAAAAAGACAAATGAAAAGAAAAGGTCAGTGGCCCTAAAGAAATCGAAACAGGGAAGAGGGAACATGAATGTGCACAGAAAATATATCACTGTGGCCATTTGCTTTGTGTGTTGAGTTATTTAAATCAGTAAAGCTCTGTACAAACCCAGTGGCCCCTTGCACCAGCTGCGGAAGTTCTCTAAGTTAGGATGCAAAGTTCACTCTAAACAATATATCGGAACTAGTTGAACACTAAAGCTGCATTGGTGCTTGTTTGGAGATGTAAGGTTAATCTTTACTACTCTTATGTCAACTCCAAACTAAACAAAATATTGTTGCTGAAGACATGTTGCAGTAACCTAAATGATTTGACTCCAGTGTGATGAAATACATCAGTGGTGGTATGAATAATTGTAAAAATATCTGATTTTCATGGGTTGAAAGTGGCTCAACATGTCACTTCCAGTTTTAAATCATCCTGAACCTTCCCAGCCCAATCCTGATGTACACTCAACCATTTGGGACTACTCTACATCATGAAATTTATATAGAAAATAATGTCAACAACCTCTAATCAGAGGTGTGCAGTTCATGTGCCCCTGCCACTGAAGCCATTATATGATATGATGTGACTAACACTAAAGTCACACAATAACGCACATAAAACTGATGATCGAGGCAGCAGTTCTACAAAGTAAAATTACAGTTTTTGTTTTTTTTCAAGGGAGTCTGGTGGTTTTGAAGGATATTTCAGAGCTAAAGGGCTGTATGACGGGATGGTAAAGTGGTGAAAATATTCCAAATATAACGTAATGACATAACAAACAATGATAGTTTCTAACAGGAAAAAGACGGTTGGCCGATTGATCAGCCGATATCAGCACCCCCAGAAACAAATTCAACACTGTTGGGAATTTTCCATTTTTTTTAACTTTATTATAAACTAGATAACTGTTGAACTGAACATCAAAGTCAAAGTATTAAATGAATAAATGTGAAACTGAACATTGAACCAACTGTCAAAGATCTAGGTGATTCTAGGCACTCATTACTTTTTTGCTATTATTTTCCCTCAAAGTCAGTAAATCCAGTTGAGAAACCTGATATTATCCATCAACCACCATCGGAGCCAAGTTCTGCCAATAATGAGTTTGTAAAACATCCTACCGATGCCAATTAATCACTAAAACTGATTAATCAGTTTATCTCTACAAGGTTCAGTGTGTAATATTTTGGGGTATCTAACTGCAGAACATTGTTTTCATCAGTGTCATGTTTTCATCAATGTACACTTACCACTTACCAGTATACAGCCAAGAAACTATTGGGTTAAAAATAATGATTTTATTACATTCCAACTACTTTCAACTACTCAGCTTTTGAGGGTTGGCAGAGCTGGTGCACCCCAGTGCAGAGAATTAAACTGTGGTTGTGAATGTGGATATTTGACACTGTATGAGGCAGTCTGTTGCTGAACAAGCACAAGCATGATCAGCAAAACCTTGAGATAAATATCAGATAAAACACTGTTAATGACTACTGCATTTTTTATTAATGTCGCAGAAGGTCAGACTAGACGTGTTTGCCTCGTTCCAGCAACGTCTGCTAAACGCTTTCTGCTTTTTGTTCCTCCACAGTAACACTGTATCATATCCTGTCTATGATTTTATTACAGCTGCCACTTTAAATTTAATTACACAGGAAAGAATAACAGCTCTTATTTGGAGCTGCTGTCATCATAATCACCCCCAAATATAATTTCAAAACTGCAAACAGATTTTGGAAAAGCATCATTTTAAGGCATTTACAACTCTTTCTTTACATTTGTCACAGTTCAGGTGTCCATTAAAATTAACTGGGCTTGTCATTTTAAGCAAAATATTGTCCCAGCATGCTCCAGTGTCTGACGGGTCCTAAATCGACCCTCAGCATGTTTGTTTCTGAAGTGACAGGAAAGGACTGGGCTGAATTATGAGCCAACAAATCTACAATGTACCACATTGACACTTTGATGAATGTAAAGCAGAAAGGAAATGGGATGGCTTTGTACAGCGGACACAAATTTGAATAAACCAGCTTGTTTATGCCAGCTGTTTGGATAGCAACAGGCCGACCAAGTCAAGTAAAACGTTTGCAGTTGACTGGTTACAGGAGTGGAATAGCAACAAATATTTTTTAATGGAGATCACTGGACTAATATTTGATATCAGCAATGAAACAAACAGGAAGAATGAAAAAAAAACATGTGATTTAGACAGTTATGTTGAGACCCTGCTGGTTTTAAAGCAAGACTGAAAATGTCCTCTGGACATAGGAAATTGTGTCAGGGAAGATAAACCAAAATAAAAAAGCAACAAGAGAAACAACTTGTGGCTTCATTGTTGAAATCACTGCCTGTCTCTATTCAGTCTTTTCAATGGCCAACATTAATCACCAAACTGCAGTCTCTCTTTTTACAATGACACCACCTTTCATTCTGAGGCTTCAAGGTGGACATGTTTTCTAAGAAGATGACACAGCCCTCCTTAAGGTGGAATAGACTTAGACTTATAAGGTCACATGGGCTTTGTTAAAGATGACAAAGACTTTCCTGAAATTAAAACATGGTGGGCTTTTCTTAACTTTCTGCAATCTTATTTCTTTAAATAAGAAATAAATTGCATTTATATAGCACTTTTATCTAAAAGGACTCATTTACTCATTCCAAACCCATTCACCAGAACAAAGTGTTCCTATTGTATATTTCTGAAAACCATGGATACAGATAATCTCAATGTTTTCGCACCAAAAATATGTTTCGTATCAACATTTCTGCATACATGTGTTTCTACATTACTTAACTGCTTTACAGTAGTACCTCTTTTACATATAATTTAACAATTATTTAGCAATTTGTATGTTTGGATTAGGCACTAATAGGCACTAGGTTTAGGGAAAGATACCAGGGCTACAGAACAAGTAAAAAAAGATGTATTTAAAACATTACTGTGCAATGGATTTAGTAATATTTAAAAAATTAAAAAGTAAAATTAAATGGTAATGCTAACTTAGTAAAAGGAATATGACATGTATGCACACATCTACACAAGTACGTATTTCTCTGAATTTGAATGTTGTACATATGCCTAGCCATTTTTAGATATTTTAATATGGAAATGCTATATATTGTGCATTGTAATTACCAGGCCTCTTTGCATAACTTAGCTACATTAGCATATGTTAGTATTAATTCTGTTTTACATTACGTCTGTCAGCTAACCTACTAATTAGAGCTTTTAAGCAGCCACCCCAAAAAGCAAAATCTTTTGTGAGAATCCTTTGTTATGGGGTAAAAACTGGGCAAAAGTAGAATAGAGGTGTTGAAAAAGGCACAAGGGGAGATGAGGATGGTGGGATGAAGAGCATTAGTCAGAAACAGGTGACAGAGATGTGAAAAGAAACAAAGAAACAAAGATGAGAATTGATTGGGATTGACAGGGAAGGCTGTTTTAAAAGATGTAAAATAGAGCAGGAGGGAGGAGATTAAGAGGGAATGGATGGATGGCGAAAGTAGTTCAGCAGCCACATGGGAATTCTGATGAGAGGTGAACCATATGGTGATGATCCAACATGGCAGCCTGACAACCTCTGGTTTAACCCTCTTTACACACACAAACATGCACATTCACACACCCACCTCCCACTTTGTACAGACTGTAGGCCATGCATCAATTCCACTGAGGTCTGGCCCTAACACATGCTACACTGAACGGGCACCATCCATCACGGGTGTAAGGAGACAGAGATGCAGCAGTGTAAGTGAGATTTAAACCAATCGGGTGACAGCATGAGGGTCACCCATCTCACCCAACCGAAACCAATCTACATTTATGTCAAGAGGGTTTATCTGGTTTATACTGTATATTGGTGCTGATGGTACCAGTAAACCTCTAAAGTGACTCATACAATTGTCAGGAGAAATGTGTTTACCTGCTTTATCTGCTTTATACCTAATTCATCACAAGTAAACGTAAATACATAAATACTAAAAGTATTTAAAGACAATCTAGTTTATGCAAGTTTTAAGAAATGTACCCAAGAAAATCTGTGTGAGTACCCACACGGAAGCAATGTACAGCTGTTGATGAGGGCAGCAGATAAAAAAAAAGGCCCAGCTAAAAAAAATCTAAATCAGGGAATGCTACATTTAGAATATTTTCATCTCTTCACCTTGGTGTGAGACATTGCTTTCCGATGGGGAACTCTACTGCTGTCCTTACAGTCCTTCTCATTTTACCTCGTTGATCATGGTGTTGCTGGTCTATTGTTGCCTTGATTGGTTAGTTTGTTTGTGTTATCACATCTCTTATTTTAATATACAAACCAGCCAATTGAGGCAGTGGTAGACCAGGAACTCCTGTGTTCTGCAAAGTAAAATACATTTTTGTCAAAGGTGTCTGGCTTTGAAGAATGCTTCAGGGCGTATACACTACATTCCAAATATTTTCACTGCATTATGGTGCAGTCAGACAGCCATTTCCAATGGGGAAATGAAGCCCTGAAGCAGTCTCCAAAACCACAAAACTCCCTTGACAAAAACAGCTGTTTAACCACACAGAGGACAGGAGTTGCTGGTCTACCACTGTCTTGATTAGTTGCTTTGTGTGGATCAGCGCTAACATGTTAAAACACCAAACACACAAAAACAAATTAACAGATCAAGGCAGTGGAAGACCAGCAACTTCTGTTCTTTCAGGTAAAATAACTGCTTTTGTCAACTGCTTTTGGCTTTGAAGATCACTTCAGTTCACCATTGGAGAAAGGGTTCTCTGATAGCAGAGATTAAAGCAGTGAAAATATTCTTAATATAATGTACACTTACATTGATACTAATTTTCTTAGTTAGTTAGTTAAAAAGTAATTTTGCTGCTGTCCCCGTCCTCAGCAGCTTCTGTACCACTACTCCTGTTTGTTTCCAAATGGGCACACTAACAATGATCTACTGTAGGCAATACACATTATTGATAAATACCTCATACAACCACACTTCAAAAACTCTAAAATAACCTATTGGAACTACTGGGTAAGTGCTACATAAATAAAGTTGACATGAGTTAATGAACAGTGTCTCTGAAGCATAAACTGTATTTTATGTTGTACCTTGTCTGAGCAGCAGCAGTAGCTTCCCTCTCTCCAACTCCAGACTGAGGGTGAGTTCTTCTAGGCCCTTGGCGTGTAGCAGAGTCCCAGAATTCCTCAGGGTTTTGAACTTCAGGGAGACAACTTCTCTGGACGTCCACCTCGATTCAGGACTCAAACTGTACACCAGACTGCTGCCACCATCAAAACTGATCACATCAGAGGCTGAAAAACACATGAAAAGGACACAATAGTCAGGTGTGTACTGTTCAAATGTTATTGATTTTTTCAAGTCTTTAAAGCCTGTCCCCTCTGGACACAAAAAACACTCATCTGGATCATAGTTTTGTCTATTTGTGTGATGTAGTGCTTTCAGCAAAGTGTGCAAAAGGCACTGAAAAGAAATTTCTCAGGGAGGACTGTATCTGTATTCTCCATAGCACATCTAATAAAAACGTTGCACCTCCACTATAGGTGAGCATTTGAGCAGAGTGCTGGAGGTGAATGTGAAAACAAATGACATCAAGTGGCTTTAACATCTAACTCCCAGGTCTAAACAGACACACATGCATCTGTTTAGACAGTGCAGTATGCCAAACAGTGGTAGGGTTTCCATCCAAATGCATCGTAAATTTTAATCTAATTTTCAGAAAATGGGCAAAAGAAAATGCAAATTAGTGCGTGTTTCCATCCACTACTGTAATATGAATATTAAAAGCTGGTTCTTCAGCGTTTCCCAGTGAGATGTAGTATTTCATACAATTACATGTGACCTGAGCTGTTGGTTGAGGAGCTGATCGGTTCTGAACCTGGTCTGGATCATAACAGGTTTTTCAAAGCCTTTGTCTCATATTTGTTTCTGCAGCTCTTGCTACATGGTGGTGTTTCATTGCTGTTTTCCATCTAATATGGTCTTTCTGTTTCTTGTATTAATTCAGCTGACTGTGTCAGTTTTGTTATTGCTTCACACATGCAAACACACACAATTATTCACTAGATCTGTTTCCATTGGACTCATTTGCATTTAGCTTTTATCAGTACATCAACCTTTCAACCTCTCCCAAGCATAAAAACATTTTTGTAAGGTTTGTTCGAATTTTTCCACTCAGGTTTTTTTTTTCAGATTACAATATTCTTCCAGTATACATACTAACAAGTTGACCACATCCACTGAGTTCTATGTGGAAGACTTAAGCCATTTTTGTGCAAAAATCTATTGCACTCACTTCCGACTGCTTCTCTTCTGCTCCTCTACAATGGTAACAATGTCTAACACTAGCTACCGTTATCTTAGAAATGGGGTTAGCTAATGTCAATAAATGACAGCTCACAGCAAAATACAGACTCCAACGCAACCTGTACATAAATGTTATATATTGAACCTTTAAAGCAAATGACTTCTTGTGGCCCACCTGCAGTACCTTCACAACACCCTCGACCACCAATGCAAAAACAGAATCGATTCAATTTTACCATATAGAGGGAAGAGGAGTAAATGAAAGGAGTAATATATATATGAGCTAATGAGATTAATCCTGTTTGTTTTTCTTAAAGTAAAATTAAACTAACTATAAGTTCAGACAATTAAACTATCAGAACAATGCGTGGAAGGCCAAGGTGTTTGATTTTTAACCTCATACAATAAGGAAAGTGTGATATTTTCCCACCATGATAATAAGTGATATAAAGAATTGTGAATTGTGAAAGAGAAAACAGAAGGTGGACGAGATAAAAATATGTCTACATTATGTGAGTCGAACCACAGTGTATTGTGGGTTTGCTTTCTCTTTGTTGATGCCAGTGCTGATACTGCAAATCTGTTGTGAAATATGCAAAATATAAAAAATAGGAAAACAGAATCAATTAAACCTTAGCACATATTTTCCAGCTTAGAGGGGAGAGTGTGAAACATGAAGGTTGTTAAGTGGTGAGAATAAAAATTGATTAGGAGACAACAGATGGCAGCCCATGTTTCTCTAGGTCTATGTGAAAATATGAAAAACATGGTGGGAATTGTTTATCACACTTAGTCTGTATGATGTAAACACAGAAGGCATGCAAATAACTGTGACAACAAAGCATATACTCATCGGCCACTTTATTAGATACATTTTGCTAGTACCGGGTTGGACCTCCTTTTACCTTCAGAACTGCCTTAATTCCTTGTGGCATAGATTTAACAAGGTGCTGGAAACATTCCTCAGTGGTTTCGGTCCATATTGACATGACAGCATCACTCAGTTGCTGCAGATTTGTCAGCTGCACATCCACAATGTGAATCTTCTGTTCCACCACATCCCAAAGGTGCTCTATTGGATTGCGATCTGGTGACTGTGCAGGCCATTTGAGTACAGTGAACTCATTGTCATGTTCAAGAAACCAGTTTGAGATGATGAGCTTTATGACATGGTGCGTTATCCTGCTGGAAGTATCCATCAGAAGATGGGTACACTGTGGTCATAAAGGGATGGACATGGTCAGCAACAATACTCAGGTAGGCTGTGCCGTTTAAACAATGCTCAATTGGTACTAAGGGGCCTAAAGCGTGCCAAGAAAATATCCCCCACACCATTACACCACCACCATCAGCGTGAACCATTGATACAAGGCAGGATGGATCCATGCTTTCATGCTTCCATTCTCTGTAAACCCTAGAGATGGTTGTGTGTGAAAATCCCAGTAGATCAGCAGTTTCTGAAAGACTCAGACAATCCCGTCTGACAGCAACAACCATGCCACATTCAAAGTCAATTAAATCTCCTTTCTTCCCCCATTCTGATGCTCGGTTTAGCTGATCGTCTTGACCTACACGCATGCCTAAATGCGTTGAGTTGTGGCCATGTTATTGGCCTCTTAGATATTTGCAAAATGATAAAGTGATGAAGTGGCTGGTGAACATAAAACATTTTTTTTTGAGGTGTTGCATTTACAAGGTTGGGACAGACAACCCAAAAACATAATGCCTGGCTGCAAATATCAACATGAGATATTTAGGACTGTCACGCTAACTGCAAAATTGTAATACCGTACCATTGTTTTTCATAAAGCTATATAACCAGCATTGTTTACTAATGAATTGTTATCTTGATTTGTCATCTGATCTGCTTTTCAGAGGGATCAGATTGCAGCGACAGTGTACAACATCAGCTACTGTTAGCTTAGAAATGGAGTTAGCTAATGTCAACAAACAACTGCCTCCCAGCACAAAACAGACTCTGACTCAAACTTCACATGTACATTCAAATCTTGCATACTGAACATTCAACATCAGGGCCTTGAAAAATACATAATTAATTAGAAAAAAAATGTAATTAAACCTTACAAGCTTTAGTGATTCAACCTTAAACACATTTAGATGGTATCTATAGCATTTTGTAGATAAATATGTGCCACGTTATTGCTGTACAATACAGAATTTAAATTGATAAAAATAGCTTTTCAATATGAGCTGGTAGTGAAAGATATGGTGTTTATATTCCCCAGAGCTGCAGTGTTAGCATCTGTACTGATTTAGTCATTTGATACTCTTCCATGAACTGATGTTGTGAATCTGCCTTTGGAATTCACTTACCATTCCATTTATCATGTTTATTACATTACTGATCTAATAATTCTGAAAAAGAGGTCCTGATGATCTCTAATCATTGTGGTCCTACAAACAATCCTTATTAATATCGAGTACTTCCCTTCTGGAAATTCTCTTCCATTAAATGTCAATTCATTTTAGTTCTGATTACATTTTGTTGTTTTTTTAATTACACTTTTGCAGTGAATGCTTCTCTAGGGCTGTTTAATCCTTTCTACAGACTACAATGAATTTGGATCCAATAAACTCCTACAGAACAGGATAAGGGTGCAGACGTGTTTGTCATAGTGATGTACACTCTAAGAAATGTCACCATCTGTCCATTCGATATATATATATATATATATATAAAACCCTTGAGAGTCCAATCAGGTCAGAAAAGTAGGAGAAGAAGAAGAGACTCACTGTAAGGACAACCATAGGTCTCCAACCGGAGTCCGATCCGACCATTGGGATTCCAATCCAGAGGAATGAGGCGGAGGAAACGAGCGGTCGCCGGCTGCTGCAGCTTGTACTGAACCACACTGTCTGCATTACTATTACCTGGAAAAGACTAAAACACAAACACAATCATCAAATCACTGTATAAAATGTAATCAAGAGTGTGAAGAAATAATAGTTTTGACATTATGCCAAAAATGTTGATGTACTGTATTGCAGAGGTATGTCCAGTAATTACCAACCGAATACTACTTCGTAACACTAGAGTGAGTAGTGGGTCAGTGTAGCGTCCAGTCTGTCCTCAGCCTAACACAGTTGTTAGGGCCAGGACCTACGATTTAGGAGGATTTTGGAGGACGTAATTGCAGAAATGGAATATAATATTCCTTGATAGGTTTTCATTTGTGTATAATCACACAAAAATGAAAATCATTGTATTTTTGTTCTTTTAGAATGAGCCATTTATATCTACAGAGGGAGCGAGTTGCTGTTGACAGAGTCCACTGACATTGCCTTGTTTCCACAATAGCTGAGAACAGACTTCCTCTTCATCTTCTTTTTCTGTTTTATATATGGCATCCAGCGTTAAGGTGCATTATCATCCCCTGCTGTGTTTGTCGGTGGACCAGAATTTATATTCCCTTTACTAAGAAACCCAGAAAACAACAGAAAGACAAAAAAAAAAAAACACACTGGCTCTAACAACTTCTGCGACTTCTGCGTTTTTTGCATCCAGGTGAGGGTGTCGGGATATTCAGTTGGCTGCAATCAACTTCTAGATGTGACTAAATATCACACACTGAACCTTTACACTACAACCCCCGTAAGGAAAGCTAACAGCGATTAGCATCTCATACTCTGCATCTTGATGAAGCATCACAAAAATGCAAAGACACAGACATTTACCTTCTTCAGGACACAATATCTATAGGTCTATTATATCATTCCAAATGGTGTTGATATATTGCCCTTGACAAAAACAGTAATTTAGCCACACAGAACATGAGAGTTTCTGCTTTACCAGCTTCAATCTATTAGTTTGTTTGATAGTTTGAATCTGAACTAATGTGTTAAAACACTAAAGTCACACAATAACACAGACAAACTAATCGATCAAGACAGTGGTAGACTAGCAAGCACTGTTAACAAGCAGCTTTAGTTAAGTAAGTAAGTACATTTTTCTTACATACTATTTTTTCAATTCTGGTCAAGTACCCCCACCAAATAAAAAAGCCAGTAAATACGCCGGTACATGATATTATTCAGGATTTAACATTGAAAAGTCGAAGTACCACCCCCCAAAAATGGATTGTCTTTCTTTTCCTTTGTGATGAATGTCTGATGGATCGCCCTCTTCTTTTCTTTCCATCTCCCTTATCTGGATTTCTATCCTAATTGCATCCCTCCCTTGAAATTGACATGCAGGTTAACTGGCTCTTTCACTGCAGAATAAAAGCTTAGGCACACAATTAACTGATGAATTCCCCTGTAGTCACAAGAGAGCAGAGTTGAATCTCCCCATATAAAGAACACAGAACTACTGGAAGAATGTGTGGCATGTGTGATGATATAGTGAAGTGAACAGTCAAATAGCAGTTGTTTCAATGAAAAAATGTGCTCTTTGTGTTATATAATTTTTGATGAACTGCTACTGCTTTCCAGTAGTTAACTAAGACAATTCTTAGTTACATGACGTCTCTCTTGAGTTTTTCATCTTCCCAGTTGATCAGATGGAGAGATGACAAGACAAACAGAGCAGAACAGTCCACTAAGACGAGAGCAGAATTCCAGCAGAAGTTGTGACTGACAAACTTCCTCCTCTGACAGACTCTGCTTGTACAAGCTTGTCTGATTAATACACAGGAGTTCAGAAACAATTTGAAATGTAACTGTGATTGTACACAGTTTATGTAAAGTGTCAGATCAACATGTTTTGAAACTGTCACAAGTCGTTCTCTGCTCTCTCTCAGTGAAGACGCTCAGTGCTGACATTAGCTGGATTCCCTCCAATGAGAGGAAACTGGTTCAGCTCTACCTCTAATGATGATAATGAAACGCTCCTCTCTGTAGCACTGTTACAAATGGTTTTACCCTGCATACATGTCCAGGCTCAGAGTAGAAAATATACCACATTTTCCATGTTTGCTAAGTATTTGATTCAGTACTTTCTTGAAGCAGGCAGGTAGGAAACTCTGTCAATGTGTTTGCCTTTACACAAACTAAACTACTTAGTATTCCAGTTGCTGTGTACTTAAGTCATGTACTATCACCACTGCGGGACAAATGCAAGTCCAAAACCGCACTTGTGAAATGGGAAAACACTGAAGGTAAGTGGTGTGTCTACAGGAGGTGGGAGGTGATGCCTCACTGCCTCTGCTGCCCATCTGACTGACTTTCTCCTGAACAATTTTACATTACGTGTATCCCTACACCTCAGAGGCTATTAACTTAAAAGGTTCAGTGTAATATATCTGAATATATGCACAGCAACTTGAGGAGGGTTACATTTCTGGTGTTGGCTGAGGACCTGAGCAATATTCCGTTTTTTGCCCTAATTCTGAAAAAGACAAAATAACCAATAAGCTATTTACATGTTTAAAGAAAATAAAAACGTATATTCCTGTTCACATGCAGTACATGCTGTACATACAAAGACTAAAAACAGTGTTTTTTCAAAGTTTTCCACTGGTTTCAGACGTTCCACTGTGTGAACTCAACCTCCCTCTTTTGTTCCTTCAGACACCAGCTTTTCCATATTTGCTCATATCCATAAACCTGTTGATATCCCCCTTCATAATGTTTAACAGTAGGTGTGTTTCTCCTTCCAACCAGAAATGTGGACTTTTCTTTTGGTTCATCTATCTTTGTCTTTACTCCGGCTGACCGTAACCAGGGGCCATGTGTCACAACCAGCTGTAAAACGTGCAAATTAGATACATTTTCCAAATGCGCTGTAAACATGTCCAAAGAATCCTCATGAAAACAGAATAATATTAACATATCCCACTTGTCTGAGTTGGAAAATGCTCCTTTTGGAAAAAGACCTAATTCAGAATATCCAAACGGAATATGCTGTTAACATGATACCTGTCAAATTCAGAATGATGTATTGTATTGATGTATGTATGAGTATTGTATATTATTGTTATTACTGACATTTTATTCTCTTCTCTATTTGTTTTTAACCTATGTAAAGTGTCTTTGAAAAAATTACTAGCGTTACAAGTTTGACCATGAAAGTTTGAAGTTCAGTGTCACAGTTCATTTTCTACAAATCACTATATCTCAAGAATTTGTTGTATCTTTGGACCATTGTCTTCCAAAGTAAAAGAAAAATTGGAGTGAATTTGCATTAATGATGTTATCTCCATGAAGCCAATATGACTGCTGGGCTTGGTATGTTGTGGTGAATTCAGCTGCCTTAGCGGAGGTTTGCACTCTCTAAGTGCAGTCTAGTTAAACTCTAAAGTTTGGCTTACATCATTACACTTGGCTTTACAGAACTAAGATTAGTTTTCAATTGTGCAACGTAGCTCTGTTTAATTTTAAATCTGGATATATTCATTTTAAACCTAGTTTTGCTAAACTCTAATTAGACCTAATTTAAGCTTTGATGATGCATCTGAGCCTAATATTATAGTATGTATGACAAATGATGATAGATTTCCTAAAGTTGTACAGAATTAGGAAGATTGTTGTGTCAAAAACAGAATAAAGAAAAAAAGGACTTTAAAAGCATCACATCACAGCTTTGAATTTCCATCCCGTAGGCTTTCTAGAACTTTCCCTCAGTGACTTCAGTATCCGTCTGTACACCAGACATCACCACATGGTCTCAGCCAGGAAAGTGATGCTCCGCTGCTTCTCTGTCCTGCTCTGTGTCCATCACCAGCAGCTTAAGTGTTTTGGCAACAGGTCCGCACAGTCAGCAGAGATCATTGGTTCATCCATTATTAATGAAGAGTCACAGGCTCCTGATGACTGTGATTATCTCTGCAGGATGGACTGATCCCTGCAGACAGGCACTGCTCAACACCATATCCACTGTAAATATGATTGTGCAGGTCCAGGAAAATAAGCTGTAATGAACCTGAGAGGTGATCATGTTTACATCTATTACCTGGTTTGCGCACTTGTACAACTGTGCTTAAGGTTTGTTGGCCATTTCTGTTCTCATACCACTGGAATAAATATAATATGTATATGTAATGGTAGAAAAATAAATATTTTACAGGGTTGTCTGATAAAAACTTCCAACTTGACTGAGTTTTGCAAAAGAAAAAGAGAAAGAATGTAATATCTTCTACCAAAAGCACATTCCTTTGATATGGTATTACATTTTCTCCCTGGCTTTTGTTTTGTCTTTATATGAGTGCCTGTGGAAACATTGCAACAACAGCATAAACCGACCATTGCCCTTTTTAGACATATTGCTGCTTTTTGTGTCTTTAGTGACCTGCTGGCAGTGTCCACAACAACACTGGGTGCATTCATCAGGTTCACATTACATTACAGTATGATACTACACTATATTTTACTCTCCTCTTTTTGTGTCTTTAGTCTCATGATGTTGGAGGATCTCCAACAACACTGGTAGCAATAATGAGATCCAACACGACACATTACGATATGATACATTTATGATATGATATACTGCATTTCCTCAAATAAAAACCGGGAGTCAATTAACAGTCGGGTCTCTAATAATAGCTGGGGAGAGGGCGACACAAACAAATAAAATGCGGTCCTCAAATACAGGCAGGTAGAAAAATAATATGGATAGACTTCTGGTACCTGTCATGTAATGTGCTGCCAGTTAAGCATAATGTTCACTTCTTCAAGTTTAATTTAAGACATTCAACAATATAATAGCTATTTTCAACACTTTGTTTCTGTAGATCACTTATCTGAAGTGTTATTTGAAATGGGTAAGAAAGTGTTGAGTTTGTGGAAGTGCATTGTGGTACTAGTCGTTAAACAAGGTTTCGTGCTAATTACAACCATTTGTACTTATTAAATAGAGGAAATTATACATAAAGGCCTGACTCTAATACAAGCCTCCTCCGAATAAAGGCCTGGTGCCTCCTGCAGCTGAGAGAAATAAAGGCCCTGATCACTATTTGAGGAAATACAGTACCTTATTTTCCCTTTTTGTGTCTTTAGTGTCGTACTGACAGTGTACCCTACAACCCTGGTTGCAATAATGAGGTTTATGATACCATACCATATGAAACCATACAATAACATATACGATACAAGTGGTTGCAAGAATCAGGTTACAGTACTATCATATTGTAACATGTTTCTTGCAACAATATGATGCAACGCCTGTCTGTGTCCCGCCAGTAGTGTCCCCAACCACAGTGGTTGCAATGATAATTTTTTATCATCTGTTCTTGTGTCCTTAATGTCCTGCTGACAGTGTCCCCAACAACACTGGTTGTAATCAGGTTTTACAACACTATACAACACAACACAGTACGATGTGATATGACACTGGGCTAATGTTGCTGCATTTAGATACATTAAATCAACCAAGTGTGTTGTATCTTTGCTGCTACGGTTTTGACATCCCCGACATCATATCATTTCTTATGGGAGGCTGTTTTGGTACTGTCAGCTCTGGTATGAACTCACCCCTATACTGTCTTCCTGTCTGTACTGTTTCCAGTTGTGTCCCGTATCGCTGAACATCAGCAGGTAGGAGGACAGCCAATCAGAGCTGCCGTAGCGGCCTTGCGTAGCTACAGCTGTGATCTTGGTCCGTTCCCCGAGGTCCACCTCCAGCCACTGATACCTGTCTGAGGTGAGGGGAGACCAACCTCCAGCTCCTGGACAGAGAAAGAAACAGAAAAAGAATTACATGTATTTCAGTCTATGAGGCATAATATGAAATATGCCTGTTAATCAAATGTGTGTGCCTGTATGTGTGTGAATTATTTGACCTTTACAGAACCAGCATAAGACACATTTTTCACCACAGTTTAAAATCCATTTCAGTGCAATTATTGAAACCAGGGTTTTGTCTTTAACGTTTTCTGTTCGCACAATTGGTTCTATTCCAAGACAGAAAAATAATTTAAAGAATGAAAGCACTAAAACTGCTGCTGTGTACAACAGAGAATGCCTCCTAATAGCAATTTTAGACACAGTACAAGCTGGAATGTCATAAATCCATTTGTCTTCATAAATCATGAGATGGTGTTTAACAGAATTCAAAGCTGTGCCGATTCTGAACAATTTTCCAATTTACAAATCTGCAGCCTTCACAGCTTTTTAAGCTTGTTTATCATTCATCTTTCTCCTTTTTAGAACACCTGACTACAGCGCTGTATCGCAGATGTTCTGGATGACATATTACGCAAATGTGCCCACGTATGCCGTCTCCAAATTATGAGCTTAACTGCATGATCTAATAGCCACCAGGCAATAATAATGCAGTTTCATGCAACATAAAGGATAGTGCTGCACATACCATCATATACTTTATGTTGTACAGCTCTTGTAATATGAGGATGACACCTTCCTTCTGCAAATCTCTCCTCTCGGTCCAAATTCAAATGGCTAAATATAAATATAGATGAGCCTGATGCCATTTCACGCCGCTGTGGAAAGGAGAAGACACTTTTCCAAGCTTCCATGTCGAGCCATGCACTAGAGCAGTTGAGTCACGTCTGACCGACTCTGATCAGTGATTGGTAATTACAGCTGTCCATCACATATTTAACTCCCCAACCAAGCACTGCAGCTTTAAATGGTATTTTTTACACACTGCATTATAAAATTTCTTATGATTTTAAAATAGGAATGTATAGCAAAGTATATTGTAACACTTCTTCATTTTCAGATGATTATACACTAATGAAAACATAATTATGAATATTATATTCAGTTTCTGCAGTTATATCCTCCTAAATCTCGCTAAATCTTACACACTGGGACGTTAAATCACTAAAACGTCATCTGTTCTCAAATGTCCTGAAATTGTCATGGTGAGAAACTGTGCTTTTATCTTCTTCACTTCAGTGTTGAGATTTCTAATTGGCTTTAGATCCAGGAAAGCAGACCAAATAATAATACACCCTGTATAGCCCTGGTATCATTTCCCAAACAAAACATCATCAGTAAGAGCTTGTGGTGCCATGTATCGATCAGCTACAGGTAACACCAGACTGCTTCCATCCTCTCACAAATATAACATTGCTAAGAGGCTATGGCATGATCTATTGATTAGTTGTACAATTTGCCTGCAAATCTGCATCTCTTAATACAATGAATATCAATAAGAGGTTGTGGTGCCAAGCATTGATTATTTTTACATTTTATTATTATATTAATATATTATTATATTAATATTATATTAATATTATTTTTTATAACCACTCAGACATGTAACCTTTCACATATTATATATCACTAGGAAAGAGAAATGTTGTAGAATATTGATCACTTATTTTTGAGTAAACTTTTTTGGTAAAATTATTAGTTGTAAACACAAGAGCATTTTCTCAGTAGAGCGTATGCATTGACATCACTTTCCCAGTGGAATATGTCCCCGCAGTTGGAACTAAGCGGCAAAATGCACTGCAAAACGCACAGCAAAACACGCGACAAAATGCGCAGCAATGTGGCTGTATGTAATAGGAAAACCATGAAATGAACTACAAAAAAAAACATAATTATGTACTTCAGCTAAAATCAGTTGGACTCGACAGTGATCCTTAGAGCTTTACCAAAGAACCAGTGATCCGTGGACACTGACATGTAGCCAGGAATCAGGTTGACATTTATATGTAGGCTAAATGACTGGTGGAAATACACTAAGCAAAACCTGAAATCATACAAGCCTTCAAGCTTGGTTCTACATTTTTTTTTACATTAAACAAATTGAATAATACTCACACACACATTACAACCTACCCATATAAACGTTGTGTATTTTTCCTAGCTAAGTTACATGCAGCAGCTAGTGACATGGCTAAAACATTAGCGATAGCTCTGCTTTCACAACTGGAAATGTCAACTACATGGTTCAAACTGTATGTCATTAGAAAGGTAAGAAGCTGCACTTTGCTTGGAATCAACTGGAAATATTACACAAGCATTTTTACCAGTAGTTAAAGTAAAAATGTTACAGAATGTTTGCTAAAATGTGTATTTAGCTGTTAGGTGGTAGCTTATGGTACATAAAACAGCAATTACATTGATATGTGAAGGTAATTTCAGCTTCATTATAGACCAAGCAGGTATGTTTCCATGTAATCACACAACAGCTATTTTCCATTTCTGATGTGTTTTCAGCCAGCTGACATCATGTGCATACCCTTTATAGTACTGTTCACCAGACATTTTTAAGCAGCTCTTTGTTTGATCCCAAAACACTAGTGATAAATGTGACAGTAGTGAGTTTTTAATTAGCAGTGCACAAGCTTATTTAAATTAATAGGCATCTGTGTTCAGATACAAAGACAGTCAGCAAGAGAAGAGACAAAATCTGCATGTGTAGAAAAATGCTTTGTCAGGCCAAAGCAACAGCGCGGTGCTGAAACACCAGATGGACGGATTCTGAGGGTGGAGACTGCTGACCGATGTCCCATTGAGAACACACAAACACAGACACACACAAAGACAGCACAGAGCAAGCTTAAACTAGCATCTGCACAGACAAAGAGAAGAGAGTCACAACCTGTTCAAACACTAGACGTCCACAAGCTCTGGGAGCACATTAGAAGAACAGACTGGAAGACAAACGGTATGAACATCACGTGTCCCCATGTTACCACTCTGTTGTCTCCTCAGTGTTTTAGCAGCAGGAAGTGGAAATTATGAAACAAAGCAAAAAAAAAGACTTGATCCCAAACCTTCAGGGACAGCCATGCTGTTGGATTTTGATTTGGAGGCAAAGTCAGAACTGACAGCCCAGAAAAAATCCATTGCAAAATATGTGATGTGCTTCTTAATTTTCAGATTGCCAGGGGGGAGTTCCTTTAATAAGACATGAGCTCCGCTGCATGCATTCCTATATTTCTGTATTTTCATCATCATGTATGGAATGTATATTTAAGGTCATTATCCAATTAATTATTAGAAATTGCAATTGTACATTCATTTCATCAATGCGCCCATTTGTTGTGCATTTGTTTTAGCTACTACCTAAATACTGTAGTTTTTAGTCCAAAAAAAACAACAATAAAAAAGCCATCATAGCACCTAAACCCCTCCACAAACCTAAGGAAAACTCCGCACTGAGACAGGGTTTAACAGTAGTAGAAAGTAGTATCGCACCTGGCAGGTTTCCAGGTTTTCAGACTTTTCAGAAAATCTGCAAAAGAAAATGCAAATTAATGCATTCCAATTCCATCCACAAGCTGTTTCATTTAAAAGTTGGGGCATTATATGTAGTATTTCACACAATAATGCCGCTTTTTCACTGCCAGTATCAGGTCGACTGTCGCGGCTTGACTCGGAAAGTTATAATTTCCAAAATGAAATGCTATATTAAGATTTTTTAGGCAAGAATATAGTTGTTTACACTTAAAATCTGTGGTCGATTTATCAAAATTGAGCTTACTCGAAAGTTTGTTCTGACGTTTTTGATGATATCCCGCTAGCTTAGCTCGGTAACCCACATCACGACATGATGACACACATATGTATTGATGCAGCGACGATTGTGGATCAACCACTCTGTGATCTGCATGGTTTTACATCACGTTTAGTATTGCCTGGGCTCACTTGGAACCACAGAGGGGTAGTACTAGAAACAGTCCCTGGTGGTCCCTGCTCTCACACAGTGGAAACATCAAAAAAGAGACGAGGCGAGTCAAGCTAATAGCAGCAAGGAAAAAGCAGCATAACAGCTGTTATTTGAGGAGCTGATAAATGTAAGAAGTACAAAAGCTAGTACTCTTCCACAGTTTGCCAAAGCCTTTGTCTAACATTTGTTTCTGCTACTCTTCATACATGGTGATGTTTTGTTGCTGTACTTGTTACATGTTACAGTCACCTTATTGGTCCACATATGCACACACACAGAATTATTTGCTAAATCTGCACTTATTTGCATCATTTGGGGAAATTCATGTGTCCTTCAGCTCAAGAAAAGAAAGAAAATTAAAACAAGTAATCAATTACTCTTATTGATATGCCAACTTTTCCACCTCTCCCAAGCGTAAAGACTTTTATACAATATTTGGAGGCTTTTTCCATATATTTTGTGTTTCCACTCAGGTTTTTTAATGCACAAATTGAAAGTGCGAATATGAACAGCTGGATGGGAAGGCCCCTAGTAATTATTTCACCTTTTCTTTCATCAATCACAACCTAACCAGAAGAAAAATGGAGCTCAGGTTACAAAGCAATCCTCCATGAATGCACACTTGTTTGATTTGCCAGCAAGGCTCTTTGTTGGATATAATAAATTCGCAATGTGTGAAAAGTTGAAGCAGATTAAACTTTTTTTGCAGATGACCTAATAAAAGGAGTTGCCACCGTCGCCTCAGATGATGACATGCCGATCATTTCCAAACTACTCAGTGCTCAGTTAATATTCCAGTACATTTGCTTTCCACCACATCTCTGTAAAGGCATATGGAGTTTTTTTGAATTTTGAAATCAATTTGAGCTCTTTATGTGATGACATAATAAAAACACCACACCACCTCATGGGAAGTTCAAAAGATCTGCAATTGGCAAATGAACTGTACTTGGTACATCCTTCATTTTGTTACCAGTCAGAAACGCCTCCGAACTATATCTGGTGGCAGAAAGAGGGGAGGAAAAGCTCAGCAGTGAAAAATGAATCAGTGTCGGTCTGTTGGCTGG
>JAPQRN010000106.1:9585-20419 GCA_037367275.1 Coranthus polyacanthus | reverse complement strand
TCCGTGCTCCATCTGTCTTCTCTGACGGAACTCTTGGACCTCCTCCTCTCCTCCTTTAGACTTTCTGTCCAGTTGTTTTCCTTACATACCTTTTGGTGCGTTTCAGGGCCGATAAAGATAACTCAACCGATGTTTGATGCTGCCGTGGTGAAGATGTTAACGCTAAAACCAGAGCAAATCCACGTACTTTCACCGGTGTAATAAGTAAATACCGGCAGCAGTAAGGTTAGCTAGTTCCGCTTTGCTAGCTGTTAGCCGGTCCGGTTGTAGTAGCTCGGCAAAAAACTTTTTTTTTTTTTTTTTTTTTTTTTTTTATGAAATGGACGTTTAAAGCATATCCGCGACAGCATTTGCGGTCACTGTGGATGCGGCGGTGGTTTCCGGTGCGTGGCTGGCTAGCTCAGACCCCGCCAAAAGTTCAGGTTCAAAGTGGGCGACGACACCACGTCAGGGCGGAGCGATCTGTCACTTTAAATCACAATTTGATTGGCTGATGATCTGGTCACTCACCATTGTAGCCAATCATCTTGCAGCGTCGCCTTGTGACGGCCCCGCCTGGCGAAAGGAGCTGTGAGGCGTTTAATGACATTCTTAATGTCACCTGAGCTCCACTGTTGTCTGAAAACTATTAAAAACACATCACAGAGCCCCGTCGCTGCACTGGGTGACATGTTTCTTCTTTAGGAAACAGATGGGAGCACTAGTTTTTATCTAAACACTCCGGATAATGACCGACTTATTCCAAACTGCAGCTCCTTGGTAAAAGTATAAAATGAGAAGTAAAGTGACAGCGTGTGCAGACAGATGGAGGAGCGTTTTTACAGCTCAGCAGTTTGGGAATATAAAGTCTTGTCACCTCGACACGATAGGATGGACCTAAAATGTCCTGTTTTATTAACAATCCGAAGTGGCAAAGTCCACATAATCTTTACCCAACAATGTGCAGGAAATGTGCTTGTATTGTAACGTATTTTGGGTTAAAACATGTTGGGATTATGCATCCATAGTTTACAGACATGGCCTTTAAATGCTCACTTTACTTAATAAAACTTAAATGTACATTATAAAGACAGACAGAAAGCAGGATAGACAGCCACTGATTGATATGCCTCCATTTCACTTAATGTTTTTGACACTATAGGTGACCTTTTGTCCCACAGTTGTACACATTAAAGCCTTATATGAGTGTGTGACCAGAATACATATTCATTAATTGAATTAACGACGTTAACTGTTCCTCTCAGCCCATTGTGTTGAAATACAGCTGCTGTGTGAGGTTTAAAAGCTGTGACAAAACATGAAATACGGCTTCAATATGTCCCCTGTAAACATAAATCACACATTGTAAAAGTGTCTGCGATTATGAAGCAACGGCATCAGTGAAACAGCTGCAACGTAATGCAAATGTAATGTCACGACAGAACAATTACATTTCGTTGCAAAATTCATTTTAATATGAAATGAAAGGGAAGCCGTTAATGCAGGTCATTTGGCAGCGCTCAGCACCAGGACCATTACATGCAGGTTTTGGCCCATAGTGGCTCATTACTGTATGTTACTGCAGAGGAGGGAATTCAGGACCAGGATGAACTAGATCCACTGTAAATTACCTTGTGAACCACAACAGGGAGGGAGGACAGAAGAAGAACAGAAGAAGAAAATGGCTCAGGTAATATGGGAATTTTTTTTAACCCTGTGGCATCAGAGTTAATTTATTTATTCATGTATTTTGGTCTAAATCTAATATGAGGTGGATTTGACAAATGAACAAGCACTAAATACGTCGATGTTCTTTAAAAACACTGAAAAATGATCAATTTACTGTAGAAAGAACATGTGAGCAACAGATACTCTCAGAGCTCCTTGACAACATGATGCGATCATGGATTGTGGAAAATATTGTCCGTATACTATATGTTTGTCATGTTTTTCTATTGTTCTGCATCTTCATCATCATCGTGTATTTGTATTTGTGAGGATTTAACTTTCAGTCCGACTGTGTCGTTTTGTCTCCGTCTGCTTCGTCGTATCTCCAGGTCTGAACAGTTTGAAGCTTCTAGATGAGCTGCAGGATTACACGCCTCTCAAAAGCCTGAGAACATCCTTCAACCTGTTTCAAAAAGCCCTTGAGATAAAACAAAAACAAAAAAAGAAACTGGTTCAAATATGTCTGAGGAGCTGACATTTTGGAGATAAAACATTTCTTACCTGACAATGCTGACATTTTCTTGAGCTCATCTGCTGTTGAATGTAAAACGTGAATCTGCAGCTGTCAGACAGGTGGAGTGAATGAGAAGACGAGGAGGAGGAGGAAGAGGAAGAAGAAGGGATCTCGCCAGTAACACCAGTATGGACACCAGTACCTGACACCTCTTCATGTGAGAGTCTCACGCTCATGAACACACTCTGCAGCAGCTGCTGGATGACAAATTGAAAACAGGTTTTGCCATGTGCTGCATATTCATGTCCTGCATGATTGAGGATCATGATCCAGGTGTGGGAGAACAAATTGACAGGCTTTCAGTAAAAAAAGAAAAAAAAAAAAAAAGGATAAAGAAACAGTGGAGAGCGGCCGCTGTGGTCGGTTTATGTAAATCATATCCAGCAGTAAGTCATAAATACTGATTGATGGCCGAACAGTGTGAATATGCACGGATTTAGATTTAATTTGTCGAGCTGTCTGCGCTTTAAGTGCGTGTGTGTGTAAATATAGCCATAATTATCTTTCTGTAGGTGAATATGTAGGCACTAATAAATCTAATTAACCTTTAATCTGAGCTAAGCTGCAGAACATGAGGCTGCGTGTTGTTGACGTGTGGATTTGCAGAGAAGCAGGAGGCTCACGGCTCAGAATCACTGCAGATACGCTTCAACATTTGGCCTCTATTTAAATCAACACAGCACAAATAAGCCCCGTTTGGTTTTTAAGGCACTGCATTTAATAACAAAGTCGACTTGTTTGGTACATTTGCAGCTTTTGTGTCTGCATTCTGGAACTTTGCTGGAATGTCTTTCTGGATTATCTTTGCATGATTTACAGTTGAAGGTAAAATATGCAACATTTCTCGCTTGTTGTTTGTGAAAAGACCAGTCAAACTTCGCCGCTCCTGTCCGAAATGTAACTGACTGCAGCACAACAAGACTCCAAAACTTTCAGAATCACCTTCCAGCTCATTGTGATTCAAGTGGCCTGAAAAGGAAACGAGAGCCCTGCTCCTGACTCTGTTTTCAGGTTGTAGAAAATCGACCCCATAACGTGAGGTTTTGTCTGATCGCAGGTGTTGTCAGCTGTAATTACCGCTAAGTTATTTAAAGATTCCGTCAGATGTGACTCTAGTCTTTGGCTCAACGCAGAAGCAACATGGCAGCTCCCATAACTGTGATATTTTAGCTTCACTTTTCCAGGTGTCAGGTTCATGTACCTTTATGTCTAGTCTGGAGGAGAAGGTGCAGAAGGAAGGTGTGTTTGTCAAATTCTGGTGTTTTTTCCCCTGATTTCCAGCTCCTGAAACTTCTTCAATTCATTGACCTCTTTTTTAAATGATGCAAGAATCCTGGCATTTGCCCAAAGCATTAACTTTAGCCCTGTTCTGAGTCAAACTCCACCCACTGCATGACACCAGGTCAAGACAAGACCGAGCCGAGCCGAGACCCGACTACAGCAAGGAGTGAGATGATACCTGTGAGCAGCAGAACGAAGAGCCTGTGGAAAGAAGAATCAAGAACTGGCAAAACTCTTTTACACCTACAAGAATTTAACGAATAAATCTTAAAATGTGCCAGACATGTAGTGACATCTCCACAGCTGTGATCTTGACATACAGTCCAGTCCTTTTTGTCCAAGGCCGAGACAAAACAGTAGAAATGCCCTCTAGTTCAAGACGAGACGATGACCTTCAAAAAGTGAACTTGAGAGAAATTGAAGAGGATGTTGCTGCGTGAAGCTCATTGTGTTACCAAAGTCATTTCTGAATTCACACGTGTATAAAAGGAGCAGTGACTGTAACAGCGACGTCTGCAAAATGAGAAACTCTGCTCATCTGTCAGAGGTTACACAGCATCAGGCCGACTCTCAGCCGTGGAGTTCAGAGTGTTGTTGCTACTGTATCGTCTCAGGCACAGTGTGGACGGAGCTGACAGGAATCGGCTGGGGGTTAAATAGTTCCTCCCCTCATCTGTCGCTTCCTCTCAGCCTCAGCTCCTCCGGGGAGAACGACCAGCGACGATTAATCGAGTTTGTCTCCTCCTCTGCCTCAGCTGTCACACAAATCACATCACGCTCTGCACACGGGACGACTGCAGGCCTCGTGGCTGCACCGCATCACTCACACATACACTGTACGCCGCACGGTCTGCTGTCGTACAATACGGGATCACACACCAGCACCGATCCCCGCCGACACAGATACACTGCACAAACAGACCTGCAAGAAACAAGCAGAGATTACCAAACAGAAGCAACGCGTTACGAAGGACCAGTTATGAAGAAAAACAGACACTTCAAGAATACAGCCATAATATGATGAGAATAAAGACATTTTATCTGTATGAAATTTCTAAACTGAATAAAGAATCATGTTGCACCTGGGAATATAGACAACTCTAGTAATATTATTAATATTAATAATCAAGCGTTTTTCTTTTTCTCAAAATATTATGGCTTTACTCCCATAATATTTTGACATTTAATATTACAACTTCATCCTCATAATATTTATTTTTTCTTAACATATTATGACTGTATAGGGTAACTTCAGAGACACTTTTTGACACACAGGGTAGGGTAGGTTGGGGAAAGAGGGTCGGGATAGGGTTTAAACAAGAAAGACAGAGAGAGGAACAACATGAACATCATGAACCTGGACATGAACCCTGGTCTCCTGTGTGTAAGGTTGTTCCTCCATAACCACCTCCTACTAAGGTTTTTGCTACTTAATGACGTCTCCTGGTCCATGTCATCAGTTTCCGACATCTGAGGACTTTCATCTGCTTCTGTCTGGTTGAAGACAGACGCCTAAGGCTCATGATCAAGAGTCAGAGTGTGACTATTTAACAAAGACACTGTCGCTGCATCCTACACTTAGACAAGTGTGATTTCTTTAAATCAGTGTTTCCCAAACTTTTTGGCGTCTCCTTGGGACCCAAACTTAAAAACAGGTCAAGATTTGCCATAGATCTACATTTGTATTGACTCTTCCACTGTCTCTGAAGTCTCTTTGTTTATAGATTTTTTTTTACCTCTTTTATTACCTTCTTTTACATCATTTTTGTCTTGTAACGTCTTTGTTAAATGTCGCCTCTCCTCTGTATTTCTTTTTTTTTGAGGCAAACATCAGACACACATATCATATTATTCTATTCCTTATTCCAGACTATTCCAGACATGTGGAGATACATCTGGATATTTCCAAACCTAGGATAACTGAACAGATTTTAGCGTCCCATGACGACGTCCAGTTTTTAAGTCACATGACCGAGGTGTGGATCAAACAACAGGAAGCAGTGAAACACACTGACTCTCTGTCGACTGATTAATGAAATATTTCTGACGGTCTGATTAGATCAGCGCCTCCTCGAACCGGTTCAGGGGCCTCGAGAGGCTTCTCAGAGTCGACAGGGTAAATGAGGAATCCTTTAATTTGATTTTAATTAAATCCATCTTAAATTAGCTCATATACAGAATGCATAATGACTGTAATAATCACAGGTGTCTCTGACTGAGGAGCTCTGATTACACAGAGGAAATGCTTGGAGTCTAAAGATAAACATCTGTGGGAGTAAAAATGGTGAGTTTTAAAATGAACTTTTAAGAGCATCAGAAACTTATACTATTGATTCTATATGTAATGTAATGAGAACGGACACTTTGTTTTGTGCCATTAATCTTATTGCACTGTAATTCTGTACTTCCTTTAATTATATTATTCTCTTATAAGTGTATGTACTTTCTTTTAATTATATTTTCAGTATTTCTGTCTTCTATTTCTTACACGTTTTATTCTCTTCTGCATGTTCCCTTTGTTTATGTAAAATACATTGAATTGCCTTTTTGAATTAAATATAAATGTTATATGAATAACTTGTTTTGACAGCAGTGACTGATTGTAATAACTGCATCAGAATGAATGCGTTGAAAGATGAAAGCCGAGTCGACCTCATTCAAAGGATATTTTCCGCCTGTTTTTTCTTCATCAGTTTTGGCTGCAGGTACATTTTCTACACCAGTTCCCTTGGCTTGTGAGTGAGTTAATTTCAGACACTGATAGACTCATAGGCTAATTAGACCTTAGAAAATGTGGCTTTTATATATATTTAAAAGCCCGGCTCCCACAGTTAAATTCTGGCCTTTGGACAAATACAATTGATGACCCCTGCTTCAAGGGTTTTAGTCAAATCATCCTTACATTCACTGGTTACTTTTCATTTTCCAGTGAGGTCCAGTTCTCTGTGAAGACGCACAATGGCGCAAAATAAAAGTGATTCCCCTCGAATGCACTGAAAGTAAAGTAAGAGGTCTGTTTTGAATGTGTACGGTGTAGAAAGTAGACACAACAACAATATATACAGAACTAAAGCAAAGTCCACGGCCTCCCGTGCTGCTCCTGTCATAAGCTCCACAGAAGAAGACAGACAGACAGATGGACAGTGTTTGATGCAGCCAGACCTTCGTATCATTAAAAACCCTCTCAGCGTAAACTCCCGTTCTCTCCGCTGACCCTGTGGATGCTTTGACTGACGCGCTGGCTGTCCTCCCTCTCTGCAGCTCAGACTCCATCACGCTGTACAAACCTGCTGTCTCCTCTCATTGGTCGCTCCGTAATGGGAGTCTGGCTCAGGACGACACCATTTGGCCTTGGCAGGGCGTCCCCCGCTATAAAAAGTAATGCCCACGCCTATTAAAAAAGACACTGAGTCAACAGTTTGGATGGCAGCATTATTTTATTATTATTTCTAATGCATTCATTACAAGTGTTGGACAGAAATCAAAATGGAGCTGTGGAAATGAGATTAAAAGCATATATATGTCATTTAAATGATAATCCTTATAATCCTCTTTATGGTAACACCTTCATCTTTAAAGTGTTTCTGTTTAGTTATGTACCCGCTACGTGCAAGCAGTAATATTGTACTCATTATTAATATTCACTGTGTTTCCATACAAATGTCATCCAGCAGCTTTGATGAAATGAAATAAAATAAAATGTGCAAAAAACTCAGGAATAGTGGGCGATGAAAAAATCTGCAAAAAAATGTCCCTTTCATTTTTAATGGGAAGACGTTGTGAAAATGGTCAAACTCACTCCTCTTTGGAGCCACGTTACCTCATCACGCTTTAACACAGGAACGTGGTTGAAACTTTAAACAGGCCACAAGACTTCAGACTTCAGGTCCGTCAGTATTTTGATACGATATTTACAAAATCGCAGTTTTAGTTTCGTGCTTTTTTTTTCTGATTTTATAATGGGTACATTCCAAGATTTCTGACCAAACGTTCTGAGGCTTTTCTTCCTGAATAAGCTTCGTTGTCTTAAATAAGCTAAAAGATGTCTTTAATGAGACAAACAGCATCACTTGTGTCAGTGTTGTAGCGCACAGACACACACCTGTCAACACTGGACAACAGCAGGGTGAGAAAACCCTGGTCCCAGCAGGCTTGTTAACACTCTGTCTCTTTTGTTTCATCTGCTGTCGGTTTCTTCTTCTTCTTCTTCTTCTTCTTCTTCTTCTAACATTTCAGGCTAGTTTTGAGTTCAGAAGCGTCTCTGGAAACATAGCGAACTCAGTCCCAGGGTGTGAATTTTCCTGGGAAGCAGCAGTTGTCAAATATTGATCTATTTTTTACACTGATACTGCACATCAATATCCGCATGTGGAAACTTCATCTTAAAAGGCATTGAAGTCACATCTCTGCAGAGGAGCATTTACATCACATTTTTATGTTTTTAATGTTTTAAACTCTCTTTTTCATCTCTGTTTTATAGCATTTTATTTTATTCTATGCTTCACTACATTTGCACCCATATTGTGTGGTGCAGTATGTAAAAAAGTATAGTTATTATAAATCACATTTTCTTTGAGAATTAACTATGAGGAGAAAATAATACCTTGTCCCATCTTGTCTCGCTCACAAGATATTTTCATGTTATATGACATTCACATGATGCATGTCTTGTTTCATTTCATTATAAATATCATGTGTAAAGTGAAAATATATTGTTAAAACATAAAACATATATCTTGTTTTATTGTGAAAATATCTTGTGTTAATGGGAAAATATCTTGTTTTAATGTAAAAAATATCTTGTTATAACCAGCAAATATCTTGATTTAATTTGAAAGTATCTTGTTTTATTGTGAAAATATCTTCTCTATCAAAAAACCAAAGCTTTTAAAAGCTGAAACGCCACTCCAGGCTGAGGGGTTAAATAAAACTCCACCGACTCAAAGATCCTTCACATCATCATAAACTCAGCCATAAACTGTAAAGAGAATCTCGTCACTGTCACATATTTCATAAAGTCTCAATAAAAGCAGTAATGTTCACGGAGAAGCCTCCATACGACTCTGTGCAGAAACAGTTTGATTAAATGCAGCCTGTGATCCGACCCTGCATTAATACAGACTTATTTAGATACATGACTGAAGATAATGCAGTTTATATAAGCAAATGTGTTTTTATGAGGCTGAGGCTGTGTGCTGATGAATGGGCTGCAGAGTTAATGTCTCAGCTGTATGTGCCCATAAAATAGGATGAATCTTTACGCCTGTGTCTCCTCATCACATAATAGTCCTTCAAGCTCCATTTTTCTCCTCGGAGTCGATCTGCAGCCCCTTAATTTGGGTGATTCAGTCGTTTCAGTTGCTCTTCTTAACGACAGCTTGAAAAACACAACCCTCAGCCTCTGAATATGGAGATGAATGGGGTTGTTTATTCAGGAGGCCAAGGTGAAGGCCTGACCTACTGCAGTCCTATTAAGAAGAAACATCACACAAAACACAATCAGAGGATTTTACCAAGATAATAAATATGTCTTTATAATGAATGAGATTAGACAATAATCATTTTATATGTAATCATTAAACACATGTTGGGCAAATACTTTTGTTTCCGGTTTATTTTAGTACATAAATGTCATTATTCATGTAGAGCAACGCTTCCCAAACTCCTTCAGCTTGAAATCCTCTTGTTTTCCCAGGACCCGAACTTATAAAAAAAACCACATGAACTGCCATAACATCTAGAGATTTTTAATTAATTTACAAACCACTGATACAAACCAGTGTCTGGAAATGAACGCTTCGACTCGAAGTGTTTGCTTCTACAGTGTGTCGTGTTTTTCTGGTTTCGTGTGACGTTTTGTGGTTAGACTTTTCAAAAAACAACCAAAGATAGTACAACAGCCAGGAAAAACGGTAAAATGTCGACCAAGTCCTAAAGACAGCAGCATGTTATAGAAAGTACATCAGTTTGTTGTTGCTGCTTTGAAAGAGTCTTAATAGTTTTAGAAACAATACGTTTTAATTGTTGTGTTCATTGAAATGTGAGTCGATGCACCAGAAGTAAAGACAGTGTGTATCATTGTAAAAATGCCATGTTCATAAGATTGTTTCACTGCGATCTCCAAGTGTTGTGTCTCATTTGTGTGAAGAGTTTTGACACAATGAGACAAATTCTGCAACGAGCATTCACAGAAATGTAAATAACACAATGATAAATGAATATTTTGTGTGATTGCTTCTTGAAGCAGTTTGTTTTTTCCTGAATGAAAGCTGCACTGCAGAATTTGGAGGTTTTCTAAGCTTCGTGTGGGTTGGAAACACTCGTCGAATCGGTCCAAAGATGGTGTAAATAACAAGATTCTTCTCTAAAATCCAGTTTCTCCGTGAGCTGCTCATTTGCAGATGGAAAGTTAAAGAGCAGAGAAACTCCTGTGGTCGTGACACGAGATCAAAGACAGACTGTGGAGGGTTTTTCTCGCCAACCGTCTGCTGCAGCCTCGTCTCAGCCGTGACCGCTTCCACAGACATCCTCTCAGTGTTGGCTCGTGAAAACCTGCTCCTGCTGAGACCTCGTGAGGCTGCGAGGATCAACCGTTCACACGTGTAGGAGGGAAACCATCTCAGTTTCCCGACCTGTGATATTTTTTACAGCACAGACTTTTGACAAAGGCCCAGCACTCGCAGAGATTAATGCGATGATAATTGCTGTTAACAGCTTGATCCCGTGCACCAGCTGGTCTGGATGAGCACCAAATAGCCGCCGTCTCATCCTAAATCTCCGAACACAACAAACTGTTGAGAGGACGGCAGCCAAGAGGCGCTTGACCAGGCGGCGTGCTGCTCGAATTACAACAACACACACGGAAATGCATGACGGTGTTGTCTTTCAGAAGAGTTTTCACTTTCAGCTTGTTTCCAAAACCATAATTAAAGCAGCTCTGTGTTTGAGTGAGGTCGCCTTTGGATGGAGGACAATGTGAAGGAGACTGGAACTGAGCTTTAATCTGCTTTTTACTTTCCCTCAAAACTGTTTTTACCTCTGCCAAGGAGGTACCGTAGTCGCCCACGTTCGCTTTGTGAGGTTATGTGTCATATTTGCATTTATTTAAGTCCAGGACTGTGGGGCCTTGGTGGAGGTATATGTGCTTTACAGATTCCCCTTCTACTACGATTGTGGAGTAAAACATGCATGTATGATTAAAACAGAAAAACCTGTGAATGACTGGAAACGCAGCTCACGTCAGCCTTTTATTTTACTTTCCTTCCAAAATCCGACAGAGGAGACGGACAAGACAGATGAGACAGATGAGACAGAGGAGACAGAGGAGACAGA
>JAPQRN010000105.1:0-20424 GCA_037367275.1 Coranthus polyacanthus | reverse complement strand
CTTTGTTCAATGTGTAGATGAAGTAAACACTAGTCCACATGTTCCTAACTGTACATCCATCTGTGACGCTGCAGTGTCATTTCATGTCATATTTATGACAAACAACACGTTACACAAACTCTGCAGGTTAAACACACTCAAACTGAACACTTTAGTGCAGAACGACACTAAAGTATCACTGTACATGGACTGGAATAAACATGTTAGCCTGTGTAAAGCCGTGATACACTGATACTCCAGTTGCGATTTAAAATGAACGGCAAATGAGTAGGAAAGTCTAGACAGAACTGTTGAACCTGTGCGATCCCCTGAAAAGGAGATCATATGACAAATTAAGTCTCTGTTAACACCCTGTAATCAGAGGTGCTCGGTGCTCTGCCCTTCAGAGAGCGTCTGTGAAACCTCCTTCATGTTCTGACAGGTTGAACCGAAGCCGCTCCATCGCTCTATTCTGAAACACCAGACTCATACAGGAGCGGCAGTTCATCCCTCGTCAAACTGCTGCTTCAGTCACTTCATCTGTTTGTGAGTTTGAATCTGAAATAATGTGTTAAAACAAAAAAGTCACAAAACAACACAAGCTGCAGATTTGCTCCCTTTGTTGTTGAACTCCAAACTGTTTAATGAGTTTGTAGATGGCTGATATATAAATATTTCAGTAAACGCAAGGTTGAGGTATTATCCTTCACAGTAGTATATTATTATTATGTTTGAAAAATAGTTTCTGAAACTATGCCAAACATCTGCTTGTTTTAGCTTCTCAGCAGTAAAAACTGTACATTAATTTGCACAAGAAAATGTATTTTGTATCAAAAATGAAATATCTTTTTTGTTGAACGGTACTCAAAACGAACAGAGCCAGTAGAGTTAATCAGAGAAGTAGTATTGATAAAATGCTATAATACCCATCAATCCAGTATTGGAAAAACAATAACTGAATCCAGATGAACTAACAGGAAAGACTGCAGATCATTATGAGGCAGAAAATGAGGAGAGGCTGAGAAACAAAGGGATCAGTGCTGACACTGAGCCAAAGAAGAGAAAGGCAGAAGAAGAGGAGGAGGAGGAGGAGGAGGAGGAGGAGGAGGAGGAGGACGAGGAGGACGAGGAGGAGGACGAGGACGAGGACGAGGACGAGGACGAGGAAGAGGACGAGGAAGAGGACGAGGAGGACAAGGAGGACGAGGAGGACGAGGAGGAGGAGGAGATGATGATAATGCAGAGGCAGGTGTGGAGATGCAACAGGGATGTTTACCTGGAAGGCCTGCCAGAGCTGCTCAGTCAGAGCGCTGATCTCCGAGAGGATGTGACGAATGAGAAAAGACTTGGACACGTTGCTGCTCCCCAGCGTGATCAGATACTCCATAAGCTTCTCTGCATCCTGCAGCTGAGGATTAGACAACAAACACTCAACTGAGGAGGCTTCCAAAAGACCTCTTCTTACAGACTTTTTTATACAGGTCAATCATCATGATTATGCAAAAATAATTCAACAACAACAACAACAAGACTCAACTGTTCATTGGACTCACACAGCGTCACCTCTACTATTAAAATCCAGCACCTCGTTATAAAACACAAACTGCGATCACAGTCGTGTTTCCTCTCTTGAAGACATGGCCATTAAATTCACTACCAGAGTCAGAACAGCTCTCATCTGCTGCAAAAAGAGTACAACAGTATTTCCATCACTGTTTATGGGACTAACTTTTTTTTGTGCATGTGGTGATATTTTTACAACAGAGCAATTTCACAGTCCTATAACACACACAAAGTATATTTAAGATGTTTCGAAGCAGCACAGAGTAAACTCCCTAGAGCTACCGTTTTGTCAGAACAGCCACAGGAAAAGAAACGTTAAATTTGTGCTGATTATGCTTCAAAACAAATAATATTTTGTTCTGATACACTGTGGTAAGTATTTCAATTCAATGCACTTTGAAAGTTGGCAAAAACCTAGTTCCTGCTCCAGTCCCAGTGTACAACGAGTACAGCTGCATTTTTCTTTTTGTATTGCATTTAATTTTAATGTGACCTAATGCAATATGGGAGCTCAACGGCACAGAGGAACAAGATGTAACAGGCTTTGGATACACAATACTTGAAGCAAGGCTCGACAGTGCCCGTACTTCACTGTCATTTATCATTAAAAATAAATGTGTGTCGACTGTACAATGTATTTAAGAGCATGTGAGCAAATATAAAGTATTACAACAATTCAGCCCAAGCAGCCAAAAACAACAGTGAAGATGACACAGTCACTGAGCTGAGCCGACGTCCCGTTCAAAAGAGCATGATTTACTAGTCAGCACAAAGGGTTTTCTTCAGTGTGCGTTGCTTTCTCTCTTTTTGTTGCTGTAACTACATCAGAATAGCAGATAGTAGAGAAATCGACAACTCAGCACTACAGTAAAACAGCCGTACTTTGCAGATGGCTTGTTTCTTAGCACATCACATCCCTGAGTCTCTAGTGTCTCTAGGTTTCATTCTGTGTCATGTTTGTGCCAAATTTGAAGAAATCCCCTCACACGTTTTAATTGGACTAAACTGGAAATAGACCCAACTCTAGTCAGCGCCGAACCCTGTAATAGGATCAGTTCACTGTTGCCTTTTTAAATGGGATTTACTGACAATAAGAAAAATGTAGAATATCACTAACATTATCCTTTAAGACACAAAGAGGATGAATACACTTTCATTACAACACAGTATGTGTTCACATGTGTAATGACCAAATGAATGCAGCTCACAGTGAAGCTGCTGCTACAGGTTTTCTTTTTCCCGTTCACATTCACCAGCAGCTTATTTCACATCCACTCAGTTTTTCATTCTGTTAACTGGGAGCCGACCAACACATGCACACTGTCCTCTGTTGATGAGCCAGTCGGCAGCTCCAGCAGCTGGGATAAATTGTTTGGCTCAAGGGCATCAAGACCATTGTTGGCCGTATTTCAGCTTAGTCTGGTGAATTTAACTTGTGACCTTGCTAATGGTGAAGTGCAGCGCTGATGCTTCCAGCTGACCAGATAGGTGCAATCAGTTTTCCAGATTATAGGAGTAAGATAAACAGGGAAGAAAAGGCTGAAATTCAATTAGCCGCTGCTGATTACCCCAGAGCGATGATCATGGGAAATTGTCTAGAATGATTATCCTATCAAGATTTTAGTTATAATTTGAAACTATTGAGGGACAGTAATTGTTATTAACTTTTTGTTAATCAGATTAATTCAGGCTGTAGATTGACTCATTGCCCTCTAATAGGACTGGGACGGTGAAAACATTTTCAAACCGGTTTAATATGAAGCCAAACACGGGACAGTATACCGAATTTTACCACCAGGTGTCGCACTTCGACTAAGCAGACGCTCCTGTAATTAATGACACAATGATGACAATGACGTTAAGTAATGACACCGTCAGAGGTTGTGAGTGTAGTGACTCCGGTCCACCTGGTGGCGGTAACGCACCTCTGAGCGGCTCGTCACACACCAGCAGCTCCATTAATCTGTTAATAACAGACGGAAATGTATGTGAAGCCATTAATCCATTAATCAACTACTGATCGCAACTCTAAAAGAAAGTTATTCTGTATTCATTGGAAACATCATCCTCTGAAGAATAATATATAACAACAATAATTGAAAACATGTTTTTTTCATGTGCTGTAAAACCCGGACAGACTCGCTGATACCTCTCACTGAGAACATTGCAGATAAAAATGACAACAAAACTCTGCCTTTATGCAGCGTTTAATCCCATTCTTCATGTTTACAGGCAAATGCTATCGCAGAACCAGCGTCTGAAATATTAATAGCGTGATAAAACGTGCACCTGAGTTTTCTGTTTGGAGCCAAGTGGGATCCAATATAAGGAGAGGTAATAAAAGTTGTTGGGTAGACAAAAGGATGACATAGTGAGATGAGGTGGGTGGGAGACTATATGAGGCCATCCAGACACTAAACGCTTCTCCGCTCTGAAAGGTTATTACATGAAATATGTCTGCAGTTGAACACAGTGGGAAAGTGACATTTGAATGACGCCTCTGGGGATGCAGGATCTGCAATTTTAACGTCTGGGCTCTTCATCTTGTCCAGTCGCTTTCACTAACAACTCCTCCAGGTGTGTCTGAGAAACGGAGCCGGGAATGAGAGCACTCCACGTCTATGAAGACCGCTGGGTAAAACACAGCATTAATCCTCGACACGAAACACACTTAGACTGAGGAGCTTCCAGAGAACTCTTATTCCAACGTTTTCATTACTTTACTACAAACTGAGGCTACAGTTTTAGACAAAGGCCACAAAAGGATGATGGGATGCATTGACTACTGTCAGCTGACTCGTAATCCTGGCACCACAATGAGCCTAGAGCTGCACGAATCTGGGTAAAACCACTGTCTACAACTAGGTTTATACTGTGGGACTACTGAGGAATTCAGAAATCACACCTAGTGCAACGATCAATTATTTTCATTGTCATTACTTTATTTTTCTGCTTCGTAAAATGTATAGAAATGCTGGTGAACTGAGAATTAAATTATGTTACTAATACACTACCATCACACATATCTCCTCTGTAAAATAACATTAGATATTCATAAACCAAGAAATACAATCACCCAAATAACTGTTGAAATTAACTGTCGATTTCAATATCGTCCCTCTACTTTAAACGACAGAAAGTCATGATGAATTTTCATCAGTCAGTGAGACAGTGTCAGACTCACTGCTGCATTTATTTTGCGTGTTGACATCTTTTAGACTTCCTCAGACATTCTGCATTTTATTACCTTAAAATTATGATTCATTTCCAGTGAGAGAAGCTTCAAATGCTTCAACTTCTTCTTCAGCATCTCCCATGCTGCATTAGGTGGCTGTTCAAATTAAATGTAATATAAGAAGAAAAATGCAGCCGTACTCAACTGCGCTCTGGGACTGAAACACAGAGCAGATTTTTGCCAACTGCATTAAATTGAATTATATACCACGTTGTTGCATCAACACAATATTTGTTTTTGCAGTATAATCAGCATAAACATTTCTTTCCTGCGGCTGTTTTTGACAACACAGTGGCTCCAGGGACTCGACTCTGCACTGCTGTAAAACATGTGTAATGGGTCTGTTGTGCAAAAGAAGTTTCAGTCCCAGCGCTCATAAACAACGACGGAAATACGGTCAGAGTCTTTTCACAACAGGTGTGAGCCGTTCTGACTGTCTCGGAGTGAATTTAATGGTCGGGGGAAAACGACTGCGATCTCAGTTTGTGTTTTATGACGAGCTGCTGGATGTTGTTAGTAGACGTGATGAGGTGTGTTGAGTCTGTCTGTCACACCTAACAGCTGTCTGTCCATGTCATATACACCGTCCAGCCAAAAATACAAGACCCCCCCTGGATTTAACGAAGCAAACAGGTCAGAGCCTTCCCGTGGAGAATCACTGCAGTGACGGTAACAAGTTATTTAACCCTAACTGATGCAGTAGCTTGGGATGTGGAGAACACTTTCCTCCCATCATCAAGACAAGATGTGAGACAAAAATGAAAGCAACTCTGGATGGAAATAAATGTGACATTGCATAACCTTGAAACGATGATAATCAAAGCTAAAGGCGTCCAATGAAATATTAGAGCGTAACTTTTTTTTTGACTGGGCTGTGTATGAAAGTAATTCAGTCAACATGTCTGGACTGCTCTGTTCTGTCTGCTGGTTATTTAACACGACGTCTGTGCATTCCTTTGTTAAAAAGAAAAGCCTGATGACAGTGGTCTCTTCCAGGATGAGAATACCTCCATCCACAGAGTTTATGACCATGAGAATGATGTGAATCATACACTAGATCTAAACACAATCCTGGTGATCCACTACGTCAATCTATGATGTTTTCAATGATGGAAATAATAAACAGAAGAACTCCAATATGCATCTGGGAGCTACAGTCATATAAAAACTACAGACAGTTTCGGTTCGGTCAATTAATCGGTGCTGATAGCATGTTGTACGAACTGTCGGTATTTCCAGAACTTCGTGGCTGATGGATAATATCTCAAAACAAAACATTTTTTGTACGTCTTGCACAAAGACTGTCTATGTTTTTAGAATTTCATCATGAAATATCCATGTGAATAAAGGCTTTTAACTTCTTGCCGGAGAAGTGTCTTGGATCTTCTCTTTTTTGGAAACGTTTTCTGTTTCCAACCAAAGAGCAGCTTCATTACACTTGTTTGAACTTCTGAACACTCTTCTGCAGACACCTTATGCTGCATTTTCCTTTCATTTGTCACCTGTTTGTAGATCAGTTTCTCAGAATGAAAAACACAAATGTACACAAAACATTATAGTGTGTAATCTATTGGAAAATGAGACTGAGAGGAGCTTCTATATAGTTTAAAAAATGTGACTATTCTCCTGCTAAAAAGCAATAGAAGGAGTTAATCGACCGTTATGTATAAATGACTGAAACAGGATTATTACTACTTTGATAACTCGTTAAATCTTAACTGTGAGGAAATACTGTGGAAATCTCTTCAGTTGTTAGTGAAGACACTGTACTCTAGACAATGTTTTAACATTTCAAAACTGTTTTCGAACAGTGTGTTTATCAGATTAGTGTAGTGTCAGATCATTTTAGAGTCCCAGCGGTCATTTTTCTCAGCCTGTCTTTGAACTCGTCAGCTTTTCCAGTATTATAATTACCTCTGTCCTTCATCTCCGACCTCCCCTCCATATCTGAATTGTCGTGAACAATCAGTTTGACTGGCAGGGCGACGGAGTGTTCACTGAACATCAAAAATATAGAAAGAGTTCATTAAGGGGTATCCTCAAAGTCATGTGAAATGTCCTCACTCAGAAACTAAAGAATATGCTGATGAGAGGGAAGAAATGTGAGAGTGTTGGTTGAACTGTGACGTAAAGTGAGTCTGATTCACACAGTTGACTTAGAGTTACCTCAGAGTGTAAAAACATGTAGTTCATTCTAAAACTGGAGAAAAATGCAGAGTTTCTAGTCAAACAACAACACAAAGAATCACACATCGTCTAAACCTCCACAAACCAGAGAAAACTAGAGGAAAACCTGTAGTTTGGTTGTAGCTCGTCTACATTTTATAATTTTATAATTATATGAGAAAATTGTGATTCAGATCATGGATCGTGATTCGACCTCAAAACATCGTCACATGATCTTTAGACCAGATCCACCAGACCAAACTGCAGTGAAAAGACATCACAATGAATCCATTTGTTCCATTGCTGACACTAAAAGCTTATTTGCATATTTGTCTTTTTTGACACAAGTGTCTGTACTTCTACTGGAGTAAACGATGTGTGGACTTTTGTTGGTTTTTTCTGCTCCGGCCTCAGACACACCTCACCTTCGAGAGGTGAGAACATACTGTCCAGATTCATTTTCTTTATGAAAAGCAACAGAACCAAGACAAAGACAAACAACTTTTCCACTCGTCCACTGATGAGGACCAGAGCGTTTAAATCGTCGCTTTGGAAACACCCTAAAAAAAATCCTTTTTAAAATCAGAGTTCAGCGTGTGTCACCCTCATCAACGTGACAGACTCTTTTCCAAAGCTGCCACTTTGGACTGTGGTTCACCCACAGTACAAGAGGCCATCCATAATAGAAGAGGCAAAGAAAGCAATTTCTCCAGTCACCGGCGCGTCAGTCGACCAAAATGCAGTGCATCCAAAAGGTCCCGCATTTGAGCAACAGGTACAACCAAGACCAGTGACCCAAATCACCCACGGCTGAATGATCACATTTTAAAAGCCATTTCTCTGCCGGTATTCACCCACATTGAACCCAGAGTCAAAAGTTCAGCCTCCTTTACCGAGGCCGTGTCAAAATACAATCTGAGAAAAAAATAACAGCAGAAGACGAGGCAGGGTGAGGGAGAGCGAGCGCATCAAAAACATTAATTACACATGCATCACAGCGCCGTGATATCAAACAGTAGTGGTATCAAAGAGGGGAGTTTTACTTTAAACAGTGTTATCTCTCTGCAAACACAGAGTGCAGCCTATAAGTAGAGAAATAAAAATATATGATGAAAAGATGAGAAAGTACCATCACAAAATGCATCACAAAGCTGAAAAGCCTTTTACGACCAAATTTAAGTTTTAGACAAATCCTGTTTTTCTTCTTGAAGATCTGTAGGTAAAAGTAAACATAAGTAGTATATACGTGGATCTGTGCAGAGGTAGGTTTTATGTAGGAGGTTAACCAGGTAAGTATTTAAGTATAAAGTTAAAAAGACGGCGTTAGGTTGAAGTAGGCTTAAGGTTTGTAACACCAGAAATCTGGAAGAGAAAAAATAGAAGATGGATAAATCAGATTAGATCAAATGTTTGTGGCAATTAAGATCTCACATATGAATAACATCAGATTTAATAGTAAAACACTGACCGTTTTACGGCACAATAAGCACAAGGACATTTTACTGATAACACTTAGATACTTTTACTTAAAATCCCTCTTCACTCTGTAGAAGTACTCGTCTATGATTCTTCACTGTCATCTGTCAGTTTCTCTGTGCTCATTGATGCCTTTTCAGCGTTTGACACTGTGCAGATTTCTGCTGCTGAAGGTGTGAAGTTTCTCAACGCTCACGTACAATCTCAGTTTAAGGCAGAATTTGTGACTTCACATATATTTCGGTACCAGTCGGGATCGACTGAGCCACTTTTACAAGTGCAGCGTGAAAACGTGGAGCGATCACTGCAGATAAACTCATAATGAACTCTTGAAGAGAACAGGAAACATCCTTTGTCTAAATGTTAAAATTGTCAAATGAGAGACGGAGGAGGAAAGACAAAACGCTGAGTGCACTTAAATCCAGAAGTTGCTCCGGTGCACCTCATGTAAAACGCTGCTTAAAGCAATGCTCTTCAATTACTGATCTGAACTAATGCCCGTGCTTTTTTAATTTACTCCACATTATTGTGATTGGTTGTCAGACTGGCGGTAACCTGTCCTATAAGGCAGCGAGACAACTGGCCTCTGTGGGGACATTAAAGTTTCTGAGACAGATTAGCGCCGCGTTAATGGAAGTCCTCATTAAATTTAAATTATTATACACCCTCCTCACCGCTCCCATCAGTTTCATTGACATCACTGCGCCGCTTCAGAAGAAAATTCCATCTTCTTCACAGTTACTGATGACAAATAGAGAGACGGGCTGTAAAGAGGAAATTGCCAGCAGCCATCTCAGTTAGGTAAGCCTATTTCTGTGTGTAGAAAGCCAGATGGGATAAGTTCTTCCCTGTCAACTCTGCCTCACTTTCATCTCTATTCCCCAGCTGTCAAGCCCAGTCATGACAGTAGCATGTGAGCGAGAGGACTTTTATGACCAGCGAAAGGCGATTTTTCCATTACAGGCTCACTGAGCTTTGAAAGAAGGTTGAAGCTATAAAATATAGGAATTCTGAACCCCTTCTCCTTTGTAATGAAAGTATTTTCAATGTTATTTCAAGTGAAATGAAGTATGAAGGCTATACATCATGAAAATAAACCGCATCCTGGTTTGCCATGTTTCATTCAGAGCTGCCGTTTCTTAAAATACAAAAACATATCGTCAGATGTAGAAGAACCTGGTGGTATATTTATCTCTGATAATGACAAACCCCTCATCAGCCTAAGAGGAGCTTTATTCCAGAAGACGGATGGAAACACTGCTGCAGTTTCACAATAACAAGCATCATCAGAAGTAAAGATGTCAAAAAAACAACAGCTAATACACAACAGGTGTGCCAGGTAATTACTGAGCTGCGTTAATTAGGCTGAGAATGTGACAGACCTAAACTGCTATTAAGACTGAACATCAACAAAACACAATCAGCACCCTAACAACTCAGGAGGGAGGTTAATATCTGCTGCCGGCAAACGCTTCTTCAAAGCAGCTACAAATCAGCATTTTTACATAAATAATAAATCACACAACTACTCGGGTTTGTTTGTAGTGCGGAAATTAACACCTGGCGTTATGATTCTCTTCTGCTATATGGAGCTTTATAGCTGACGTATTAACTTTTACATATTTCAGTCGCGCTCCAGAGTGAATGTTTTATAGTCCATAAAAGTTGCACTTATCTGCCAGAACCTGCTACGCGGACCTAACATCCCATCATTTGTTGGCAGACCGTAAATGGACTGCATTTATACAGCGCTTTTCTACCTTAATAGCACCCGAAACGCTTTACAATGTGTCACAATCGCACACACATTCACACACCTGCTGGAGCAACTTGTGGCTGTGGACAAGTTGGAAAAAGGGGTCGAGCACAAACTTCCCGAAACACCTCACCAGGAGACGTCCTAACCAGATGAACCACCTCAACTGGCTCCTGTTGACGTCAAGGAGCAGCGGCTCTACTCTACTAGAGAAAAGCCAGCATGGTCCTGCCCTCCGGCGCCCCCTCACCGGCAGGAGGAGCCATACGGGTTCAGAACCTTGTGGATTGAACTGATGTTCACCTTTTATCCTGAAGGTAACCAGATGATGATGACAAAGTATTCTTATATATGTTTTTCTTCGATCTGACTTCAGAGAACATGCCTCCACTTCCAGTTCATCCCCAGAGACCCGCTATAGTACAGAAAACCTGAGTCATGATTATTTATACAGTACATTTATTTAAAGTGTAACTTCATCCCCGTTCGGAGTCTGACTCCACCCACTGCATGATTCTGAAAAGTGCGACACAGTCGTAAAGAGTCTGATGGAGGTGATGAGGGTCTGAATGTTGGGTTTCTTATGCATCCAGTTCATGTACTGACCTTCCACTGTGACTGGTAGATGAAGCACATTCACCCATCACACACAACCAGGCGTCAATATCCAATGTCCAACATGTCTTAAAACATTTGAGACCCATCCAATCACAATTTAATACAGTTTAACACTTTTTGAGGCCTTTTATAAACGTATTTCCGATTTTTTTAAAAAGGAGCCGCAGCCAACCTGACTTTACTGACTTTAAATACTTTACCTTCACACAATGGTCTGGGTCCATTTTGAAGACTGAACCACAGATCTATTTAGAATCAATCTCTGACATTGATAAATAGGTGATATGTCCTTAATCGATGTTACAGAGAGCATGGAGGCGTTTAAGGAGCATAAAAACATCTACTATTACACTATATATGTCTTCTTTTATCTAAGAGATGAAAACATAACACATAACACTGCAAGTGATCGATTCTGATGACCAGTTTGTTTCCTGTGCTTTTAAAATATCCAGCTTTGGAAATAACTCAACCACGTGACCAAGTAGCAGAAAGTCAACATTTGTCATAAATAATTTCCACAATGTCTGGCAAAATGTTTTACAAAGTTAATAAAGAAATAAGCAGTATTTAAATTAATGACAACAAACACCCAATTTTCTTAATAACATGAAACATATAAATCAAGAGCATCTGATGTTGACAAACAATCTAGACAACGATTCATTTTCCAAAAACAGAATATCCAAAGGGCATGTTTGAAGGGCTGTTAGATTGAATTTCTACAGAAAGTCACAGGTGGTCTAATAATTATATCCAAAGCTGTAGGAGATACATTTCACTCACTTTTTCTGTAAATGTCAGAAGGATTAAAGGACAGTGACGGTGCAGTATTTCTGGTGTGTTTCTAAATCTGTGATAAAAGACCAGATAAACTGTTCTTTGTAATTGTGGTGCTCTGAATGTGGGTAATTTTCCAGCTGTGGGTGGCCACCAAAGCTAAATTAATGAGGAAAACACGCACATGTCCCCTGGGATCAGATTACTCACCCTGCTGGGCTGATTACTGTGCAGCAGCAGCCCAGTCAGCTGCCTCAGCGGCTCCTCCACACATCTCATGAACTCTGCAGACGCCAGCCTCTGGGAGCGGTACAGATCCATCGCCCGGGCCGCGACCCGGCAGGCCCGCAGGACGACGCCGCCGGGAACCGCCGGAGGTCGATCCCCGCACGCCGCCACCACGGAGTCGAGGAGCTGGCCCACGGAGTCCACCGACACCGACCCTGCATCCCCGTCTGGGCCGAGCCACAGAGCCTCCAGGCCTCCGGTGCTGCATTCGACCCGGTGAAGGCCACACAGCGACTGGAGGAACTGCATGTGAGGAAGCGGGGATTTTCCCCGAGGACTTCCACGATGACAGGAAGGAAACAGAGGCTGAGCAGCGGAGGCGGAGACAGGAGGGGTATCGAGGAAGAGTTCAGGAGTCTCCGAGCCGTCGGACGGTTGAAGGTCCATGCTGTTCGTCTCCGCTACTGGACCAAACAAATCCTCTGACAGGATCTCTGGGTCATTACTTCCTGAAAGAAGATTGGAAAATAAGTTTCTCAAATGAATCAGTGATCAAGGTTTTCCCTTCTATTATCACTATCTCCATCACTCACTAATAATATAAATTGTTATATCGTTTATTTAACCAGGTGAAATCTTCACTGAGATTTATTACTTACTTATTAATGGGAATAATGATAAAGTGCTTTAAATAAATGTATGTTATTTGTGACCATGAGAAGGTGAAAAAGTCGGTTCCCCCAGAAGCCATGGTACAGTTTGCAAACTGTCAAACACAGCCTTCATTTTTCATTCCTTCAACCACCTTCTTGAAAAGGTCAGCTTTGCCATATTTGTCCAAATCCAGAACTTGTTGATGTCCAAGTCTTTCATAAAGTTTAGAAGTAGAGGTTTTTCCTTCTGACCAGAAATCTGGGCTTTTCTTTCTCAAAAACTGACCTTTATGTTCAGTCTGTTCTCCTAAATGTCTCCTCTCAGCCCTGGAGGTCCAGGATTTAGGAGTGATTTACTTGAAACAAATGCTGTCGTAAAGTCTGCAATATTTACAACTGTGTGTGTTTTAGATGTTGTTTCAAATTGACAAGTGTAAGAAGTACAAGTCATGAATAACAGCAACTGAACACTGACAAAAACAGTTAGAATAAACAGAACTTATCTTGAATTCAGCTTTAAACCAAACAAACTGAAATTTTGAACTTCTAAACGTCGACGCATCACAGACTTGTGTGGCTTCAAATATTGTAAAAACTCAACATTGGTTAAGTCCGGTGAACAAAACAAGACAACGTCTCCTTGACCAGGTCAACGTTCATGTACATTAAGTATGAAATCAGCAGGACAACAGGCTCCTCGTGTCACGTCTGAATGGACCTGTCCTTGAGATATCCTCCTCCTCCCGAGTCTAAAGGCATCAGCAGACGTTTTCTGTGCTCGTCTGCACTTTTTGGGCACAAGCTCAGCTTTCAGAGGAAGCTCTGGTTTGTTGGAACGGCTCCATGACAGGGCGCTTAATAAATTATTAAACAACTTTGACTTTTCAGTGTTTGTAATAAATACAGTGTTTCAGCGACCGGAGATACAGTGAGCATCGTCTTCTTGTTCTGGCTTTAAAAGTAGAGATAAGCTGAACTTACACGGGCTCAAAATAAAAGACAATAAGGTTCGGAGCTTGTAAAGTTATGTTCACAAATAATTCCAAACCAATCTTTTTCAATCTGTAAAATAAATCTGCATGATGTGCATGTTTTGAAAAGATCTGGAGACAAACAAGGTCACAGTTCTCGAATGTATTTTTGTGCTCAGACATCGATAAAGAAAGAAGAAGCTTCTGCTGTATTAACATCATTTAATCAGGGTTTTCCTTTGGTTTTCAGAGATCTTAGGTGCTCTCTGGGTTTTGGAAAAGTTTGTCGTTTTGTGAAAGTTTGTGAAAGAGTTAGAATAGGTGAGGGGTTCGGTTCCTCCTGCAAAAAAAAAAAATGAAAAAAATATAACTTCACATTATTTTGGACCATTATTATTATTATTATCATATCTGTGAACAAAAATTTAGAAAAGCTGGGGCAGATAATAAACAAACACCACCCAGTGAGGACCAACTACAACCATTAGATCTCAGCAAAGTCATTTATTTAGTTTTGATTCTGTCCACATTGGTTTCACTTTCATTTGGTGTCGGTTGTGTCCAAACCCAAGTCAAACGGTACAAAAAACCCTGTCAATGCAGTAACCGCTCAGATACGTGGACATTAACATTTCTAGTTCGAGTTCAACTATCTTTAATGTCATTCTATGAATCAAAGAGACAGCGATAAAAATAAATAGAGCAGGAGAGGATAGTTGATGAGAATAAAACAGATGTTAATGATAGTCAACACTTATTTACACAGACGCAGATTCATTTTAAAGATTTACAAACTTATTACTTACTTTATGAGCTTAGCATCTTACCGTCTTCAAATTTATCTCATTTGAAGACATCGGAGACAAATAAAGAAATAACCCCTTAATGAACCTCTTTGCTTGTTTTTGATTTTAGATTTCATGAAGTCTATGTTAGTTACGACACACTGACCCACCATTTAAAACTCAGCTGCTGTGAACCTGTGTTTTCCCTTTGGCGTTAATAACGGTCACATAATACATATCATGTAACTCATTATATGAATATAATGAATACTGCAGGTATTTTTAGTGGCTTGCGGTTTACCTGCAGCCTCTGTGCTGCTCTTTGTGTTTGACGTCACTTTCAGGATCAGCATCTCTTGTCGCAGCCTCAGCACCTCCTGCTGCAGCTCCTGGGCTTTTTTCTTCCAGCTTTCATCCTCGCTCCTCAACTTGCAGGTCAAAGCTTCTGCAAACTCTCTGCCACTCATGCCTGGGGGTCTGTTTTTTATTATAGCCACTGCCAGGGCGACTTTGGCTTTCATGAGAAAGTATTCGGCTTGTCTTGCTCCTGAAAACGGAGAAAGGAGGGCAGGCTTTAGGGAGCTGAGCGACGAATATTCCACAGAGACCAGCAGTCCTATTTGATTTGAAATATCAAATATGTTTGAGGCTTTTAAATAAAGTTTTATGTGCTGTCTTGCAAAGTAAACAAACTTACTCACTGAAGTTTGTGCACTTGGTTGGTCACCATTACGTCTCATCTTTTCTCTCATTCTCACGTTAAAGTACAAGATATTTATGGTTTTCTCTCGAACTGAATTTATAACTAAAACATGGAGCAAAAAATTTAAAAATAATAAAAAACGTGCACTTTCTGTTTGAAATGTAAAAACTAGGGATGTGCAAAATAATATATGTCACATGACGGCAGATCACCTATCATTGACAACACAACATATGAAGGCAACACAAACAAACACGGAGGACAGTGAACGCGACACAGGACGGAGTAAATCTGAACAGCTCGGACCTAAACGAGGGTCTTCTTCTGTCACATGGACGTGGTTTGGATGTGAAAGTCTCACACAGACCAGTATTTAGGCTTTCAGAACGGACTGACTCAAACACCACTAACCTCTTCTAAAACTTCACAAGAATCATGCCCGACACTATACAGACACTCTACACACTCCATTTACTTTTTATACATGAATATTTTACATTTTGCTGCATACTTAACTGAAAATTTGCACAAAGGTTCCAAATAAAAGGAGAAAAGTGTTCAAATAGGAGTGAGTTCCTGGTATTTGTTGAGTGTATAACTCATAATGTCATAAGAAATAGGCCTCTCCATGTGGTCGTTTTACATAAACTACTTCGTATTCATTGAATTTACAGATAACGTGCTGTATCGTGATAAATGACTGACATCAGGATGTGAGGTCTCTAGTAAAAACACACTTAATGATAAGGCTTCCAACATGCAACCAAAACACTTCTATAAAAAGGTTCACAACAGGAAAAAGAAGCGACTTTAACAGGTGACAAGTGTCAATCCAGTTGTTTTAAAAACTCGTGTGTGTCTTCTGTTAACGTGTTCAACAGTGAGGCCATAGTATGAGCCAAACAGGCCCCAAGAGACCACCTTAAGATGCTGTAATGTAGTTTTAAAGGGTCCATCAACAGCACCTGATTGAATGAATGCAGCCACGTTAGCCCAAGAAAACCTTCCTCACGGGGACAAAACGTGTGTTGCATCACGTATAACAAATGTAATAAAACTGCACTGTTTACTGCAATGTCAATTTGAGTCTACTTACTCCAAGGACATCATTAAAAAAATTATACAAGCGCCTTTCATTTTGCATGGTTTACACGGTACCTGTCACTAAATTCAATATCACCAAACAATAAAAAAATCTACCTTTAAAACCTTAGAATCTGCTACATCTGGACCTTTAAATCGCAGTCTTTTCAGATGATATAGATAAACATATTGATATTGCTGTGACTGGATGAACTGAGCAGCTCTTGTATATAATGACTGAGGAAAAATACATCTGAAAAGTGAGTCAAGACCGTTTTAATACACGTCCCCTGTTGTTTCCATGGTTATCGAGGCTACGCAGCATCTCCTACTATTACTATGAGTCTGATAAACAGAGCTGTCCGTTATGAGACCAAACATGTCAACAACAACATCTGTTTGCTCTCAATCCCCAACGCGTCCGGTTCTTAAGCATACGTGTCTCTTTTAACTGAGTATGAACTTAAATAACTAAATGACTTTGCGCAGTATTTTCCGTTAAACACGTGTAGAACCAAACAGCCAAAAACATCCCCGTAAAAACAGTAAACAACTACATAAACATGTAAACATTAGCTGGACTTTAACGGGCTGCTTTTAGCTAACCTAAGCTAGTGAGGCTAACACCGCATCAACCGGCGATTTTACTCAATATTAAGCTGCTAACGCGACTAATAACTGTGTGACTGTTAGATAAATGACACATCTCGTTTATGTATTTAAATGCCGACCTTGAACCAGGTAAATTACCGTCTGAGGAGTCCTCCTTGGCCGCCATGTCTTCGCGCCGCTTAGTTCAAAGTTCACGAACACGTCAAGCTAATCTGAACACTAAGCTAATGTTGATTATCGCACTGTTTGACACTAATTACATCGATGAATACGGTGAAGGTGAACGTCGACGTGTCTTCAAACTCTTAACTAAAGATAAGCCGCGAACCCCAAATGTGTAACACTTTTAAACACGTTTCTCTGCTAGCCAAACATGTTCTTTAAGCTAGCGAGACCGGAAGTAGACATTTTTACAAAATAATATAGAAATAATAACGTGATTACATCTCTGTCTAATGTTCCCAATTACAATGTTTATCAACTCACTATGTGTTAAAATATTATGAATTGTAATTGTAGGGATTATAAACAGGCGTATAGACACAATATCAATCAATATATCAGTCAGACTTTATTTTTATATCATAAATCAGGCGAAAAACGTAATTTCAAAACCTGAATATATAGTAAGAGTTAATAAGTTAAAGAGCATGGGTATGGTTTAAAAAGGACATTTAAAGGAGCTAAATACAGTATGAAATGATAAAAAATCACTGCCTGGCTAAAAAGCTGTGTTTGACGTTTTCTTTTCCAATTTCCAATAAATCACAAATTCACTTAAAAAGGTTTTAACACCGAAAAACTCAGGACGGACTCAGAACCAGAGTTACAGAAAGATTTACATGTATATTATGTGCATCAAATAAATACTGAGCTATAGTCAGAGTGATGGTGAGCAGCATTCAGACACCTCCAGCCACGAGGACCTGGACAAAAACCACGACATCCAGACAGTCCTTCAAAGATATGGACGCTCTCTGAAGAGAAAAGGACACAATCTGACAATATCAAGACATAAAGGGTAGATTTGGTGAAATCTAACCTCCAGACCATAACGACGCTGTGGTTTTCCACCCGGTGCCTGGACTTCTGCTCCAGCGACGACTTCCTCCGTTTGATCCTGGTCGAGCTGAAGTTCTGAGAACATCTCTGTGCTTTGATATTTCAAAGTCAGGCTTCACACACACTAAGCAATTAGACATTTTCTTCTTTTTTTCTTTATTTTTTTGCTATTTTCCTATTTTTATTTTCGTCAATTTGAGCAGAAGGGGTGACAGTGGTGCTTCAGCTATGCTTTCTTCTTGACAGAGCAGCTACGTTATGTTAAAGTCTTAACGTAAAAGTCAAAGCAACTAACAAAACAAAGGTGGCTTTATTTAGAAGACGAGTCAAATGCTAAATTCTCAAGCAAAAATGTCAACTGCACTCCACAAACAAGCTTGAAGAGGCTGCTGGGAATTAACAGCTTGATTTTATTTGCATAATAGAGACATAAAATGCCATGAAATATGATAAGGTGGCATTAATCTTACTCTGAAACAGACCAACGCTGACAGTCCTTGTTGGAGCATCATCAAAATATTAAAATGATTACTGATTAGGTGAATATCCATCTGTCATTTTTGCATTTTTGGCTCTTCCTCAGTTAAGCTAACTGTCCTAATTCAACAAGGGTTTTCTACATTTGCATACAAGCGTTGTTAACCTTTGGAAAGTTTGTGTGTGACATTTTCAGCTGTCCTGCATGTGTAAGAGCGGCGTCGTGTCGAAACACGTCTGACTCTTTCATCAGGCATGAAAATCACCAGCTCATTATCCACAGCAGCAGGACGTCCTTTTCTGGATCACAGACGTCACACTGGGCTTCATTATTATACTTTTCATATTACTATTATTTTATTAATTCACACAGTAGCTTCGGGCGCCAGGTCACCTGATTTACTTTAAAGAGTCAACGCGTTTTTAGATCCTTGTATTGAATTTAACGTCCTACTTAATGTTTATTAGTCTCTAAATAGTCTGAGCCCAAAATACATGAGATATACAGTATGTATACCAAGTACAAGCCTGGTAGTATTTTTACTGCAGTACTTCAGTACAGACTTGTACTTTACTTGAGTATTTCCATTTTCAGATTTGTGTTTTTGACTCTCCTACATTTGTCTGACAGTTTCAGTTTCTTTTACAGTTTTTCGTCACCTTCCTGTCCAGTGAAAACCACGTATCTCCAAATATTTGAATGTTTGTGATGAACTGAAGGATGAAGTGTTTAATTTTTGGGTTGAGTTTCAAACAAACTCTTTAAAAACCCTCTTGGATTCAGAGGAAAACGCATCGTCACGAAGCTGAAAAAGACCCGTCGTTCTGACTTTTTTTCTCATACAAACATATGACGATCTTATAGAATATGATGCATTAATGTCAGATTAAACCACCAATAGTTTATAAAGTAGTTCAAATGAGCTCAACATTAAAATGAATCAAAAACAACGTTTACATATTCTGTAACAGGTAAAAGGTAAGAGACTGAAAAGACGTCTGAAATCCACACCTTTACCTGCAGCGAGACGTCAGTCAGAACAAAACAGACTGGGAGCAGGTATGAGGCCAAGACCACGACAGTCCAGAAGTTCCAGAAATCAGGCAAGGCCAGCTAACAATCAGGGATTCAGCAGAGGTGAAAGTCAGGAACAGGTGAACGGTTGTACATGAGGATGAACCATAGGAAACAGAACGGATGCAAAGTGAGACTATAGACAGAGGGAGGACTAGGAAGACCGGGGTTCGAAAACATGAAAACTAAATAAAAATCAGCTTCTCTTTAACTACAGACTGGGCCGATGTTGAACCAGAACCAGTTTTTTTAAATCATAGTTGATGCATTCTTTCATAAATCAAGGCTTTCCTCCAAAAACATTGAACAAAAAGAAAAAACAACACGAGTGACAAAGAAACACCACTAAACAAAATAAAAGACTAAAAATGAAAACACCTGCGCCTCATAAAACGAACTAAAACTAAACTGAAATAAAGGAAACGGGAAGAACTGTATAAAAGTTTAGATATTTTTAAGACAAGAGCAACTGATTGATTCACAAGAAATTGATAAATAATGAGCAACAGGTGAGAACAATCACAAGTCATTTCAAAATAATCTAAATAAAAGTCAAACTTTGACCTCGAGACTCACTCAGTTGATAGAAATACACATAATTCCACATTGAACATACTGTATAAAAACACCTTTTACTTTTCCATCATACAGTCACGCTTCAGTCATGAGAAACATCCCTGTGTCGACTAAATTCCTTGAAAAGCCTCTGAAGGCGCCTGAGTTACTGGTCTTTGGAGAAGCAGCAGCTCGACGCTGAGGTCCTGCTGGATCACTGAGGCGGGAAGCGAGACCAGAACCTTCTCCTGGAATCTCATTTCAGCCTGAGCGTCCATGACGCGATTCCCTTCGGTCGCCGCAGAGTCTGTGAGCGAACGGCTGAAGGTCAGATGAAGCTCAGCAGGAAAACGGGGAGCTTTGCTTTGTGACTCAGCTCATCTCAAAAACCTCATCGACTCTGCACCTGCCGGACGTGAACATCCGGACTCCAGGGAATATCCACACTGGAAGTTTACAAGATGTGATAAAAGGCTCATTTTGCAGAACCAGTCTCTTTGATTGAACTCAGTGCAAAGACACACCCAACACACAACCATAATGACAGTAGACCCGATAGAACCACATGGGTCAGGATCAAGAACCGTCGTTCATCTAGACCCGATAGAACCACATGGGTCAGGATCAAGAACCGTCGTTCATCTAGA
>JAPQRN010000104.1:0-12031 GCA_037367275.1 Coranthus polyacanthus | reverse complement strand
ACATGCTGGAAATACTTCACTACAAGTACTAATACACACTGGAAATACTCCACTACAAGTACTAATACATGCTGTGGAAATACTTCAGTACAAGTACTAATACACGCTGTGGAAATACTTCAGTACAAGTACTAATACACGCTGTGGAAATACTTCAGTACAAGTACTAATACACGCTGTGGAAATACTCCAGTGCAAGTACTACTACAGTATTTTTGTGTTGTATAAATACTGCTTGTTTACTGAGGATCAGGACTTGGAGTGAGTTACTATGGTTAAGGTGAATGTTCTGCCTCCGGCTCCAGCATCAGAGTTTTTAGACGTAATCTGGATTTCATTTAATGTCATGTTAATGAGGAGAAGGAGACCAGATGGTGAATGTGTCTTTTAGAAAAGCTTTAATCAAAAATTAGCAAAAAAATCCAACCACAACCATCAGTTCAGACTTATTTCTAATCTATGAAAAACCATAATAAAAAGGGAAGTTTGACAAACAAGATGAAAACACACAAATCATAAAGAGCAAAAACTTTAAACTGAAAAAACAAATGAAGTGAAAATCAATGAACACATCCAGCTTTGGAAACAATTATTACAACAGACCTATAATTATATATTATATATGAAGCTTTGATCTTTTGCTCTTACAATATTAAATATTGTAGTAAATTGTTGGTTGTCATTCATTTAATTGCAGTTCATTTCTTTATTACATTTGTAAAACAAACATTTCATGTGTGTTTTGTCAGTTTTTTGTCTCACATTGACAAAAAACCTCCATGTTTTTATGATAAATGTTGACTTTTCATTACTTTGTCTTGAATTGTTTACAAAGCTGTTGTTGAGCCTACGTCACATTATTATTATTGAAAGATAAAACTTACATGATTATATGACAGATAATGTAAAGGCTTCACACATTCTTACTGATTCATCTGTATGACCTCTCTGTGTCTTTGAAGATATTTTTAATGACCATAAATTCCCTGTAACACCTGAGTAGATATGAATAAATGTAAATGCATCCTGACAGACAGGGTGATGAAGGGTAAACTCCTCCCAAAGCTGTGGAATAGTTTCAACACTGAACCTTTTTAAGTCTTTAAAAAGTGTGAGGTGTATGTTGTAAAAGGAGACAGTTTGACTTTTCACATTCATCACAGTCAAAAGACTCCAGTTACTGCACGTTGGACTAAATGTCCTCAGTTTTATTCATCTTCTTGTTCACGGCTCGTTTGATGACGTCGAGCACCTTGTCTTCGTTGTTGATGATGTTGTAACATGACCACTTGACCAGATTTTCATAGGGGCCTCTCTCATAGATCAGTTTCCAGGTTGTGTAGTCCTCGGCCTCCACTTTCCCAGCATTTATTTCCTCTTTAGTCTCACGCTTCACACCTGTAAAGTCACAATGATGCAAACAGATGAACATTATAAAGTATAATAAATGACAGTATTCACCTGTACATGTTCAGAACACAACACTGAACACTGATTCTGACTGGACTGTGTTTCTGATTATTAGTGGAATATTAACGAGTTTAAATGTGTAACCGTTACTGAATCCGCTCAGAGAATAACCACTCAGCTCTACGTTAATATTAAACTATCCTCCATTATTATTTACATCACTGCTGTCCAGAAACAACACGTTTCAAAAAGACTCACCAGGTTCTTTGTAGTCTCTGAATGTGACATTGACGAGTGGGAAATGGATCACGATCGGGGCTTCAGGCTTGTCTTCATCCTCAAAGACGTAGGCCTCCTGCTCCTCCTCCTCAGACAGAGTTTCAGAAACGTCAGGGAAGTCGATTTGATGCTTTTTGCAGTAACTGGATGTGTCCTTCACGACCTGAGGAAATGACACAGTCATGTTATCACTGATGAAACTCACCCAGGAAGTATTTAAATTACACAGATAATCTCGTGTCCTGACTCTGGTAAAAACATGTCAACAGAAATAAAAACAGGCTCATGAGGCAGTTTTCATGTCAGTCCTGGACTACGGTGATGTGGTTTACAGGTCCTTGTTGATAAAGAACTCATCTTGTTATGTCTTTTATGATCTTTTCGTCTCCTGTTGTTTACATCGTTTGTGCCTTAAGTTGTTTCTAGTATGTTCTGATTCTACATGACACCATCTGTCACCTGATGTGACTCGATGTTGCTGTAAATGAGTGTCTTCCTCATCCTCCCCTCACTGATGTCTCAGTATAAATAAAAGTTGACTGATTCTATTTCTAGTCTTGTTTACCGTGAGTGGGTCATCGTCCGCTGAGTAACTCAGGATGATGATGAGGTCCGCCTTTCTCTTGTTCCTCAGAATCGGTATACAGCTGATATTAATGAAAAGACCAGCGTCCACCAGTCGTAGGGTGGCGTCTCTGGGTGTCAGCTCGTTTGGGAAGCGATCGGGGTGATACTCTGGACAGGGGACAGAAGACATGGAAACACTGTATTATCACACTGTATTATATGTGTGATAATACATGTTATACCATGATGGTTCTTAATACCAACCTGTTTACTGTCTGATGAGCACATTTAATAATATGAGTGATTATTAAGACAGAAAAACTCAGTTATGATACAAAAGTGAGAACAGCCTTAAGACTTTTGAAATGATTTCACTGTAATGTTCCAAACATCTGCATTAGAGCCACTGGAATCAAATATATTATACAGTTGACGTCCACTGATTAGTTTGTATGAACAAAACTAATTTTCCACAAAACAAACCAAAGATCAGACAGCAGAGTTTTCTGAAAACAACCTTTACTGTTTTATCCAAAAATGACACTACGCTAACAAATCGAAGTCATGCTAGCGTATTACAAACTCAGTAATGGGTAAAAATGATTTGACGCCACATTTATTGCTCTAAGTTAAAGTTAAAGTCAAAAAGTAGATTTCACGTTTGTGAGTTTGTAAAAACTTGGTATAAATGAGCAGGAAGATATAGGTAAAGTTACTGTGATCAGTGGTCTTTAGGGGGCGCTAGTGAGACATTTTACAAAACAAATGATCCAATGATTGACAGGTTGTGGTTTGTTTTCCCTCTAAGTGCGACTTGTTTTCATACTTACATTGTGTACTGTATGTATTAATGTATGTAATGTATTTGTTCATTGCTTACCTTTAACAATGCGAAAGTTCTTGTCTTCATGGTATTTCCTGTGCATGAAGAGACCATGCATGTAGTTGAACAATTCAGTTGCAATTGGACGTCTGGTGAAAAAATTATGTATCCTGTTGTGCATTTTCGAGACTGGTTTCTCACGCATTACTTCTGCAGTAGAGGTGCCTAAAAACAGACAATACAAAATATTAATTAAATATGTTCCTGTGTAAACAAAGGAATGTCACTACTTCATCATTTGTCATTTTTCAACACTATTAACCCTTTTATACAGTTTGTGTTATTCATTGCAGGTTTCTTATAGTTCATGAAAACTAAAACTGTGGAAATAAAACTGAAAACAAGTCTTTTATGAATCATAAATCAAGGCGTTCATAATACCTGAAAAACTCAAACTAAGATAGACTACATAAAAATAAAAAGGAATGAATCTTTAAAATACAATGACTCTGTTTCAGTGCAGTATAATTTCATACCTACCGGCGATGTCTTTTTCTTCATCTGATTTCTGAGGCTTCGAAGGTTCTGAAAAAGTTTGAAATTAAAAATGTTCATTTCTGTTTTTAATGATTTCCTATCTATGGATAAACATCTTATAATTTAGGCTTTTTTAGTTTTAATAAATAATCTTAATGCTAATTTTAAAGCATATGGATTTTAGTGTGAAAAGACTGTATATAATACTGTATTATACAACCCTAATGATGGACACATTTAAAGATGACTTTAATCTCCTTGAACTCATGTTTTCTCTTCAAAATCTAAATGTGGGACATTGTCTCTATGTGGACAAAGTGGGGACAAGGGATAAAAATGCTGTGACGTCCTGAATAAAGCAGATCAAACCTGGTCAACTTCTGGAAAGCCCAGGATGTCCTTTTGACAATAACTCAGAGGGTTAAAGGAGATGTATGTGAACACAATGTCCACTACAGAGGACGTAAGGCGGTGGACTGGGTCTTACTTTTACATCTGGATCTCAGTCGATGCCTAATGTGTTCCAATGCCTCGTTCACACTGAAAGAAAACGCACTGCTCCAAATCCCTGAAAGGTTTGAAATCAAAAAACACATTTTAATCACTATAAACTGAATCTGTAGTCAGTTCATTTGAAAAAATAAATCATACGACATACCGAGCAGGAAAGGGAGGCGGAGTTCTGGGAGTTTCTTAATGAGATGACCGAGGAAGAACTGACTCCCAAAGTCTTCAGTTTGGACAAAGGCCCCGTACTTCATGAGTCCAACCTCATACGGGGTGAACTCACACCACTCTGACAACAACACATATCACAACAAAATCACTCAGTTCTTTACAAATGTATGTTTTAATTCCAATCAGCATCTCACACACTTAGTTAAGTCAGACTGTATGTTCATAAAGGGATGAAAACAGGATGTTTACCAGATTCAGATTCCTGTAGAACCTCCTTTATCTCCTCCTTCTTATTGACAGCAGTGTATATTGGAAATGGATTTAGGCCTTCATTCACTGTTTCCTTCTGGTCAGACAGTTTACAGTCCTTCATTTCCTGTGATTTCAGAAACACAAACACAGTGAATGATCTAGATTTCAGTGAAACAGTGAATAAATAAAGTGAATTTCCAAGTTTCAGTGAAACATAGTGGATGCAGTTCATTATTCCCTGAAAAATGGAATGAAGTATTAATGTAAACAACTCAACACAACCCCAAATCAGAAAAAGTTGGAACAGGAAATAAAGGTTGTTCTGGTGTGTGTTTAGTTGTTTTTCAGTAGTTGCCTCTCATTTGGTTTATTTATACTCTTTTATAATTCTACCTCATCAATACTTCAATATCCTTTTTTCCTGATCATACTGTTATATGTCCATGGTTCCCGTCCAGACTCATCTTCAGTCTGTGTCTGACATCTTCTGTACAAATTTCCGTGCTTTGACCCGCTTTCCTGCATATGTGGTGGTACCAGTTTACACGGTCTAGTATTGATCTGCAGTATCTGCTCCAAACTATTACAAAGCTCCATGAGGACAGATCTTGTTCAAATCAAGCCTCCCAAGAGGAACTCATCAAAGTTTTGGTGAAGTGTCGATTTATTTGGAGATTTACAAAGCATAATGAAAAATAAAATAATGAATATAATTATAAAAAATTATTATACATGATAAAATGTTATTGTAATATCAATCCTCCAATATTATACAACTGTAGAATTGAAGTTATTTTGCACAAACATGTCAGTACTCAAATGTATGTAGATTCTGAACATAAGAAAACATGGGTGAATTCCAGAATCTTTGTGAAAACTGCATTAGTGGGCTTTAAGAAGTTTCTTTTTACAAACAGGCGGTGAATTAGGCTGTATATTAGTTACATATGATTCAGTAAATGAGTGAAAGAGGAAGTCATTTCACAAACAGCCATAATATCCCTGTGCCTTCAGAGGTGTGATACACAAAATACTGAACAGTTTCTCACCTTCCCAAAGACGATATGCTCAATCATCAGGCCGAAAACGTCACTGGCTGAATGCAAGTACCCAGCTTTCTTTTTCTCTTCCATTTCTTTGTTATAATACTTCCTTTTCTCAGAGGAGAGGGTGTTTGAGAAATCATCCGTCATCAATTTCTTTTCTTTGTCAATGAACTTCCCCATGTCCTGCTTTGACCAGTTTGGGTCCTGATACAGAGCAGACATAGCCCTGTTCACATGAGAAATAAGATTCAATTAAAACAATGCAATCATGCATTAAAGGTTCAATATATAACATTCTAATATGTGCTTATGTGAAGTTAGTATTGAGTCTGTTTTAACTCCGTATCTGAACCAAGGACTCTGTTGTCTACATCCATGATAATGTCCTGTACGCTGATTTCTATGTAGTGGACTTGGGTTGGTTTTTCCATGAAAATCCGTAAACTCACTCCTGAGTTCATCAGTGTCTCTCTTCTGTTCCTCTACAGCAGCAACATGAACCCTCGCTCTTTTCCAGCCCCACCCTTTTGTCCAAATAAGGTCACTTCTGACTCCAAAAAGCCAAGATGGTGATGGCAAAATGCAAACTCCTGGCTTCAAAACGGAATTTCAAAAGCCACTTGGTGACATCTAATGTGTCATTAATAATTTATAAAGTGTTTACAACCTAAAAATGTAAAAAACTTTTATATGGGTAAGTCTTATTGTTAACAGTACACCTCTACTGAGACCTAAAGTGAGTCTGGTTCACTCACCAAGTGGATCCAGAAACTCCAGTGATATAACTGACAGTGTCGAGGACTCCCATGTCCTGCAGCCCCTTCAGACCTCCAAGCAGACCTGTCATGGCTCTGGCTCCTCCTCCTGAACCCACCACTGCTATAGTCGGCACCTGAACAAAGGAAACACATTAGGAGGCAGAACATTTCTTCAGGTGCTGAGCTTTCTGTCAGGTTTAGACAGACTTTAACTGAAGCACTTCTCATTTTTGAAAATGAAAAAATATAAAGGATGCTCTAAGAATCCAAGCAGAAACAAAGACTTTTCTGTGAAAATGTAATCAACTCTAATAAACAACTACATGAATATAGCGAAACCAATGATTCCACAGCTATAGAAGAAACGTGAGGGGGATCTGCAGCAGTGGATGTGTTGACTCAACACAATATTCTTCATCTCTGAATAAGTCACCAATTGTGATCCTAAAATGAAAATTCACAGCCTGATTACCCTCACCCTTATTTTCAAAGCTGAGTAAATCAGTTTGAGATAAAATTGAGTATCAGAGATTTTACTGTGACTGAGTATGTGCAAAAAAGCAAAGTTCATACATTCAAATGTCATATGTAAATGCTGGTCATCATGTACATGTTCTATTATGTTCTCAATAGACACAGTTTTATTTTATTCATCCACAACACCTTTACACCCAGTGGAGTAAAATGTACAGTAATACAACAGTATGATAAACCTCTGACATGGAGTGCAGTAGAAGCATAAAGCTGCAAAAAATGTATTACACGAGTTAAGTACAGGTACTGCAAATTTGTATTTAAACATGTCAATGTCAGTCTCACATATCCCCACAACATGTACAAGACGTTCCGGCTCAAAATACCTCACACATCGTTCATTGTACCATGTCTGTTTAATCCTGCTTTTCAGTCCTGTTGCAGTGTCTGTCACTTTAATGCAAATTAGCTGGTGCTGACCACACCCCTTTCCTGCTGGTGCCATGGATACCATTATATAGACACCATGCCAATGATATTCTAACTAAACACAAAAGAACTCAATTTTAGCCGTTTCACCATTGTTGAAAAATAGCTACTGTTTAACCTGCGACTAATTATCTTAAGCTTCAATCACATGTATCACTGTGAACCAATCGTATCAGGTCTGACGTCACCGAACCTTCTCCTGATGTTTACGACAGTTCATCTTCTGGTTCACAGTGGATTTCTTAGCTGTGATGGGAGAGATTAGTGACATGTTTGATGAGTTTGTTTATTTTTATCTTTTGGTTTTGATGATATAAAGAAGAACAGAGATATAAAAGGTCATGTGTGTTTGATCCATAGTTCAGCTTCATGACAGACTGTAGACCTCGTCTGTCTCAACACCTCAAACTGTCACTGGTCTCACAAAACCATCATGTAGTTAATGTTAGTTAGGTGGCGTCATAGTGTGTCCATGGATAAGATGTTAAAGAGGTGCAGGTGCATCACCCAAGCCATTTTGGGTACCACCTAAACCAAATGAATGTAAACGCTATGTGGAGAGCATCAAAACTAACTAAAATCACCTTTCCTAGATCTAACAGTTGGTCCCCAGTCGACTTCTTTAGCAAGTTATGTTTTTAAGCTTTTTGGGTGTTGTTTTTTTATGATCTGCTACTATTACTGCCACAGATGTGGTAATAGTAGATGTGACATTATATATTTGTACTGAAAAAACATAAACCCCCAAACCCCCACCACTGTACCACAAACTTAAAACAACTAATATTAGTTTTTAGTCAAATGCCACCTAATTTTCTTGGGGCAGGACCCACGAATCCCATGACCACATGACCCCCTCCTCCCACTGTAACTACTGCACCTAAGCCCCTCACAAACCTAGTGAAAACCCTGCGTGGGACTCATTCAAACATTGTAATCTTTCATCTTCAATAAGAATATCATTGACCGTGCCGAGGTGTCGGGATGGGTCTGGTGGTTCTGGAGGACTGACTGGAGGTGGTGACTATTAACAGCTTGTTTCTGAAACAAGGCCGTGTTTCTCCAGTGAGTGATCATTTTGACACTTTAACATTTTAGAGCCCCAGACATATTTTAAAATAGGAAAAGACATGAAAACAGATTCCCTGTTAAATATGTTAAGTACTTAAGTACATTCCACCACTGCCAATGATTCAAATATAATAATGTTGAGGTGACAGTAACCTTGTTTGTGACGTTCTAATAATTTAATTAGATTCTTATAATTACACATCAGTAAGAAGGGGAGGTCACATTGGTCAAAAACAAATGAAAGAAATGAAGTTTCAGACTGTGAATCCTCAAAAATGTCTTCATCCCATTAACCTCACCTCTTCAGGTTTAAGTGGAGAGTCGAGGTCTAGAAGTTTCTGCAGAGCTTCTGCCACTACTACTTTCCTCTTCTCCAGACACTCTTTCTCTTCATCTGGAATATCAGAGTCGATGCGAATGTCCAGATCTTTCCTCTCACTGGGTTTGAAAAGCAAAAGCAAACGTATTACAGTAAATAATGCACATATTTACCACATACAAGCGTATGAAGATTGTGTTTTCTTATGTTATGTAAGATGTGTCTTACTGTTCATGTGTTTCCAGGTCTAGATCCACCGTGTCCTGTAATGGGAACTCATGAATATATTTAATGTATTTTCATTCACTCATAATGCAGTGAATATAAACAGTATAGATGATAGATGTATAGATCTAATGTTGGTTGGCATTAGTTTGTTAGGTCCATGTTTTAATCCTAGCAACACAAATACATCTTCTAATCTCTTCTTATTGTGTTTACTGATTTTTACTGATATTTTAATGATAAACTTAGAAATACCTGTCAGATCACATTTATTCTCATGTATTGAAAAAATAACAGTCTGGGAGTGACTCCAACTGCTGAAGATACTGCACTGTCAAAATGTTTTAGAATGGATATTTTATTTGTTTGTACAGCCTTAAATGACCTTGCTTCTCCCTACATCAGATATGTTTTTCATTTTATACTGCAGACACTCATGTCCTCGGCTGCTTTTCTTTTAAATGTTCTTTATGTGTCCCATAGAAGTTATGTTTTCATATTTGTAAAATGTGGAACACACTACCTCTGATGTTAGAATGACAAACTCTGCTGATGATTTTAAAAGGAAATTAAAGGTCTATCTTTTTAATGCAGTCCTCCCAAAGGACAGTCAGCACTATTCCTCCTCAACACCAGGCCTCACCTCCTCCAGGTTAAAGTGGCATTGGGCCTTGTTATGACAAGGTTGTGGGCAGCAGTAATTTGTGATCTTCTTCTCCAAGGTCTCTGCAGTTGACAGGGTTACCTTATACACCAGCAGGAACCAGAGGACATGAAGTCAAATTTGTTGTTATTCCATGTATTGCTGACAAATCCAAGACTCGTGTCTGCCAGGTAGTCCAGATTTCTTAACTGTAGAGAGCAAAGTCTCCAGCTCCTTGATGGTTGCTATATGCTGGTTTATCAAAATGTGAACTGCCCTTCATTTTGCAACTGCACATGACCAGTGATAGACAGTTTTCAGAAGGTTGGTGGTTTGATCCCTGACCCTGTCCACATGTTGAAGTGTCCTTGAGCAAGACACTGAACCTTGTCCCTAGTGACGGTTTCACCCCTAGTGACGGTGTGTTTGTGGTTTGTGGCACTGTGGCCCTGACAGGTATGAAACTCATCCTTGCCCTGGAGGTGAGTGGTTCCAGGCCTTAGAGGACCCATCTGGCTCCTGGCACCAATGGTGTGGTGATAGCGAGGTCATCCATCAAGGCTCTGAGGGATTCTGAGATATTGCTCCCAGTTATGATCCCCTTTTCAAACCAATGCCAATCTGATGTTATGTTCAGAGAACTGACTCTAAGGCTGATGTTCCTGTAGTAGTTCAGGATGAGGTCCTTAATCTAGCTGGGTGCATGGTTCGGTTCGGTTCAGAGTAGTCTCAAACAGCTTATGGGGAATTGAGCAATTTGCATTGGCGAGGTTGAGACTAGGTCTCCCTTCCCTTCACGTGCCTCCCTGATCAGCTGAGTGACCACTCCGCTGTGTTCTAGACACCCTGGAACACCTGGAATACCATCTTTCTGAAGTGTCAGTTTAGTGGTTTAGGAGGAAGTCTGTCATCCTTCTAGATATGACACTGAAGATCTTCCCATCCACACTGAGAAGTGGATCTGAACTGCTTCAGCTTGGTTGACTCTGTCTGCTAGCCTCCTCTGGTCCACTACTGTGACCATAGCATCTTATAGCATCCTTCATAGGAGGAGGAGACCAGGGCCTTCTAGGGTACTCCACTGGGTCCTGGTGCAGAACCAGCTCCGGCTGCAGTGACCACCTCCTTCACTTCCTTCCAGGTGTGTCCTCTGATGTTAAATGCCACCATGGAGTAATGCTATAGTTTTTACATTTTAATCAGCATTTCTTGTATTATTTCTATCCCTGGAGATTTTCTGTTTATTCATTAAAACATGTTTTAAATTCCTCACATTACAGATAATCAGGATCAACTCAGGAATTTATACATTGTTAATTTCACTGAAATTCTAAAAGGTTTTTTCATTTTTTAAGTGAATTTGATCTTTTTTCAACATTGTATTGTTTTATTGTAATTATTAGTCTTGTATAATTGGAATTATCTTTTTATTTTATCACGTGAAGCACTTTGGGCAACACGTAATGAAATAAAAAGATCTGTCTTACCTCGCCCAAGTGGAGGCAGACCTTTCTGGAGGCAGGAAGTGGATCCTTCAAACATGGCACCGTCGGATTAGTGCAAGTAACTGCATCATAGTAATAATCATCATCATCATCATCTTTCTTAGCCTGAAACACACAGGAATAGAATGCTGTTTTACTAAACCAGAACAGTTGATGGGGGTTAAGGAACTTTTATCACATACACAGCAGCAGAGACTGTATTGATAACAGTCTTTCTTCTGCTTCAGACATCACACAAAAGACATTAGATACACAACAGTCATTACACACTGTGATGAATTCAAAACACTACAGTAAAAACCTGTTACTGCAATGAATAATGCCATTCATAAAGATACAACATATGTGTTGTAGTATATGTAGTAAAATAAACTGACATTAAGTACATGCAGTGTGTGTGTGTGTATATATACAGGTATCTAAAAAACTGGAACACTGGGGTTTTTTTAAATTTCAATACGACCACTGAGCAACAAATATAGCAACATGCCTGGTAAAGAAGGTCTGCATCTCAGGTGTGAAGGTTTATCAAAATGTGAACTGCCCTTCATTTTGTACTGCACATGACCAGTGATACCACACTTACTATTTCCAGTGTGTGTTGTTCTTTGATGACAGTTTTCAGAAGGTTGGTGGTTTGATCCCTGACCCTGTCCACATGTTGAAGTGTCCTTGAGCAAGACACTGAAGCTTGCCCCTAGTGACGGTTTCACCCCTAATGACGGTTTCGCCCCTAGTGACGGTTTCACCCTACTCACGGTTTCGCCCCTACTGACGGTTTCGCCCCTAGTGACGGTTTCGCCCTACTGACGGTTTCGCCCCTAGTGACGGTTTCGCCCCTACTGACGGTTTCGCCCTACTGACGGTTTCGCCCCTAGTGACGGTTTCGCCCCTAGTGACGGTTTCGCCCCTAGTGACGGTTTCGCCCCTAGTGACGGTTTCACCCTACTGACGG
>JAPQRN010000101.1:10274-20456 GCA_037367275.1 Coranthus polyacanthus | reverse complement strand
TGTAATACAAGTTTCGTTATTTGCCATTTCACTGTTTTGTTTTTTGTGTGTGTGTGTGTGTGTGTGTGTGTGTGTGTTGAGAAACTGAACAAGTGCTTCCGATGTTATTATTTGTATGAAATCATGCATTTTTTTTCCCATCTCAAACTATTGTATCCTTCTGTGGGAAAGGTAAATGTTTGACATCTTGTGTACATTATGTTTTAATCTATTTGAACACACTTTTTTTAGGTTGACGTAGTGCAAGTGTTCTGCTTTATTTATGAATATTGTGTAAATATGGTCATCTACGGGAATTTCCTATATATTTTGTTTAAATAAGGGCTTTATGAATGAAGTCGTTTTAATTCTAAGAGTATTTATTATTATTGATGTCAGATTTTAACATGTTATCATGTTGAAACTTTTAGAAACATGAAGTATGATGTACATTATAGAGAGATCTGTATTAGCTCAGCTGTACAATTTTCTAATGTGCAATAGAGGAAGTTTAAGTAGGCCTACTGTACTGTGTGTTACATTAATACAGTGGGTTTTACATTTGTAGCAAACAGTGACAGAAATCTGCCGTTTGTTTAAGACAAAGCAACCATAAAGTAGACAGTTTGTCTAAAGCATTAATATTGTTTCAGTTGTGTGGTTGCACAGTACTGACTGATGTATGGGCGCTGTGTACAGAGCCAGTGGTGAGAATAAATCAGATGTGCAGTGAAACATTTGTGAGCATGCTGCGCTTTGTGTAAATCTGGTCCTTACCAGCAGAGGAGGAGGAGATATGTTAGTGCTGCTGACAGGCTGCTGTTTTACTGCAATGAAAGTGAAAGTGGGGAATTTATTCCACGTCGGCACTATGAACCACTGCAGGAGATCTGAGCTCACCTTGGAGTATCTGACACATAGAACAAGAACAGAGAACAACGCAGCCGGTGTAGTGTGGAAGCCCATTACCAACACCGTGTGGGGAAAAAAAGGAAATCGTCCCGGAAATCAATTAAATAAACTGGAATGGAATAAATTCATGTCTCGAAATAATCAGATACTTGTTCAAAATAATGACACTATTTTGAGACACAGAGTCACCATTTTGAGATACAAACACATTTTGAGAAAGTTTCACATTATTTTAGATAACAACTCCTTATTATGAGATACTAACTCATAATGATGACGTTTTTTATTATTTTGAGATAGCAAGTCATTATTTTGAGATACTAACTCAAAATAACCAATTATTTCGACCTTTTTTTCATCTCATTGGTGGAAATGGGGCGTCATAGAAATAAATACAGACTACAGAAGTGTGTTCCTGCCAGGTCGGAAAAAGAAAATGGATCAGTATCATGTTATGGCGTGAAAACTTTGTTGTTATAGTAAGACATTTTTCATGATATAACAAGATACTTTTACGTTAAAACAAGATGTTTCACGTTATTACACCATACAGACTTATTCCGCTCTAACTTACGTCATTAAAACGACAGATGATCTGCCTCCAGCTGGTATCATGTCTCATTAACAACATCTCCATGTACTGTGGTGCATACATGTAAAGGAATAACTTCATGATCAAGACATGTGATATTAAACTTTTATTCACTGAACTTCACATACTACACGGTACCATATGAAGCCTAGTTCTAGAGGCGCTGGGTGAGGGTTAATGACCAATCAGTGTCCTTCAAATACAAACTGCTTTAAATAACACACAACATCATGTTGCATGTGAATTATGAATACAACTGAACTTAGACAAACTGTGTGAATGACCCGCATGCCTCTATTTATCTGTTCTCCACACAATGTTTCCTTAAGAGTGAGTTTCACATTTTAACAATACAGGCATTTGTAAGTATAAGAAAAGGTTGTATGTTATAATAACGTGAAAATATCTTGTCACGACAAGAAACTTTTCATGTTGTAACTGTGATATTGACGGGTTTGTCTTTTTCCGACTTGGCCTCTGTAGCAGACAGATGACCAATTAAAGGAAAAACGAACATAAAGTATCGGGTCACAGCTTCAAAGCACCCTAGCGTTGATTCTACAAGTCTCTGAACTGTTTGAGATGTGGTGACTGTGAAGGCCATAAGCACATGATTCACAGCATTTTCATACTAATACAATCTAACCGTTCAGTGTCCTCTTGTGCCCTGTGGATGGGGACACTGTCATCCAGGAAGACACCGCCCCCATCAGGTTTATCCTTTAATGCGTCGCCTGTCTGTACATACAAATGATACCAAGTAAATCTGAAGGGTTCTGGTGGCGTCCAGAGTATGTAGCAAAACGGTGTTACCCGTCCTTCTTATTGCAACTAAAAGAAAAGCATTTATACCCAGAAATGTCTAGAAATTATCTTTGCAGAGGAGTGTTTAGTAACCGATGCCACTTTTGAAAAGGAGATATTAAAGATTGTAAGATAAATAGATGGCTTTGGCTTGACGTGTGTTTGTATCAAAGAGATGTTGAACCTTTGATTCCTTCATGTAAAACGCTCGCTAATTGGGTCGGCTAAAAAAACTCAACACATTAAACACAGACTGAACTCCCCGCAGTCAAACATAAAGTGACAACTTGACAGCAGTCAGCTGTTAGATCAACTCAGCTGCACCAGCAAAAAAACATCACAGTCGATAAGGTTTCCGTCTGTGGAGAAAATCTGTAGCAACCCTTAGTAAATAATACAAGACGGGAGTAAAACCTAGTCGCAAATGGGTGAAACTGAAAATTAAAAAATGCAAATATATTATACAACGATTTTTAACTTCAGCTTCACAGATCTCATCATTTTAACTTTCAAAAAGCTTCCCGTGCATACAAATGTTGAAAAATACTTGACATTCTTTTTATAATTATTTATAGATACTTAAATGTATCTGCACGGATCGCCTGACACATACAGATCAGGTTCCATTTGCGTGTGGGGGTTTTTAAACTCTTTGTGGGCTCTCGGCTCCACGCGGACCCACAAATGCATGCAGCGTTTACATGCAGGTCGTCATCAAGGTATTAAGCGATGAAGATGTTACAGTGACCGGACCACAGAATGGTTCCCCGAGTTCACCGAGCTCGGTTCGGTTCAGACACCGACTGCAAGCGACAAGAGACGAGCACAGCCGCAACAACCAGCACCTGACCACGACCTGTGGTTCACAGACTTATTTATGCACGAGACCTCATATGGAGAGCATGTTTCAGTCAGGGCCTTGTAGAGACAGGGGATCAGGTGTCCCAGAGGCCACTATGGACCAAGACTTTGGTGAACGTGGTGTGTGACTGTGCTTTGTGAATCTATGGCATCTACAGATAACGTAACATGCTGTTACAGTGGCAAAAACAGGTGGACTTAACTATCAGAGCCTCATGTTTTTTTTCACTTGCTCAGCAGAGGAGGCAAAAGTACACTCAACTTTACTCCAGTATAAATACAGATACTTCTTTTACGTTGTTTACACCTCGTTAAGTCGTTTTTGTCTTGTTGAATAAGAATTGAGATCGTGCTCATTTTGTTTAACATTAAATCAAAATAAACAAAATAAGAGGTATGTTTTCCTTTCATCCTACACCTTTTGCATCATTTTCATCTCGTTTCGTCTTTTATGTCTTGTGCTGTCTCGTTTGTGTCTTTATCACCATTTTCGTCTCAGCCTTTTCATCTTGTTTCATCAGTTATGTTGTTTTTGCCTCACCTTTTATGTCGTTGTCATATTGTTACGTCTTTTAGGCCATTTTCGTCTTACGTTTGTTGTGTGTGATATTCACCGATGGACTCACCAAGGGATCGTCTTTTCTATGTGCTATTGTTTCATCCATTTCGGTGTAAACTGGGCTTGATGTTGGGAATGTGTGCAATGATGTAAAATGAAAATTATTCCTTTTTGAAAACATAAAGTAAACCTGTTTTGAAAATGTAAGGAGTAGAAAGTATTGTGTTATTTATTAGTGGTTATCAAATAACAAGGCTGAAGTTAATTGTTTAATCCGTGTGTGCACCTCCCAACAGGGATGTGAGGGAAGCCAAGATACTGTAGTTCATTCTGTAGCTACTTCCATCATGACTTCCGGGAAAAAACAATGTGTTTATTTCTGGTTTTGCCACCTGCCTGATCGGCCAAGCGAGGATCTGGATTTACTAGCCTGCCGTGGCATCTTACTTCCCCCAGGTAACTGGGCAATCCTTATTGTTGAGCCTTGATTCACATTTGTGACCATTCAGGAGTCTATTTTCTCTCCATATTTATCTAGTAATATCGAGGTAAGTCATATATTGAGCAGTTGTCCATATGTGAAGTAAATGCAGATCAATTTTCAAGATTTTCCAGATAGAAATTGAAGCACAAATCACAGAAATGTCCCATTAACAGCCAGTCCACACATTAAAATCAAAATAGAGCAACATTCAGGATTAACAGTACTCAAAACACAAGCAGTCAGTGCTGTTGTGAGTCTACACTGGCACCTTGTGGCTGGTTCTTGTATTACATGAATTTATTTCCCAACACTGAGAAGAGTCATGAGCTATTTTTTAAACACAAAGGTCAGAGAAACATGAATGTGAAGTAATAAAGGATTATTTTAATGTCACAACTTGATTCAAATGACAGATGTCACACGTTTGACAAAGTGCAGGATGTTAGAGTAAATGTAAGAGGTTTCAAACCAAGTTTTGTTAAATAATGTCTAAAATTTTTGTTGATTTCTCTCTGCAGGGCAGTATTAGGTTCAGTGCAAAACTGCTGCTGCTGATGAAATCCCCATAGTTAAAATAAAACTGTCATTATAATTAATATTTCAAATGTAACAGGAGCAGCAGTGGCATCCAAAGCCATCTGCGTGTATGTGTTAATGAATTTAAGACATTTGATGCTTTCTGATGTCCTACAGACACCCTGTAAACATGTTCAAGTAAGTAACAACTCATATATGTAAAGAAAACATTTAGAGTTACATCAGTTGATATTCTATAAAGAGAAAGCATTGAGAATAAAAGACACTGATGGCATTAACAATATACTTCTCCTTAGGTAAGTATCACTGGCCATGTATTAAAGGAGGTAAGTGGCTTTTGGCAAAACATAGCTTAGATATATAAATACAAACTATAAAGATTCTGCAGTGTCCCAAGTTGTCAGACACATTTCCTCAATATATAGCAATCTGTCTTCATGAACTGAACAACATGTCAAAGTTAGTAAATGAATACTTAATCCAGTTGGTCCAGTATTTTAAAATATATGTTCCTCTGCTCTGTGCTCACTATTAAAGAGCCCGGTTGAAAGGTATTCAACATTTAAATTAATAAACCTTTCTCACTGCTCACTACAATTGGCAAGAAACAGAGGTTGACTTAATAAAAACTATGGATAGCCATTACTAATATGTAATAAAAATGGTTAAAGACCAGGATGGAGAGTTGGTAAAAGCATGTTAAGGTTAATGTATACTGGCCTGGCCTGTGTGTCCTGGTTAGGTAAGAGCTGGTTATGCACCACTGAAATTTAATAAGGCAGTCCTTTTAATACGCTAATATTCTTAGCAGCTAAAAAAAAAGACACTGTTTACCATAAACTCACATCTGAGTTTGCGTGTGTCAATTAAACTACATTTAAACAACAATCTGGTATAGCACAGCACTTTAGTTAAAGATTTTTAAAAGTGCCTCTACTGAGTGGGAAAAGGTGAATTCAGTCTCAAAAATGTAATATAATACAAGTTTAAGGAATAATTTTGGAGGATAAATAAAGATTTGGTTTTGTTCTCAATTAATAAACACAGAAATTTGCAGCTGCTACTGATTTATCACACCCAGAGTAGAAACTCACTCTCATTTTTTAGTTTTTTGTTCAGAATGTGCAGAATGTTTAGAAATTAATCTTGGGTTTTGGGAATAGAGAAAAGTGCCCGAATAATGGCTGGTTATAGCTGAAAGAATGACCTGTTACAACCCCGTCTATCGCTGTCCAGTTATGTTGTTGCCTCCTGGATTTATGACGATGGAGTCCAGTAAGGGACGGAGAGCCTGGCCAAACGGCCTGAAGAGAAAACACAGCAGAATATACAGTATGCTGAAAATAAAAGGTCTGAAAGAACACGGTAAAGCGAAGGATACTAAACTATATAGTAAAACTAAGTGAAGATAAAGTGGACGTACGTGGACAGTACTTCAGAGGGAAGGTCTGTGATGTACGATGGGATCTTTTTGTCGGTGAGGAACTGGCCCACTTCATTGCTGAAAGTGTTGCAGTTGTGCTCAAACAAGTTGTACTTGTCACCTCTGTGCACCGAGAAGATGAAAGAGAAACAGAGAGAAAGAGAAGCAGAGATAGAGATATGAGGTCAGAGAGGCCACACAGGGGGGAGAGGGGCCAGAAAAGACGAGATAAGGACAGAGGACAGTTTGACCGAGATAACTTGGAGACACAAATGTCACACTTAACATGGATCTCTGTTTTTGTCTTTCTTTTGCTAACTTGCATTCTTTTCTACACATTAAAAATAATACACCATTGAATTACAGCTTTTTGAGACTGCCTACAGACACGTTGTGGAATTTTGCTCATTAACTCTTCACAAAAGCCACATAAGGGACAACATCTCACTTCTATGTCAAAATGAAACTTTGCGATCCAAACCTAACAACCCTTTATCAAAATGGCACTTTTGCGACAAAATAATCCACACGTGAACCATTTGAATAACTCTTCCAAAGCAGCAACAACACACTGATGTACTTTAGTATTTTATATACCTTCATAAAGCTACATCCACACTAACACGTTTTCATTTTAAAATGAAAACGATCTCCGTCCACACTAGTGTTTTCGCAAACTTGCAGGAATAATGTCTCAACATTATATCAAAAATACTTACCGGTATGTGGACTCTGCGAGTGATGTCAGATACTCCATAAAGAGCTCTTCAGGCACCTCCGTGGAGCCCAGGTCCACGATGGAGTCAGGCTCCCCTAAAGGAGTACCACCCTAGGACACAAACATACACACACCTCACTATTTGTACCTTCCTGCACTGCACAGTCATAGCGACAGAGTGTCATCGCTATTTAAGGATGAGGCTGCTCCTTACAGGTGGACAACTGTTTATGCCCTCTCCTACAAAGAAGAACTCCTTTCCATGGACGACAATAGCAGTGTGCCTATAAGACATTAAAAAAGATGTTAATAAAAATCAAGCTGTTAAAAGTAATTAAATATAATATTTAGTCAGAAGCTTCTACAGAACAGACTGTAAAAAAAACCAAAAAAAAAACACTCACCATATACCATCGAGCTGTTTCCCTGTGGTGAAAAAATAGTAAGTCACAATAAGTTAAGTGAGAATGAGAGAGCGTTCAGATCCTGTATTGCCCCACAGGTAAAAGTTCTGCATTCAAATCCTTACTAAAGTAAAGGCATGTAAGTATTATCAGCCAAATGTACTTAAAACTGAAAGTCAAGGTAGTTATTGTGTTGTATGTGCTTTGCTATTATACATGATGTTTTTAGATTCGTATTACTGCTGCATAAATGTGTATGTTGCATTTTACTGCTGTACGTGTTTAAAGTTGAGCTCACTTGAACTACTTTATACGCAGTTGTGTAGTTTAATCTACAGCAATGCCTCATATTCTAGAAGATCGCAGACATTCAAAATCAACACATTTGGAGATACGTGGTTTAAAGGAAGGAAGGAGGAAAAACTGTAATGTAACTAAAGCTGTCAGAGACGTGGTGGAGCAAAGAGTACAGTCTTTGCCTCGGGGATGTAGTGGGTTACAACTATAAAGTAGCATAAAATGGAAATATTCGAGAAGCGTACAAGTACCTCAAGATTACAGTACTCCAGTAAAAGTTCATTACAACAATTTAGTAAGATTTACTACAACTTATCGAGTATCCTCCTTAGTTTGTACGTAGTGTCCTCTCTCCCGGCTTCTCATACGCTACCTGTAGGTTTAATGGAGCAAACAGACCGGTAGCTTGTCAAAGACTTACCGAGCAGAACAGGACTGAGCTGACGGGCCATTCCTTTGGACAAGTCGTAAATATACACTTTTACCGGGTAAGACCCTGTTTGTTCCATGACTCGGTGCTTTTTTTTCCCCAAATGGCACTAAAGCTAAAGTTAATATTAGCTGACTCACAACCCCGAAGAGAAGGTCCCCGGCTGGCGGCTAGCTAACTTAGCTAGCACACAAAACTTAAAAAGCAAAGTAAGAAAATAGGAAAATAAGAAAATAGGAAAATCGCCCGACTATAAACAAAACAGAAATGTAATAACACTGTCTTTTTTAAAAGTAGCAAATATAAAAATACTAGTTACGGCACGTTGCTGACAGCTGGTGCTGTGTCACTGTGACTGTAAACAATAACATTACTGACAAAAAGTACATCCGCATGGAGCAGCGTAGTTTACTTTTCTGATTCGGGCCCCCACCAAACAAATCCCGCCTACTTCCCTCGGATTGGTCATTATCTTTGATTTGCAGATCGGCGTCCAATAGTTGTATAGACGTCCTGGTCCACTGTTCAGCGTGCGCGTTCACGCGACTGAACCGCGCCAGTCATTGAAACTTGTCCAGGCTTGTGGGTAGGTAGAAACTAGCAGAGCAAGGTAAGTGAAGTCCCTACAACGATTTAGCGTTTATTGTACTCATTCGTTTAAGGTGTTTATTCCAAACAGTTGCTGCGAGTCATTAGAAAAGCTCAGTTTCTAACGGCGATTGCAAAATGCTACTAAAGTGAACAGTAGCATATACGAGCTAAGCTAGCTAGCGTTAACTTTAACGTTGTCTTGCTATAGTGGAAAAAGTTAATTTAACATTAATAATACTTTTACTGAAAATGTTTTGCGAATGACTTTTTCCTTTGCATGTGTGCCATGTATTGCAATATGTTAAATAATATATAATATTAACCAGGCACTAACGTCCTATGAATACACCTGTAATATGGCTGGATACTCCTGATGTAGGTCATGCTTCCTCATATCCATGAACCTTTGAGGGCCAGGCAAGAGTCAAATCTAATTTGCTAGTATCGCACTACCGCATTGAGTAAATGTGGTGTTAGTATGATGCATTTTACTACAATACATGTTTGAGGCTGAGCTCATTTGACGTGCGTTATATTCTGTTGGTAGTTTCATCTACAGCAGTGCATCATATTTTATATGATCATCATGATTGCAGCGTCGCTGTCCTGCGAGAACCATGCATTTCCCAAAAGTCATCTTTTTGTGTGCTGAGAAAATAACAGGCCTATTTTCCAGCTAATCCAAGAGAAATCCAACCCATAAAGAAACAATTAATCTTTCAGTTTATCACAAACATTACAAATCAACACATTTGGAGATGCATGGCTGTCACTGGACAGGAAGGAGGTGAGAAGTTTTTATATGGACAAGTAATTAAAGCTGTCCAAAGCTATTTGCCTCTGAGATTGAGTGGAGTAGAAGTATAAACCTGCAGAATATTTAAATACAAGTACTTCAAATTTGTACTAAAGTACAGTACTTGCCCATGTAGACACATTTTAAATAACAAGTTTGCTGAATCCTTTGCCAGGCCCAGAGTCAGACCTGATGGCAGAGTGGAACGCTTACTACCAAAATGAGGATGATGAAGAAGAGCATGAAGAAGGAGAGCAGTCTGGAGGTGAGATAAAAAGCCCTGCTGTTATTCCTTCTGATGTACAGATATACAAGATTATCATCTGCCATTGATCATTTAGTTTTCATTTCCTTCGTGATATTTTAGAAGCTATTATTTTTCTGATTTACTTTTACTTTACTACACAAATTAATCAAATTGTAATGTCAGCCTGTGCAATTATATCATCCCAAAAGACCGTAATTGAAAGGCCTGGTGTGTGTGTATGGTCATATTTTGGATTCAGTGACACTAAGCAGAGAGAGGTACTCTGTTTTGAAGTTTTTGTATTTTTTATACCTGTTTAAGTCGGGGGGGGGGGGATTTTCAAAATGATCAGTGATCTGTGTGTTTTCCTTGATAACCAAGCAAACAGACTCAAATCACAACATGACTTTATCACCAAATTGTGCAGCCCAACTGGAAATGTGCCAGTTTAGCAAATGTAAAAAAGCACTACACAGTCTGTAGTAGCAGAAGAATTAAAATTCAGAATTGTTCACCCTTAACGATACTATATATACAATGACTTTTCT
>JAPQRN010000101.1:0-10174 GCA_037367275.1 Coranthus polyacanthus | reverse complement strand
CACAGTCTGTAGTAGCAGAAGAATTAAAATTCAGAATTGTTCACCCTTAACGATACTATATATACAATGACTTTTCTTTTGTCAGGAGAATACAAGGTCACAGGTAGAGACAGTTTGGTGTTTCTGGTTGACGCCTCCAAGGAAATGTTCATCAAAGGAGAAGATGGAGCGCCCTCAAACTTTGACATGACCATGCAGGTACGCTCGCCAGGTGTCTTTGTCTCCTTTGCATTGTTTTTGTTTTGTGTTTCCTGTTCTGTTTTCTGTCAGTTATCCTCATCCTTTAATAAGCATGATTCCTACACAAGTCAGGCAAAATATTCAGTTTATTAAGTGTTAAGGAGTTATAAATGTGCATTTTAATATGTTGAACATAACATATAAGATGTTTTTTTTGTTAGTGGGAAGAATAGTCTATACATGGATTGACCGGAGAAAATCTGTTTCTTAGCATTAATTACCAATTTGTTATAATCAATACTGTGCTGTAGGTTGTGCGCAGTGTGTACACCAGTAAGATCATCAGCAGCTACAGGGACCTGGTCGCTCTGGTTTTCTACGGTACAGAACAAAGCAAGAACCCCAGGAACTCGTTCAAACACGTCTACGTGTACCATGACCTTGATGAACCCGGTAAGATGAGTCGAGATAAAGTACAACCACATTTAATAAACTGATTCATATTTAGTTAATTTATTAGAGTTTACATGGCATTGCACACAATCAAGTTTTATATGAGTGTAGAGATAACAATTTAAACTGCACAAAAAAGTTGTATTTGATTTTAGTGACACTTGTATTATTAACAAGTGTATTTGTTTTTATTAATGTGTCTTTGTACCAGGGGCTATTATAGTTACCTAAAACTACAAGGAAAACAAATGACAGTAAAAATGACAGTTTTCAAAAGCACAAAATCCTAATTAAAAACTACAATGGACACACAAAATAGAAATAGTAATGCAGCTAAAAGCAGCTTTATTTTTGTTTTTCCTCAATGTTAAGGGCTCATGGTGTATAAGAACAGAATGGCTTATGAAACAATGGATTTTTAAATCATATTTGATGTCATGAACTCTTTTATTCTATCTTTTTAAGCTATGAATCAAGGCCTGAAAAATGCAAATTAACCCTAAAGCTAAACTAAAACTAATCAGTTCCTCAAAATAAAAAGTTCCTAAAACTAAAGTTAAATCAAAAATCAAACTGAAAGACTAAATAAAGTAAAATAAAATAATAAATAATGAAAATTTCAAAACTAGCTTTGCTGACTACATCGGCCTTTGTCCATGTTTTCCACAGGTGCCAAGCGTGTGCAGGAGGTGGATGCACTGCGAGGAGGTAAAGGTGCCCAGCTGGCAGCAGAGACCATGGGCAGCGGGGAGACCTCGCTCGGTGATGCCATGTGGTGCTGCGCCAACCTGTACAGTGACATCAAGCTACGTCTGTCACACAAGCGACTCATGATCTTCACATGCAGGGACGAACCACACGGGGGGGACAGTGTGAAGGACCGACAGGGACGCACCAAAGCCAGTGACCTCAAAGACACTGGTAGGTAGTTAGCATAAAAACCTCTAATACTGCTTGTAATGAAAGCTGCTGCTTTAAATAACTGTCTACCCTTTCTGATGTCTTGTGAACTCATCCTTTCTCTCCTAGGTGTTGTCATTAATCTAATGCACCTGACAAAGCCAGGAGGCTTCGACGTCTCGCTCTTCTTTCGTGACATTGTAAGTGCACCTGAGGATGAGAGCGAGTTAGGGCTGCAGCTGGAGCCATGTGCCAAACTGGAGGACCTTCAGAAGAGAGTACGGGCCAAGGAGCAGAAGAAGAGAGCCTTAAACAGGTAGAGAAAGCTCACAGATGTGCATTTCAATTAGAGTTGGATGATATGGCCAAAAAAGTTAGCTCCTGGGTGAAAGTTGAAGACGTCAGATCGGTTAATCGTGGTTTTAAACTGTTCTTCAATGTCAGAATATGACAAATACTTGCCAAACAACATTTCACATACTGTATAGGGCTGGACCTGAATATTCGACTGTTTGAATATTCGTTGAGCGGGTAGACATCTGGTTTTCAAATTTAAGATTCAAATATTTGCTGTTTTTAATTGTGTAATGGCGACGGCAAAACTACTGGTTTCTTCCTGAAGCCGGACTTTACAACCAGAGCATCCATTGATGTTGATGAATGTCAGTCACCCTGTCTTCGTTAAGATGGGAGAGTTGTCTTCAGTCTAGCAACCGTTTCCACTCATGGTGTGGAGTAGCTCCACTACTCTGACATGAAGGATATTACCACATAACATGAACTGAACTAGATGCTTAATAAAACGGAACATAGAACAAAGTAGCACGGCAAAATGTGCCTAACACGTAATAAAAGTCCATGACTTATTGTTGCTGAAACAGGGGCTTCCTCAACACAGCCCTCAGGACCTGTCTGACATCTGACATCTCAAAAGCTAGTTTTGACAAACCTGAGGTTGAAAATATAAATTCATACAGTTAAGACAGATCACAGCCTTTTATTATTTTGAGCAGAACAGACAAAAAGAAGGAGAAAACTCCATGATAAGGGCTGAGTTATGGAGAGAAAATTGAGCTCAAGTGAGTGGGAAACGTTAGGCAACACCGTGTGTTAGTGTCAGCTAAAGCTATTGGTGAAGCTCCAGAGCCCAGTATATGGCATTTAGACCAGCACTAATACTGTATCTATGGTGGGACAAGCTAATCAGCCACTGTGCCTGTAAACAGTGTACAATTCTGGCCTTCCTCTTCTTCTTTGTGGATTAAGTGGACTACACACCACCTTCTACTGGCCTGTGAAATGTGCCTGCGTGTTGCAGATCTAATCATAGAAATTAGTCTTGCGTAGCCACCCCTACCGCCATGCTTCATTAGAGCTGCACCAGTGCTGGACATAAAAGTGTAGGTAAAAACTCTGTGGCTTGTTTGGCTAGTTTGTATTTCTTTAAACTAATCACACTTGTTTTGGGCGGGAGGGGGGGACTTTTAATGGTGGAACATTTGAATGTGGAGAAGTGAGCCGTGATGTTAAAATGACTAAATCAGCAAAAGAAAACACCACATAAAAAGACGGGTGTTTAGTGTGTAGTTGCTGCTCAGGGGGACTTTCAAAACTGTAATGTGCAAATAGTGGAAGGGAGGAGAATGTGGACTGAAACAGTCGTCCAGTAGGAGGATTATTCTAGCAGAGTGCCATACAACGCTGAAATTATATCATACATTTGTTATATTGAGGAAAATTCTGTTGTAATAATCATAATCAATATCATTACCGTATTATCGCCCAACCCTAATTTCAGTTTTACAGTGCTGTAGTTAATCCCTCCTCTTCCTTCTTTATTCCTTGTTTTGTCTTTTATATCTCCCTCCTCTTCCTTCTTGTTTCTAGGTTAAACCTATGTCTTGGTGAAGGCATAAATGTAGCAGTAGGAATCTATGCAACCGCTGTGTCAGCGCGAAAACCTGCACCCATCAAACTGTACAGGGAAACCAACGAGCCAGTCCGCAGTAAAACCCGCGTCTTCCACACTCAGACCGGCAGCCTCCTGCTGCCCAGTGAGTTAAAGAAAGCCCAGGTAAAAGCTCCCCAATGCTCTTTTTAGTAGCTTTATATACTTAAAACATTTAAAACTATTTATATTGCGATCCCAGAATTGCATATGGCGTCAAACAACTGAACCGATAAATTGGTGTAAAGTATTGCGACTGTGTGTCTCGACTGTAGGTGTATGGTAAGAAGCAGATAGTGATGGAAAAGGACGAAGTGGATTCCATCAAGAAGTTTGAGGATCCTGGATTGTTTCTGATGGGATTCAAACCCATGGAGAAGCTCAAACTGCACCACCACATCCGGCCCGCTGTCCTCGTCTATCCTGAGGAGAATGACGTGAAAGGTGGCACCATGTCTCTGCTGTCTGATCTAAACTCAGAAGAAGTTACATCTGTCGTCTCATCCCTGTATTAAGTGGAACTGTATCATGTGTCAATGCTATTGATGGTGAAAATATGGTTCTTTATTTCTTCTTTTTTTTTCCAGCCCTAAATATCAGCACTTTATTGGACAGTGTGGTCTAAAGTGTTTTTATAGCAGTGAACCAAAGAGGAACTGTACTTCTTAACCTTACTGTCAGTTTTTTGTGTTTTTGTTTTTACTTCAGGGAGTTCATGTTTGTTCTCAGCCCTGTTGAAGAAGTGCAGCGAGAAGAACGTGTTCGCTTTGTGTCGTTTTACCTCCCGTCGTAACTACTCTCCTCAATTTATTGCCCTGGTGCCTCAGGAAGAGGAAACCGATGAGGGGAAAGTACAGATTACACCTCCAGGTAAGACGCCACAGGACTCAGCTGGAACAGGTTAAGTCAAGTTACCATCATTTGAGTCATTGCAGCGTGCTGTAGCTTGATGTTAACTTGTCATCTTTGACCTGCATCAGGTTTCAACGCCATCTACCTGCCTTACGCCGATGACATTAGGACTTTGGATACCCCGCGGTTACCGTCTGCCTCACAAGTACAAGTGGACAAGATGAAGGAGATCGTGTCAAAGCTCCGCTTCAAGTACAGGTACCATGACATGTAGACTGTGAATAATGAAATAATATCCAACGTGCAATCATTCTTCAAAGAAAGACCAGAACCAGCCGAGGGATATCCCTATTTTCACAATTTAAACACAATATTTTTATAATATAGATCATTATTTTTGATATTAAAATAATGAGTAATAACCTGGGTTTATTGGATAATCAAGATAAAAAATTGCTTAAAAAATAATTACCTAGACTGTTGATGCATGCAATAACGAGTCTAATTTGTCTCACCAGTCTCTTAATAAAACACTCCTCATAACACCATCAAAGATCTCATATGTTGGATCTTGCACCATTGTGTGAGCAGAACATCAGTGTAAAACCAGGATTACCACATAGTGAGACGTCTGTAGCTGAACGTGATCCGAACTCCTTTTCGTCATCGCTACTTTTTTTCATCAGCGGCAGCAAAACATGTCGCACAAAAAAACTCCTGCAGGTTGAAGTGGACTAACCAGTCACCTTTAGTGTTGACAGAATAAGAATCACTATAAATGGACTTAAATACACTCCCCAGCCTAGCAAGATTCCTTCTACAAACAACCTATAGCCTGGCTGTAAAACAACATATTTACAGTGGTACTCAGCCCATTTAAAATGTATTGTATATTTCATTTCATGATTTATTTATTTTAATCTATCTAACTGTATTTTACTACCTGTTTTTGTGCTTCCTTCACTTGTTTTAATTTGATTCAATATCATTGCAAGTGAGGGTTACCCCTCAATGATTTCTCGAGTATAAATAAGGGTCGACTGACTATTAGTGGAGCAGGAAAGTTTGGACAGTGCTGTTATTTATTTATTTAATCACACAGTAAATAATGAAATAATGTGTGGTCCAGAAGATTGAACTGGCCACTTAGAAAAAGAAACATTAATGTAGTTATTAGTGCGTTGTTTCTTCCTCTAAGGTGTTTTAATTATTTTGATCTTAATGCAGGAGTGATGCCTTTGAGAATCCAGTCATCCAGCAGCATTTCAGGAACATGGAGGCTTTGGCTCTGGATATGGTGGCGCCAGAGGAGATAGAAGACCTCATCAGTAAGATGCAAAACCAATAAATACTCAGGATCCTGGCTCCTCTTATGGCTCGTACACTTAAATCACCATGCTCTATTTCTTCAAACTCCCTGTCTCTTTTCTATGTCTCAGTGCCCAAAGTGGACCAGATCGACCACCGCCTGGGTCCTCTGGTCCAGGAGTTTAAAGACCTTGTCTACCCAGCGTACTACAACCCAGAGAGCAAGCCAGCTGCCAAACGCAAAACCGGTCAGAGCCCAAATGAAGCACTTGAACTGCACACTGTTTTGAGTTACTGTCTTTGACTGAATGTTCCCCCTGTACATTAACTTACAGCGGACAACGGAGGCGGAGCTGAGAAGAAGCCCAAAGTGGAGTTACCAGAGGACGAGCTGAGGGCGCACGTGCAGAACGGCACACTGGGAAAGCTGACCGTGCCTGTGCTGAAGGAGGCCTGTAAGCAGTTTGGAGTTCGGACGACTGGAACAAAGAAGCAGGAGCTGATAGATGCTCTGATTGCTCGACTGTCCTCATGAGGAGTAGATAATCAAACATACTGTCACAGTCTGGTTCCAAATGAGTGCATCTGTCGGTTCAATTGATTCAAGGTGTAAACATTTTGATACATTTTGTGATGTGTTCTAAAAGCTAATCAGCAATTGTGTTTGTTAGGAACTAGAAAAAGTGTCTCATTGTGTTCTGGTTGACATCATTGAAGCTGCTGCTTTACTTCTCTTTATATGGCATCATGGTTTAATGCAGCTGAGTGCTCATGTCTGCAGTTAGTCTGTCACTCGCATTGTAATAAATGATAACAATGTTTGAGATAAAACATTCAGAATTACACTCAGGAGTTTTTAAAGTGATTGTTTTGGGTCCAAGATTTGAATGAGTGTCACTAAACAATGTGGTTGAAAAGACACCGTAACTAAAAATAAAACATTTTAATAATGTGTTTGCATAAATAAATAAAAAAAACCTTCTATAGCATTTACAGCTTACTTGTTTTACTTTCACATCTGCATTTCCAGTTCTTCTCGTCAGGAGTAAAGGTGTGTCTTTCTTAAGTAAAGCCACAGCATTGTGAGCATATTTGTACCTTCTTACTGCATTGTTTTGCCTGCAGTACAACACAGTACAGAGCAGTATTCCTCCTGATGAGGGCAGGCCTGCGCAGGCCAAACCTACTGTACAACAGCAGGAAGAAGGAACCTACAGCTGACTGCATGTCTTGCACTTTGACAAACTAAAAGCAGACAACATTACTTGAAGAGATAGATCTGGAAACACAACAGGTAATGAAGTTTTACTAACATTTTGGGCTATTAGAGATCTTCAGATGACATGTTTGGTTATCTCTTGTAGGTTTGCTGCATTGGTTTACTCTTTCTTAAAACATTGCTACATATTGAAGACATGCAGCTACGTGTGGATTCTTTAATAGGTCTGGATTATCCTGGAAAGTAGTTTGTTTCAGTGTAATTTTAATTTCACCCCGTGTTCAAATCGTTTCAATGTCTTAATGTTTTGCTTCTACTTTTAGGGCTTTTATACTGAAAGTTCAGATGTCTTGCTACAGACTTTAACAACTTTTACGTAGGACAAAGGTCTGTGATTGCAGAGCTATGGATTGTAAATGTGAACCGGAGGATGCCACTGCAGGTAAGTCAAAACTTTCAAACTTCATTGAACAGGACTGAAATACAGTACTTCATGGAGAACGAGAGGAAGATTGTTCTTTCCCTTTCATTTTAAGAGGAATGGTGTCTAATAATAATGTAGCTTTGTGCTTGCTGAAAGCCAGCTGCTATCAGATTCTGATTGATTATTAGATTGTTATCCAGCATATTTTAGCAGGAAAATCTTTTAATTCTGGCATTGATTTTCAAAAGAAGCTGAAGAAAAAAAGGCAATAGTAAGCTCTTACCTTTAGCCCAGACAGAAAAAATAGGTTTTAAAAAGTTTGTAAAAAAAAACTATTCTACAATAAGAATAATTCAGTTTTTCCTGCTGTCAACATGATGCTGGAATGTCCGATTATAATGTCAGGCTTCACAAATACAAATGAAAGCAGTTACTTTGTAGGCAGTCACACACACCCACACAAAGGCCTGCATTCAACACTAAGGGTTTCCTGGGATTTAGACCATTTAATTTTGCATCTTTCTCTACATGTGGGTGAAAGGTCAACCCCATGGTAAATTGTGAAAAGCACTCTATAACACTAATGTCATACTTCACCTCCTTTTTTTTAGGTTGGCTGAGCAACAACATGCAGATGGGATCTTACGCTGTGGTGGGGTATCTCTTCTACAGATTCTCACAGAGTCAGTGATTCACCAACAAGTTCACTTAACCAAATGGAAACAAAGAAAAATACCCCTGAAATATCACTCACAGAGTTGTGTTTAGACCACAACTGCAGGGATTATCACTTATTGTTAACACCATTGTGATTAAATGTAAAACTTACTGAATGAGCGATAGCAGCTTTTTAAAGAGGATAAAGTTGAGAATAGCGAGAAAAACTCCCACACACACACAACTGTTAATGAAAATGTCAACTACATCTGTAATATCTGAAACAGTTTGACAAGATGTCTGTTTTTATCTGCTTATAAAAATGACATTTCTTTAAAAAAAAAACAAAAAAAACCCAATCATAATTTGGAGCACAGACTGAAACCATAATCAGCATTTAGGAATCATTAAGAACTTCAAGGAGTTGTTCCTAAGTTACACATTTTTGCTCATGATAAATATGGATGAGACGAGCAGACCATGCTGCTGTGTATCTGGTCTTGGTCTTGACTTGGTCTCAACTCCTCAAAGTCTCCGTCTGGTCTCAGTCTCGATACACTCTGTATTTGGTCATACGTAGGTCTCACCTCAGGTCGTCTTGACTACAAGACTAATCAGTCCTGTTGTTACTTCCAGAGAGATAGCGAGTAAAGAAACAAGCGAGCAGATAACTTCGTTAAAATCTATTTAAATACATCACAAATGGCTTTGAGCCGTATCCAGGTGTCTCATCGCGTCCTGTTTTTCTTGCAGCCCTCCCTGCTCTGATCAGATGGCCGATTCGTATCTTCTGCTCTCTGACTGGTGGGTCTAAAAAAATACAAAATAAAAATAAAATAAAATCACCATCAAATTGAACATGTTTTTTGTTTCTCCATCAGGTCTGTCAGCTCTTTGGAGCTGGGTGAGCCGCCTCGTGAGAACCCTCACTGGTACCAAATATATCACTCATTACTGATCTAGAAGAGCTCAATAGTCAAAGAAGAGTTCAAAATGAAGGCAAAAGAAAAAAAAAACTAATTATGTCTTATGTCTCAGGAATTGGACATCTGTTTAAATGGCTGTCTCGAGTATGGCGCTTTATTGAAGGTGAGAAAATGTCCTTTTATTTGTAGAGGCTGTTGTTTACTTGCGTGCTGTGAATTGTCTTTTTATGCGAAGGTAAACAGCTTTAGGAGAAGTTTACAATGTGTCTGAGGGAATTAAGAGGTGGGAAAAGTACACACTTGATTAACTCAAGTAAAAGTATAAATAATGAGTTTAAAAAAAAGGACTTCTTCAACATCTTTACTCAAGTAAAAGTGAAAAGGTACATGTTCTGAAATGCATTTAATGTGTAAAACTAACAAAGTTGTCTTTTGAAGGACATCTCTTCCCACTGTTCACTGGACCTCGCAGTTTATTCATATTTGCCTTGTTATGTCTGTTATGTTGTTTTTATCTTGTTTCATGCTTTACATCATTTTCGTCTTGTTGCCTCTTTTTCTGACATTTTCATCGTGTTAGACCTTGTATGTTGTTTTTCGTCTTGTTTTGTCTTTTACGTTTTCATCTTGTGACATCTTTTGCATTGCTTTCATTTTGCTGCGTCTTGTTGACTCTTTTACGTAATTTTCGTCTTATTATTCGCCATGCGTGATATACACCAGTGGATACCAAGGAGTCGTCTTTTCAATATGATATTGTTCCATCCATTTAGGTCGAAAAGTACTGATGTTGTGAAGGCGCTCAACGATGCAAAATAAAAAATAATCAGTAACTCCCCTCAGATTAAAACATTAAAACTAAAGCGCTGAGCCTGTTCTGAAAATGTAGGCAGTAAAATAAAATAGAAAATAAATACTCACCTAAAAGACAGATACCTGAAAACTCTACATAAGTATAATAGTGAAGTATTTATACACAGTTAGAGACTTCAAATAGTTTATCTTCTAAAAGGTGCTACTTCAGTGATAACTCTCAAACTGTCTTCCTGTCTTCCTCCATCAGCGTCCTCCTCGAAGTTCAGCTGGCTAATTGACATCATTACAGGTTGGCTTCATGTGCTGGTTTTTGTTTTTTGTTGGTTTTTTTTGTTGCTATAATCATTCCATACAAAGACACCCAGACCCATTATGCCATACATTTTCTTGAAAAAAATCACATGGAAACGTCCATTAAGTTAATGGGACCTTACAAAATCCTAAAACTCATCTCAAAATACTATACTAAAATACTTCGGTCAGTTGGAAAT
>JAPQRN010000100.1:0-10670 GCA_037367275.1 Coranthus polyacanthus | reverse complement strand
GGTCAAAGGTCAAGGTGGCCCTGACCTCAGCGGCGCTGTCCGATCTGTACCAGAACCCGTTTGTTTTACACATGTGTGAAAATGCAGTTGTTTCCTGTCAACAGCTTAGTTTAGTTTACTCTCAGTAGACCCGTCCTGGGGTAACTTATGGCTTTATCCGGGATTTTAATAAAATAATTTAGCAAAATAAATACAAAAAGAAGATTCACTTGTTTTTAATCAAATAAATATATGTTTTTTGACCGAGCTAAGAGCAGCTAATATTAGCTACTGAGTTAACGGTCGTTCAGTTCATTCAGAGACAGACGTTACACAGAACTCAAGTTTATTTAAACAGATTCCTTTGAGAAGACATTAGTGTCTTCATTAATACATTAGATATTACCTTTACGAAACAAGAAAAACTTCATTTAATAAGATCATTTGAATCTTGAACAAAAGACAACATTACTTGATTTAATTCTGTAACACATTATTTTAGTTAGAAGTAGTGACAGGAAGTAGCAGCATGTGTTTGTAGAACAGATCAGGTATCGACAGCCATGAAGAATTCATCCACAAATTATCAAGAAACATCACCCAAATGTGTAATAAGATAAAATGATGACACTGATATTTTAAATCCAATCGATTAGACTCCTCTGTAGTCTTCACTACATATATTATTATTATATTATGTTTTCTACTTTAGTTTGACTCCGTGACGTTTCAGAATATCTGAGAGGCTTCAACGTCCCACCTCGACCGTACACATTTAGTGCACATCTCAACTGCTTTTTCTTTGCATTTAAAAAACATCTCTTTGTGCAAAGTAGCAGTGATGTGTCATGAGCTTTGCACAAAGCTGTGACAGAGCGTGAGGATTGTCTCATTATCATCAGGTAAATATATTTTTGGCAGATATTTACTCATCCAACTTCTCAGGTAGAGGGGCTTTAAAATCAGCACAGCCAATATCCCAGTATAAACAAGAACAGATTGCATACAGTCCCACAGTGCATTTGGCATCGGGAACTAATTGATGAGCAGTTTTTTTTGGTGTGATCTCAGCTCTCCACCTCCCAGGATGATCTGCTGCCTTCAGACAGAAAAGGCAGCAACTGGTGCATTTCCACACATACATGTAACGCTTCAAGTCTAATCACAACTGAAGCATGTGCACAACTCGCACGATCTACGTTAAGCCCGGTTCAGAGATTTATGACGAGACGAGGTGAAAACTTCCCTGCACTGGTCTCTCGTCCGGCTTTTCATGCTGTTTTTGAAGGTGAATGTCATTTGTAGCGTCTTAAAATATGAATGAGGACATATCATATATCATATCATATTGATGAATCAAACTGTTCCTGGAGCAGTTCTGTTGTTAAGAGTGGAAAGACCTAACTATTGAGTTGAGACTGACTGATTAATCTGCACCTTTTACAAACTACTGATATCTGCACAATCTGGCTCTGATTGTGACCAGTGACGAACATCACACAAAACTCACACCTAGAATAAGCCACCATTTTGCAGTTAGATTGATGTTAGGTTCCAGATATTTCATTACCAGATATTTCATTACTAATTACTTTGAGTTTGATGTTCAGTTAGAGGGATTTATTTATTGATTCATTCATTTTGCTATTTATTACAGTTAACTAGTTCTGAATAAAGTCAAAAATAGTTAATTTCCAACGGTGTCAATAGATATCGGCTGATTAATCAGCTTTTTCCTGTAGAAACCATCATTATATCGGGCCTTTAAAAACCCACTATCTGTGAGTTATCTGTCTGTGGAAAACAGCTTCAGTCTTTTTTAAATACTCAATGTTCCAGTGACACATATTTAATGTGGTCGAAGTCATCACTGAAACTCGTGCCGATGGATTTTCTGTCAGATATGTATAAATAAATACATTTTAAAAACAGAACAAATAGTTGAATATTTGTTTTGAACAGACAAATCAAATGACAAACTTCAGATGCAGGAACAGTCCTACTTAAAGTACAAAAACATATCCTATAAACACTCAAAACATTTGGTCCAATGTTTCCACTGTGTTTGTTTTGACCATGTTCCCATTCAGCCTCCACAACAGCAGGTGGCGCTGTGAGTCAGTTTAAAAGTCCATTAGATAAAACACACAGACGTGTTTACAAGCTAAGCTGTTCTTTTGTCTTTGCAGAATGTATTTTTTGGTTCTTTTATTAGATGTACATTGTGTGTTTGTTTTTTTATTTGTAAAACTAAATGCATCCGTGTTGTGAAGCGTGTTGTGTGTTCGTTTGGTTTTGGCAGCGTATTGATCCTCTGCTCGTACCGTTCAGACCGTGTGAGACTCGTACCTCGGTGTAGTCGGATACGAAGAAGGAAGTGGTGCCGTCGTACTCCATGAAGTGTTTGGGGAACAGTCGCACCCAGGTGTCGTCTCCGTAGAAGACGATCCTCTTCCCTGCCGTCTTGGCCTGCCAAATGAGGTTGTCTTCCAGCAGTGCAGGAGAATTTAGGTTCATTACCACATCAATGAAGCCTGGGATGCTGCCAGTGGTAAGAGCCTGGGGAGGGATATGTTTCTGTCATTGTCCTTTGAACAATAATTGTCTTTTAATGATCTTGTACAACCTACAGTTTCATCACATTTATCCAGATAATTAAGACTTGTGCTACTGTACTGTATTCAATTAAAAAAACTGTTATTCTACAATAATAAAACAGTGGCATCGAACCTTTCTATTCCCCTTTAATAAGATGAGTCACTACATCCAGCATCAGAAGACAAATTGATTCCCACATGTCCAAACCTGTCCTTCGCTCCTGCACATTTGCAAACTGTAATCTGAATCAGGTCGGTGATATTTATGAAGAACGGTTTCGGACGATTTCATCATGGAAACTGGAATAAAACAACACTGGCCTCTATTTGACTGACAAGAGAAAACAGGCTGTTTTGGAAGTCAGGACAGAGCCTGTTGCGTCGTCAAGAGGGGAAGTACAAAGGCCTTGTCTTCCTGCACTGAAGGAGACATGAGACTGCAGATTCTGGCAGGAAACAGTGTTTTTTAAACCCTGCTATGAGCTGCTTGAAGCACAGCCTAATATCCTCTGGGACATTGCAAAATTCAGGCTGAAATCAGAGGTGGCCAGCCTTTATTGTGTGAGGGGCCCAGGTGTTAGAGAAACCTGCTTCCTGTGCTTCTTAAGACTGTTGTTTTCAGGTGTTTGATGAAATAAGGTTGGGTGATTGACAGCTGTAACGGCCAATCAAAATGTCACGAATCAAGCCCCTTAAGGCCTTTCTGGCAGAAAGTTGGGGTTTTTTTGTGCCATTGCAACAGGGTCCATTTGAACCCAAACCTAAACCAAACACTATATTTGGTTGTCTAAACTGAACCAAATTGAAAAACTCAAAAGTAATAATGAAAAAACTGAAAATAAGAAGTCAAAGTCTGAAGACGAAAAAAAAAAAATCACAGTTTCCCTGAGGATGCAAACCTCAGTCTGCTGTGTACAACTCACTCATCCACAACATACTCCTCCACCTGTGGTCTTCCTCACTCTTCACACTGACTCACCTGACTTCCTAAAGCTTCTCTGACACTAAGTCTTTCTGCTAAAAGCCCTGAAGGCAAACCTTCTCCTAGTGCCCTCTCTACTGAAACACTCTGGATTTTGGCCTGACTTTTACAGAGCAGGAGGAAGTGGAGTTGCAGTGTCCATCTTTATGAACAGTCTATGGTTTGTAGAGAGACACAGGAGACTAACTAAAGATCCCCACAAAGCAGAGGAGAAAGGCTTCAAGAACTCTCATAAGCCAACAGCCGGTCAATATGTGCTATAAGGATTTCAAAATACCAGACACTGATACACTGGACCAATATTCTCTCTGCCTTTTTCGATGGTTTGTGCATCTCGTTTAACATTGACAAAAACCACACAAAGCCTAAAGACTGTAGGTGACTTTCATTTTTCTCCACTGATTCTCCTGCAAATTAAAAAAAAAAGATCCAACTCAGAACCGAAGCAGAAATGTGCAGCCCCATCTTGCGAGCTTTGTTCCTCGGCTTAATTATTTAACACTTCCTTCCTTGCGATTGTTTTGCTCCTGCCAGTGCAGATGCCTGTTTCAGGAAGAGATGGATGCTTCCGCTTCAAAAGCAGTATTCTCCTTCTGCCTGTTCAGTCTCGCAGAGGTCCCCGCTCTATTTATAGAGATACACTAATGAAACCGGTGGTTCTGATGAAAACAGGCCCTTTTGCCCGAGAGGGATACGTCTCTGTTATCATCACACGATAAACACTTATCAAAAATCGTCGCCGTGGTATCGCTGCTCGGACAGAAAAAGGTCAGTTTGAAGCATGTGGCGCAGAAGCTCATTGAGAAAGTTTAAAAATCTTGAAATGTGTCCAGATGCGATAAAACACTGAGATGCTGCCCAAAAGGAATCAGTGAGTCATCAACATACTAATTACTGAGCTAGTATGTGTCTCGGCTCACGATGCGCTACTGCTTAAATGTCAAATACAATATCAGTGGGGTATGGAGACACTCTGGCACACTGTGGGGAACTTGTAGAGGTGCCAAAATCCAGACGGAAGAGGCTGTGACTTGGAGTGCGTTTGGAAAGCGTTCCTTCTCAGTACTTTTCAAAGACTTTCGACCATTTAGCCGAACATCTCCTCAGGCTTTATTACCAAATAATACATATTGGAGGTTATACACTGAGCCAATTATGTACTTGGCCTACTGCGGGTAAACTACCCAGGCTGGTTTTAGCCTTTTCAAACACCCACAGTGAGGAGCTGCTGCTGGTGCTGCTGTTATGATCAACTCAATTCATTGTTGAAATCCCCGCATAACTAAATTAGAGCCCTTCCATTTAGTGGGCCGGCTCTGGGGTAGTGTTTCCAGCTGTCTGCCTCCTAATAAAAACAATACTCCGATAAGAAACAAGCTGAGATAGTAAAAGCAGCTGTGGATCTGGATAAGGCTTGGTTCTATGTGCATGAGGCTGTGGGAGGAGATACAGGAAGACACAACCTCTAATGTGTGTTTAAATTAACGGCCGTGCCATTCAACCATTATGATTTAGGTTAGTTGGCTGTGTCATAGCAGTTAATTGGGTGCATTGCAGTGATAGTGGGCAGTCAGTGACAGCTGATCTATACTGCCCCCTACTGGTGTGAGACCAGCCCAGAACCCTACACACAACAAGTCAGCCTGAAAGTTACGTGCAGAGCATATCCATTCAAGGTTAAACGGAGCAGGACAGTAGCTATAGATATGGCAGCGTTTCATCTCAAAGCCACAGTGTGACGGTTCACTTGGTTTGCAACAAACAGTAATAATCAGAGGCTGCAAAAGCACATTCTTTACTCCGGTAGAAGTACAGACGCTTGTGTGAAAAAGAAGAGGAGGAACTGATTCAACTTCTTTACTGCAGTAACAAGGAAAAAGTCCAAAGGGTCAGAAGGACACCGAAGTGAACTGAGCCTCATGTCATATAATATAATGTGAAGACTATTAAACTATTGTGACTGTGACAGAAGTGAGTTTTCAACGTCAACAGCAGAACTTGAAACATTATGACGTCTTTTCTCTGAGATCAACTCTTCATTTTCTGTCTGTTTCATCTCATTGCATCTGTTTCGTCTTATGTTCGTCGAGTGTGATCTGCACTGATGAAAAAAACACAGTATCGTCTTATTTTTATGTGTTATTGTCCCGTTCATTTAGGGTCAAATCAGTCTTGGTGTTTTGAAGGCCGTCAATGACGCAAAAAAATAATAACTGGTACTAATTCCCATCAGATGCTTTAAAACTAAATTAAGGAGCATTTTTGAAAAAGTTAGTTAGAGAGGAAAAAGAAGTTATCAGAAAAATAAATACTCAAGTAAAGTATCTGAAAACTCTACCTAAGTAGAGTAATGAAGTGTCTGTACTTAGTCAAATCATTATTTCTTTCAAATCTAAAGACTGATTTTTAGTTCTGAATGAAATTTGAAGGATCTGGGGCTTTAAGTTATTCATAAAAGACGTAATGAGATGAAAACTACACATAAGACGTAACGAGACAAACACACGAGGCTTTTAAACCCTTCTCAGAACGTGACTCCTGGATATTTTGATGTTGAATGATTTGGTCATTTTAATAGTTTTAAATGTTCTGCCTCTAAACTTCTGAAATGTTTGACGTGTGGTTGTCAACTTCTGACCATGAAGAATAATTTAAACAACAAATAACCATCTGGCTTCTTCAACTTTCATTTAGCACCAAATATCAGCCTTTAAACCCAAAAGAAATTATGATTTGACATTTATTGTTGTAATTATCGCTGATAAGAAAACTTTTAATCATGAGAGCATTTTTTACCCATAACTAACATTACATAATTCATAGTCCAGATGAGTACACAGAACACACTGATCAAACTGATGCTGATACCGGATCGGACCTTTTCTGTTGGGCTTTTACTCCTTTGTTCAGAAGACCTGCAACTCTGCAGGCAGAGGAGCATCCACCCTTCACTCCTCTGCTTCTAGACCTCCTCTCGTATCGACTCCACATTGTCCTGCCTTCTCTTTAACAATGCTGTTAAATCCTTGGAGGAGGTTCACATCCGTGTGCCCATCCTCCCCTCAGGCCTCATCCTCCTCTAAACCATGGGATTAAGGAGGAACATCTGTCTCCCTGCACGTCCACCTCAATCCAGCTCAGCTCCATGCTCCTGATCCTGCTCCTGATCCTGCTCCTTGTCATCACTGTCCTGCTCCATTTCAGAACCAATAAGAACAGCTCTTCAGAGAACTACACTTCATTACTCTTTCCTCCATTTAAACTAGGGATTGTTCAATATGGGTTTTTATCAAGGCTGATAACATTGAATATTAGTAATTAAAGATACCAAGAACCGTTATGTGGAACTCATATACATTTGCAGTAAAAATTACATTTTTAGAGTAACTCCAACACAAAACTTTGTTGGAATGCCTTTAACATGACAAATCAAATGGAGAAATTGTCATTCTATTTTGCTGATTTTCTGGAAGTTTGGTTCAGATTTGTGACACACTTGGCTGGAAACCCATCTAGTGTTGAAACAGTAGATAGTGCTGTGTTTGGGACGGCGCTGGAGACGACAGAGCGGTGACCAAGCGATGCACGGCCGACCTGTGAGTCGCGCTGGTTCAAGTGAGCTGGATTCAGGTGGAGTCGAAAAGTTACAAAGCATCGTTGAGGTTAGAAATAATTTAGAGAAACATAGTGTGTAATAGGCTAAGCCTGCCTTTCCCAAACTTAGGGTCATAACCTATAATGGGTCACACACAAGGGACAAGGACCGCGTGAAGCCAATGTGGACGTATATTCAACTGTAATACCACTGACAGCCACTAGAGGCTGTTCCAAAAAGCCCTGGCTCTCATAGACTTATATTTAACTTCTATCTAAAAATACTAAGTCAATTATGTTTTTCCGGGGATCATTGTGGTCTCATTGGTTTTATGTGGACCCTCTAATAAGTGTTCTGGTCCATCTGTAAATTATTGCTCTTTTAATAAGACTTCAGGTGAACAGAAGCTCTGATGTCCGCCGTGTCAGGCTTTGATTGACAGGTGTGATTGACAGCTCGCTCACCTGCCGAGTCCGACTTATAGATACTGACATAATTGGAAACGTACTGATCTAGTGTGGTGTTTCTGTGAATTCTAAATATGTAATAATGTCATGTTAAGCCTAAAGCAGAGCTGGGAGGTGTGGGGAAAATGTTCTCATGATGAACACAGTGATAATTACAACAATAAATGTCAAATCATTATTTCTTTCAAGTTGAAGCTGAAGACGCCAGATGGTTATTGGTGATTAAATTATTCTTTATGGTCAGATGTTGACAACCACACGTCAAGCAGCAGAATATTTCAGAAATTTAGAGGCAGAACATTTAAAATTATTATGATACAATCTTTCAACATCAGGAGTAAAATTAAGTTTGAAGTATTTCTTTCCTGACAGAGAAGAAGTTACACTAACAAGACTAAATGTTTGAAGTTTACTGTGTAATCGTGTCACACGCTCCCGACGCTCCGCCCCTTTGGCCAAATATGGTCACTTATGCAAAGTGCAAAAACAAACCATCCGTAAACCAATGGGAGACAGTATCTCAAATTCTGACTATTTCAAAATAATGACACTAGTTACATAAAAAATCTGTCAAAAACGTCACATTACACCATGATGTACTTTTACAATGAAAAGCACTTCACGTACATTTTAAACTCATGGTTTGTTGTGTTTTTTTGTTACCAGTAGTTTATAAATGTATGATGTATTCTTGTAAGTTTTGGTTGTAGGAAGACGCTACATTTATCTTGTGGGTCTCAGTTTGGGAACCACTGGACTACGGTGTTCTCGTAGTCCACCTCCTCTAACTTTCTGTCGGTCAAACACACACACAGCCTGGCTGTCAATAACGTGTGTGGCTGAACTATAAAGCATTCATGTGGATCTGCTGCTCACAGCCATCTCCAGCTCCATCACATCAACCCTTCATGTCAGCACTCATGAACAACAAGCTGCCACTTGCACTGAAAGCTAAACTCGTGGATGAGTTTGTGAAGCTGCTCTAACCTGCAACCATTCAATATGGTGTAAATAAATGAACATCGGTGCTGGTTATGAGGCAGTGGATGCGGATTCCGTCATCCCTCAAAGGAAGACCATCTGTGACAGAGCAACACAGACGAAAGAAGAAGTCTGTCAACATAGTACTGGAACATGGGAAGCCTCACCAATATGTGGACGGCCGGCTTCGACAGCCTCTGACAGGCTTCCTGCATCAGAGACACAGTGGTGGTTTCCTCTCCCTCGTCTTGTCCACTGTGGACCATTACATGCTCTTCGCCTCCTCTCTGTCCCAGAGTCAGATGAGTTTCAGTCTGAGCGTCTGACCACATTCATCAGACACAAATGAGGAGGTTTCTGTTCACTTTTGGTCTTTTCTGTAGAACAGCTTGACTGTCACTGTCAAGTCACAGATGTGTTTTGTTTTGGGTTTTTTTGCTGTGGCTTCATGGATAGCACCGAGCTGCTGTCTTCACTGGAAAGTCATTCTCTTTGCAACATGTCCCGGTGTGTCCACAGTCTTAGTGAGACACGTATGACATGACTGTAATCCCTCCTGGCTCTGTTCCCGAAATACTCTCATCAGCCTGACGCATCATCTGAATGTGACAACTCACCATGTTTTCACACTTTTCACATTTCTGTCATGTGACTCTATTTTCAGCTGCAGGCTCAAACCTTAGCACCTATTTCAACATTTCTTTTTCTCTGACGAGAATACTGGCAGGGCTCTATCCCTCACACCTCTTCTGCATCCTGGGCCTGGAAAAATAATCATCACAAAGGAGTTTCAACTTTTCTAACTGCTTCACTCACCACCATGAAATCTACCGCGTGGAAACGCGCCCATCGATCCAACGCCAGTTTATAGCTCCATGAACAGATAAACACACAACACTAACATGTCGTCACGTGGAAGTGGAATGAACATCACGTCTCTGCAGTAACGATGCCAGGCTGATAAATCCATGAGTAACTGAGCATCAGATTGTGCTAAACCCTCATCACCTGAAACCTTGTTACTCTGTGGAAAACAATGTCAGTTGATGTTACCTGTGTTAGTTAGCAACAACTACCAAGATAACCCTGGCTTCGCTTAGCTGTAGACGAACAGTCAGGATGGAAGCAGGAGGAAACAGAAAAATGTAAGTCTATCAATGCAATCATGAAAATGTCACTGTTCCGGAATTATTTTACACACAGGAAACGCAGCAGCAGATGAGGAAACAAACTGATCATCTTCAGGGTTTCAGCTGAGGAACTAATTATCACTTGTAGAATTACAGAGATGAATCATCATTTAGGACGTTGGGCTGATATAACCTTAGAAAGTCAAAGTATGTGGACTTCAGTTTATTTTGGAAAACAAATCCTAGTTTAAAAACTCCTTCACTCAGTATTTAAAACTGCCCTAAAAATATATGGGTCCATATTAAATGTTCACATGTAGAACAATATATCTTTTACACAGAATAAACCGACAAATGATGTGATGATGCTGTTGAAAGAGAAGCAGCTGGACCTTCAGAGCTCCAGGTCAAGTAGGTCGATGTCAGCTGAGTTGTAGCATCAAGTTATTCTAAGACAAACTGTAAGAATGTGGGTGTTGTGTCCCTCCCTCGTACCTTTATCCTGGGCATGGTGACAGTCGGAGGTCGAGCTTTAGCCACAAAGCTGTGTGAGGAGCCTCTTTCCACCACATGTCTGGTGTAAGGCATGAACATGCGACCACTGGGTCCGAACACGAAGTCCTCCCGCAGGGCGTCCACTAACATGATGACCACCCGTTTAAAGAGGGGCTGGGGGAGCCGGGAGCCGTTGGGAGCCCTCCCTGTCGTGTACATGAACATGTCAAGACTTGAGAAACATGTCGGGAGTTGAGGAGCATGTCGGGAGATGAGGAGCATGTCGGGAGTCGAGGAGCATGTCGGGAGTCGAGGAGCATGTCGGGAGTCGAGGAGCATGTCGGGAGTTGAGAGCATGTCGGGAGATGAGGAGCATGTCGGGAGTCGAGGAGCATGTCGGGAGTCGAGGAGCATGTCGGGAGTCGAGGAGCATGTCGGGAGTCG
>JAPQRN010000099.1:2016-16160 GCA_037367275.1 Coranthus polyacanthus | reverse complement strand
GTTAACCTCCTGGTCTGGCACTTCAATGGACATGGAATTACTCCGCAGTAACAACAGAATCCAGCTTGAAATACCTAATTAATTAACTAGTATCCATTATAAATCAGTAAACTGTTATGTAATGTTAGATACTGTACTGCTTCAGCGTGTTCCTGTCGCCTCAGCTGTGCAGACTTTGTACTTGTACTCAGGATGCTTCAGGTCTTCAGGGCCAAGCTGCAGCGTTTTGGTTTTAAAGGGGCCTCAGATGCACTGCCTGTGCAGACACTGCTATAAAACAATAACCTTATTGCCCCTACCCATCCCTACACAACTATAAATGTACCTAACAGTCTACCTACCACCTGCTTTAAAAAGCAAGCTATGTGTATTTGGTTTGTCTATGAAGTAAGTATTCGCATTGTGAACTGATTACACCGCCAAGGAGGTTAAGTGATCACTCCTGTCTGTCAGCAGCATCATGCAAAGACGAGCAGAAGGGTAGAGCATGGGCCAAGGATGAACTCCTCAAAATTTGGAGAAGATCCATAAAAAGGTACAGAGGCTGAACTTGCTTTTGAACTGAGGCTACATCCACGCTAACACGTTTTCATTATAAAATGTCACTGTAAAATGAAAACGGTCTCTGTGTGGGCACACAAGGATTTCAGCACAGTTTCAGAAATAATCTCTGTAAATTCTAACACACCTCTCACATGGTGAAGGGGGCTGGTAACACCGCTGCATGGGAACTGTCACAAATTACTCGAATAACAGTTTTCCTGCGGTGAATATCAGTGGTACGATGATGATAAAATACAGAATATAACAGCTGCTGTTTTGATGGTTGTTCTTACAATGTTCCTACAGCTTTTGTACATTATTAAATGTCCGAGTTGCCAACTAGCAGCTAATAAATAAGTCCAAGAAGTGAAAGCCACAAGTTTGTGATATGACGTGTGTTGTGACAATCAACAACACAGTGAAGTCTATATCGGTTACAGAGATTATCGTGCATCTCTGTACACACAGGTTTTAGGTGCTTGGCTCAAAATATTTAAACATGATATCAGCCCTGCAAAGCTGGTTGGTCTCCTTTTTACTGAAAGAAAATCCATAGAAAGACGTTGCTGTAATTCAACTTTTGAAAAGATTGAGGTTAATGCTTTTGTGTTTCTGTGTTGGGGTAATTGCGAGGGGGGGGTCAACTGCGATCTCAGTGGAGGGACCTCCCAAACAACAACATATGTTTCTGATAGGAGTAACCCTACCTAAAATGAACCCCTTCATCAACATAAGAACTCAATGAACAGCACAAAAGGTTGTCTTCAGTTACATTTGAAAGAATACGAGGTCCAAAACGACGATAAAGATTTCCATATGAGGAATGTACATTATGAGTGCAGTATGTTCTTTCAGGAAAATGCCATCCAAAACGCTCCGCAAACACTTCCAGCTATAACAGCCAAGCATTAAATATGTAGCTATGCAACAGTACGATGAAATGTATGTTTAATGGAGTTGTTGTTGTTTTTCAGGACGAGAAATGATGAATGATAATGACGAGCGCAAAGTGACTGAAAGCACTCCTCTGGCAAAGCATCGTCTTGTTTTGTGAAGAGAAATGTCGTGTTCATCGCGATTAATGAATGAGTGAAAGCAGATGCTCGTTGATTTTTATTTAATGTATTTAATGATACGCTTTGAATTCAAACAACACTAAAGCATGCAACCATTCAGTCTCTGCAGGATTATTAGTGCTATTTATCAGAAAACATACAAACTGTATTCAGAAACATAACTGAGCCTCATTTTTCTTCTCATTAAACCTGTATTCACAGTCAATGGATGATCCCAGATGGCCTAAAGTTTAATGATGTATAATTGGGGTGAATTGTGGAATCAAGTTAAAGGTTGAATCCTCAGCTTTAGTAGACTGTTTTTCTTCTGCTAAACAGATTAATCCCACTGTTACTTTATATCTGTGCGATGTCTCCCCCTGGAAATCAATCAGACATTTTTATAACAAAAAAATCTGCCCTCAACAGGACGGAGAAACTACCGAAGACTCTTAAGTTGTACCGTCGTGACTATGAATGAATCGTGGGCCCCAGAGCAGCCGAGGGACATGTGGATGGATCAGGGATTATGGATATTGTGTCAGAGCTTTACAAATGTTCCTAAAATAATCTGGTAAAATTGACATCGCAGCACAAGAGCACGCAGCCATATTCAGATCCTTCAGATCCTTTTTCATGGGCAAACATTCAAATACCACAAGTAATGTAGTGTTCAGAACGTCACAAACAAAAGAGTAAGATATGAGAACTGAACGTGATTAGACATGAAAATGAGTCAATTAGTTAGTTACATACACTACATGCAAAATCTGCATTAATCTGCAATCTATTAACTACAGCAATTAAATTACTGTAAAACAAAAAGCCGTTGTTTCCCTTATTCTCAGACGCTGTAGACAATATTCCCTGTTCACGTGGCTAATGAAAATGAATATTCCACTAATATACAATACTCGATTAACAACGATTAACAACGCCCATGTAAACATGTCGTTTATCACATTAAAATATGGAAAAGTGGTTGGAAGTCCTTGTGCTGTTTTGCTTCTTTGCATCAAAATAGGATTTCCCCTTTTGTCCATTTCATTCCTTCAAACACCTCCTTGAAAAGGTCAGCGCTGCAATATTTATATATATCCCAAAACCTGTTGATATTTAAGTCTTTTTTAATGTGTTTCTCCTTCTGACCAGAAATGTGGGCTTGTTTACTCGTCTTGTCTCCAGACTGAAAAACTGTTGGCTTGTTGTTTTTTGTCTACGACGCACAGAGATGACTGAATGTGATGTATACACGTCCAAAAAACATGCCTAAAACCTGAATAAAATCAGCATATCCCATATGTCGTAATCAGAAAATGCTCCGTTCAAAAAAGCCTTAATTCAGAATATCCACGCGGAGTATAGTGTTTACGTGACCTGTATCAGATTCAAACTATTGTCATATTCTGAATAATAGTGAACTTTTAGAATTTCAAACTTTAATGCGTATATTTATTTGGTGATTTAGACACAAACCTATGACTCCGGTCCCTAAAGTGCAAGTCAGGTGCAGTATTCAAGTATTTGAGTCAATGTACTCAGCTAATTTCCACTGCAGGTTATCAATGTTTAAACACACATGTTGCAACACTCCACTCCTCATGCCACGCTCCCGCCTCTCCTCAGCGAACCTCGTGCCACTGACCTGCTCTCGGCTGATGACGACAGTGGCTGGTTAATATTTATGTAGGCAGTCGGTGTTCCAGAAGGTCCCCTCAGGACCCCAGGTCTGGCTGTTTATCGTCAGTGGAGGCCAAAACAAACATGAGGGAACAGCTGATGACGACAGCAGAGAGTATATAAGATTGTCCAACATCACACAGAAAATATCTACCCTTTTGGAACAACTGTTCATCAACCGGTCAAGGTTTTACATAGAGAACTCCATATTGTCGGGAGGTTGCAGACGTACACATCCCAAAACATACATTAAATAACATGGAGAAAATATGTAATGGACCAAATTTATGAAATGTTTCTTAGCATCTTTGCAGTCAGTATTTTTCTACTCAATCAAAACCATAGACTATTTGAAAGAAGAGGATGTAAAGAAGAGCAAGGAAACTCACCCAGCTAATGCTGCTGCTAACTTACTGACCATACTGCTAACTAAATCTGTTAAATACTACAAAGTCATTTCAACCATTTGATGAATGTAACCTGTAACAGCTGCAGCTTTAATGTTTTACTGTGTCAGTGAGTTAGCGTTTAGCATTAACTCACCCATCGCCCTTCTTGTCCAAATATGGACACTTCTGCCCCAAAAAAGCCAAGATGGCACCGCCCAAAATAGATCAAAACTGATTTTGTACCAGGCTGTAAGCATGGTTATTTCTGCTGTAACGGACATTTTAACATGCTGGTCTACGGGGATTGAGTCACATTTGGAGCCAGAGTCAAGTGGCCATTTGAGGAACTGCATGTTTGGTCACTTCTGCCACGTTGCTTTTGTTTTTCAGCCCCAGAGGTTGGCGCTTGGTCAAACCAGTTAGAGTAGGTCAAATGAAGTCATTTTGTGGGATGAGCTGTGCTCAAGGTTAAGACAGACCTCCTTTACATAAGTCCACACGTCTGCTTCCTCCTAACTAATCTGTTCCTGGCAACGAAACAGACATTTCTTTTATGTTTTAAACACAAAGCAGTGCATTTGCATTTTAAAGGTTTGTGCTGAGTAAGAAATGTCAGCTCTATTGAAAAAAATCGTTTCAACTGTTTCCTTTTTACACCAAGCTTTTTAATATCAAAAATGTAGAACATATCACTGATGAGAATGTTCTCCCTGAATACTTCATTCCCTGATAGGCAGACCTCCATGTGGCAGTGCAGTCTTTGCATATTTCTTTATCACACCTCCTGCCTAATCACAGGCTGACTGTGTGATCTCAGGCCTCCCTGCTGCTCACAGCTGGCTTGATGCCTGAGCCTCTATGATTCATTTTCTACAAGGTCAGCATTAACAAACATGCTTTGACCGATGCTTCCTGGCCTTTTCATATGATGCACAGTAATTTGAAACGAACACTTTGTTGATTGATGCGGATGGGAAGATTATTGTGATATATGTTGTTTCCCAGAGGGAGTGGTTCCCATGCAGGGGTCAAGATGGAGTGTTCCCAAAATAACGTCGACGTTACAGTACTATCCTTGGGACTTAAGTCGTATCATTTCAAGGTTCATAAAGCAAAAATACATTTCATATCTACATTTCGACATACGCGAACGTTACAGTGTTTTAAATGCTCATTTCATCTGTGCCTCTCAGCAGTTACATTCATATGGGTTGTGGAAGATATCAGGTTTTGGTTTAAAGGTTCAGTGTGGAAGATTTGGGAGGATCCTAAATCCACTTCCATGTTTCTACATTGACTCCAAATGGGCTTCCTCTTCTTTGTTTGACAGCGGGAGGCATCCAGCATTAAAGTGCATGACTGTTACATGTTACGTTTGAGTGTGGACCAGGGTTAATATTCCCTGAACTAAAAAGCCCAGAATGAAGAAAACAAAGACTGGCTCTAACGAGGGACTTCCATGTTTTTTGTGGCCACTGTAGTTGACTGTAGGAGGGTATTCAGTTGGTTGTAAAATACAACTTCACCACTAGATGTCACTAAATATCAGACACTGAACCTGTAACGCAGAAAGTCCACATCATCATGTTTTCTTAACCCGAACTGAAGTCATGTTGTTGTATAACCTAAAAAATTGTGTGAGTGTGGTTGTCGCACTCTGACAGATTCAAAACCAAAATCGGACGTGTTCGGAAAACTTTAATGATGGATGAAAGTTTCAGAGCTGGTGTCTAAATGATTGACAGTGAGTTTTGTTTGTTTGTTTGTTTGTTTGTTTCCGTGACATCAGTTTCCGATGTCTAAAGACTCAGATTGACTTCTATCTGGAACCTTTTACAATGAATGTCGAGGACTCATGACCAAGTGGCCGAATGTGACGACTTGGGAGTTAGAACAGGCTCTTTAGGTGTGAGGACGTATTGTGTAACCGTGAAGGCTATGCATGTGCAGTACATGTGGCTTGCAGCTTAATGTGGACGTTTCACAGTTAAAGACCTGTTTACTTCTCTGAATGTTAGACAGAGCCAGGCCACTCAAGCAAAAAAGGATTACATTTACATGTTTTCCAGCGTAACTTGAAAGTACTTGAAGTAAAACAAATGCTAGGTTAAGAGCAAAAAATAGGAATTGTTAAATAAAGCCGCTAAAAGTCAAACCACCAGCCAGAAGGCACGATGGCGCTTATCTGTGTGATCGGTTTTGCTGCACGATACACCTACGGTCATGGTGCTGTGCTGCAATGGGTGAACATGAAGTCAGTCTGCTGGTAATTCTTACTCTGAAAATGCCTCCCCCTCAAGCACATCAGTCATGAAACTCCTGGAAACAACTAAGACTAATCGCTCATCAACCATAACATCATATTGTTGGCCTTGCCCCTTAAAGGAAATATAGCCATTAGATGATCATCAGCTGAAAGCCCTTGAACTGAGGTTCAGTCAAAATGTCTGAGCTCCATCACGTGTCATCCAACCGAGACATGCTGTAGAAATATCTGAATAAAGATTTTGCGGATACATCTGCTTTAAAGTCAAGTTCACATGCATCCATTTGGAGCAGCTTTTCTGCTCTGGTTTGTTTTTCGTGATGAGAACAAATTCATTGATCAAACCCCAGCTCATGTTCAAACTGCATTTATTCCTGTGTTCTCAAATGGTTTAATCACCAGAAAAAAGTAGAAGACCATCATACTTTGCCAAAATTACAGGGCATGAAACTAAATTAGTTTTGGATCGTCCACACAACACATCTGTCTTGGTTAAGTGGGAGGGATGTAACACATTCTGCAGCTTTTAAGATCTGACACCAGACCATTAGAGGGTTGTGGTTTTCACTGAAGCACTGTGCCTTCGAAAGTATGTACACTATGTGTCATCCGTAACAGCAGCTGCTTTCTTATCTGGGATACCCTCGAGTACGCATGTTGATCTTTCAGATATAAGGAAACATGCATATATGAATATTTTAGTCCCACTGAGTGTTCCGTAAACAGGTTACATAACAGTCCATCAACAGGCCCTTATTTCAGTGGTGGTGATAAATAGTCTGTTCCATTACCAGCCTTAGTTGCTGTCATGTGTCAAACAGCGATGAACTCACTGTTGGCAGCTCGGTAGCTCAGGGCCATCTGCTTTATGTCCAGACACACGACGCATATTTTCTGGTGGAGAGCATGTTTGTTAATTGAACTCAGTTCATTAAAGCCCAACAGGTTTATGGAAGTTGTGTTACTGCCAGTCAGTCATGGTCAGAAAATAAGCATAAACACATTAGTGTAATGAAATGTTTCCAAGTGTTTATTTTCTTCCAAGAATGAGAACTATATAAAGCACATGTGTTTTGTAATGACACAGATCAGTGTGACCATATAACATACGACATGTCCCCAGTTCGTTGCTTTGCAGCAAAATATATTGTATATAAAATTCAGTTCTTCTCTTTCAACAGGATTAAAAAACAAGCGGTCAAAATAAAACAGTGAAACCAAAATTAAATGTGGAAGGCATTTATGAATAAATACTTGATTTAATGAGGTCCGAATTAGTTAATGGATGCGTTTCCCACGTTGATTCAGTTTCTTTTCACACAATGAAAAATCCAAGCGAATGAAAAACCATATTAGAACGTAACAGGAACAGAAGCAAGTAAGAAAATACAAGAGGGTCCTGGTCTCTGAACTAGTATCAGTACAGAATGCAGAACACATCGGGATACAGGAGCTGCAGAGTACAGCTGGGTTGGCACATGGGTTGGTCGAGGCCAGTTCATTATATACAGTATATACATATATATACATATATATACATATCATATTATGCACAAAAAGGCCCAAACAAGCAAAATAAAAGAGTATTCACTGAAAAGATGTGGGCTGAAGCCAAAGCTTATTGCCCCGACGCTTATTACATACGACATATTATATCATATTATGCAGATTTTAGGATGAAATTATAGAGTCTTATACTTATCTATCATTACACTTTTACACGGTCTGTATGGATTGTCCTGCACATTTTAACTCATCCTCAACATCGTTCCATAGATTCAATCATACGTCCTTGCCCTTTATGTTTTAAACAAACTCTCTCTTAACAAACACATTTATAATTTCACCTGGGAAATAATTGTTATACACTTTATACCTTATTTATCCGATCATATAATCAACTAAATCATGCAGTGTTCATGTCTGTAGTTTTTCAAACAGGGCATTAGTTGGTTCATTATGATTTGATTTAGTGCTAATTCTCATGGCTCGTTTTTGTAATATGAAAACCGGATGTGTATACGTCTTTTATACATTTCCCCAGATGTCTAAGCAGCAGGCGACGTATGGAGCAGTAATTGAGGAGTATAAAATACACAAAGCGTGCTGATTGAACGGATCCTTGTACAGGACTGACACTGACTTTGCTATTTCCGACTTCACATAATTAACATGCTCAAATATCAAATAACACACATCAGTTTTATTTAAAGCTCAATCTACCTCTGTCTCTGTCTAATTCAGCTTTTTCTTTGGCATCTTTTGATACAGCCATCAAACTGTCAAACATATGCGTGTGTCTTTTTTTTAAGTGTTGGCATAATTAGTGAGTTTCTTTTCCTCTTTTTTTAGGTTTCCTTTCACTTCCTCATGACCTGCGATGTGTCACATGTAGCCACAGGAATGGCATTATAAACACTTAAATAAGTAATAAAATTCCACTCTCTGACACATGCATGAAGGCAGGAAGTCATCCCCCTCTCTTTTCCTTACGTAACCATGGTGTCTGTTACAGAGCAAACTGCTAACAAATATCCCAAACTGTCGCAGATCAGTTGAAGGGGTTAGTGGGTCACAGCATAGGAAAACACCACTGCTAAAACAAGTAGTTACACGTCCTCTGTACGTACTGCAAATCATCACATTTTCCACTCGTGTGACTTTACTGGTGTTCCGGTCGGCGTTTAGCACAATGAAGTCCGTTTAGTATGAGCACAGTGACCTTTAACAGCGCCTGATCAGACATGAGGAAGTTCAAAGCGTCATTGATGCTGGGAGCGCTGGGATCTGATTACCGCTTGTGTCTGTGGACCAGGATATCATGGTACGTTTACTTGCTGTTGACCGAGCTATACAATTTCACTGCAGCGGGTTCCGACACTGTATAGGCACACTGGATATCATATTCGCTGCGCCTACATGGAAATAGAGACAAATGGAAAAGTCGTCCACGCCGTTTGGAACAATAACTTCTCTCTCTGAGACGAGTTCCTCATTGCGCTACAGAAGCGGCGTACAGAGACCTGCTAGGGCTCTGCAGGGGGTGATCTGATGGATTTTAACACTCTGGATTCCTCCGCAGCGCTCATTGTCTCAGCTTTGATTTGACTCAGAACAGATCCTTGTTTTATTTGATGCCCTATTTCTCCCCTAACCCAGTTCGCCTTTTGCTCATCAGTGCTGGACGTTCTGCCACAGACCAGCTGGACAGTAACAGAGGGTTTCACGCACTCTGAGAAAAATGTCTTTTCAGAGCACAAAGCATGTCTAGACGCAGAAAAATGAAACCGCCGTTCTTTCTTTTAGCTTTTAATCACTTCTACCACAGACTTACGATGACAAGCAGGTGACAGTAATCACTTATTGTTTTGATGAATTCATCTTGCAGCGACCAGATCTTCACACTTTGCTAGCGCTGCAGCAGAGCTGGACATGGGTCTGGCTCCATCCACTATCATAGCAAAAACACTCTGGGTTGTTTGGCTGGTTTATATGTGACTTGCAGTGACTTAGCTGATGGCGTTAAGGAAGAAGTTGTTTTGTCTCACACGTGCGTGCATTTGCATAGTGAGCCGTGGTATTAAAATGACTAAAAACCCCAAAAAGAAAACACTATATAAAAAGACATGTATCTGTGTCAAAAGGTGCCATGTTCAGTGTGTAGTTGCAGCTCAGAGGTTGTTGTTGTTGTTGTTGTTGTTCATTCACGTGTCAAGGGGAACTTTAAAAACGATAACATAAAGATAGCAGAGTTGACGAGAATGAAGACTGAAATACTCACCCAATGGCAGGATTATACCAGCAGAGAACAACACTACTGATGTATTAATGAAAGAATGTGTTCTGTAGCCTACTCATCAAACTGGTTGCTTTCATGTCAGATTTGTTTTTGAAGATTCAGACAGCTCTGGGAGCTCTGCAAACGGTTTTATATTACTGTTTCTGTGAGCAATTTTAAAACATGGTGGTTTTACATGTGTTCAACCTACAGGGCTGAAAAATGGGGGAAAAAAACAAGATTCAAGGCTTCATGGCGGTGGCTACGTCCACTTATTTATTGCAGTCTGTGGTTAAACCTCACAACGTCCTGCGCCATTTTCCCAAAACTCTACAGTCGAGGCAGCAATAGCAAAGTTACCTTACAGTCAACTTATCGAACCGCCGAACACACCCACTTTAATGGGAAATACAGCAGGTTAAAAACCTGAAGTTATTGTTTAGAACCACAAACTCTCAGAAACACTGTGGGATGAGATAGTTCACATCTGCTCCCACGAGGGCCCATTATGTGCCTGCTATGGTACATCTGTGGAAAACAGACTTTACTGTACCTCTATTTTTGAGTGTGTAATCTGGCTGCCAAATTCCCAGGCCCAGTGGAGCAGGAACATTTGGCATGGGGCTTGTTGTGGCAGGGTCAGCATTTGAAGGATGAACAGTGACACAGCGAGTGGGAGCAGAGCAGAAATCGGACAATGGGCCTTTATTCTGTGTGTTTTTTGTTTTTTTTTTTTGGCCTGCCTGAGGTAGCGGTGAAGTCCAGTGTGCAAAGTGAAAACCCCATTCTGTCCTATCAGCACAGCAGAGAAGGCCTTAATGAGGTCTCACGGGAGGTGTAGTGTTTTTATTAATGTGATAGCATGTCAGGCTGCAGAGCTACGCTATGTCAGCCAAGGTTAGCTTGTGTGTTCTGAGACGGCCATACCTTCAACTTCTGATGTAAGTGGGACAGGAGGATATAAGGTGGACAGTCCTCGAGAAATATGGGTGAACTGTCAAGGGATGTTCCTCAGTATGAGAGATGATGTGTTTATGTTCAGGTGCTGTGTGTGCGTGTGCTCGCATTTCTGTGCACATTAATATGATCTGATGTATTTATAGTCTTCTTCTTATATCTGCCATTTTGAAACACTCGATACTCTTCAAATGTCTGTGATGTACCTGAATAAAAACCTCCAGGTGTTTTTTGTTTTTTTTTATCTTAGGAAAAATGCTGAAGTAAAGTCTCTTAATAAAAATTGAAATTTGTTTGTTAAAACAATCATTCCGGCATTAAAATGTATAAAAACAAGCGGTGTGTGTTTTTACGTTATATCATATATATTATATTATATATGTCTTCATATTTGACCCCTTATCGTGATCTTTTCTTAACCCTAAACAAGTTGTTTGTGAAATAATCAAACTTTAGCCATGACACAGTCACAGCCTAAAGACAAGGGATATTCAGTATTTGTTTAACATTATCAACAGTATTTGTACAAACATATACAGAAATTATATTAAACAATATACAAGTTGAGATATGGAAAACATGCTTTGCAGATGTTTTATGCTGAAGGAAATGCACTTAACATATTTGTTGGATACAAACAAAACAGCTCACAGTCCTGTTAACAGTGTGTAAAAAGAAAAAGCTCCTGACACCTCATATGCACTGCAAACAAAAGATGACTTTTCATATTCATGTGGATGTTTACTGGGTCACTGTTGCCGGTGCAGAGTAGCATGACGCGTTACATCACCTGAATGTCCTCTACGCCTCATAATTATCTGCCATCAGAGCATTCAAGGTGTAAGGAAAAGCGTGTCGTCCATGAAAATATGATAATAGAGAGGGTTCACAGTCAGGACAGATGTAATCACGTGTGACCCCGGTGTTAAACTTTGGGAGCAGCCTGGCAGCTATACTTACAAATAGACCAGCATATTGTGCTGATGCTATTGTCCTATGTTCCAATTCTGTTTAGCAGAGCTCTTGGGAATAGAGCGATGTCGTACCGATGGCCTCCTTTTCCTGGGTCAGTGTTTTACAGTTATAAAAACATACTGTCAGGCGAGAGAAGGCGGAGAGCTGACTTCATAAAGAGGCAAAGAAACCGAAGGGAAATAGAAAATGTACAGGATGATTTTACCTCGTGTTAAAATGAAACCCCTTGGCCTGGTTGTGAGATGGGCCAGCTTTCTGTTCTCCGTCCCGTAAGGTGTGATAAACTCTCACAATTGTGTGACTGTTACCTGAGGTTTGCTTCCTTGTCCTGCCTTGTTCTCAGGTCTTAAATTAGAAAAGGGATGGATTACGCTACATATACAATAGCTCGGCATGAAGAATAGCAGCTCAGTTTGCCACACCTGTATCACTTGGCTGGCCTTACCTCGAACTCCATCATAACAATCACAACTCTTTCTGAAAAGTGTTCATATACTCATCAGTTATTATCAGCTTTCTGAAATGCCATGCAAATCACCTGGTTTATTTTAATCGGGTAGTTAGACACAATCAAGTGTCCAGTGTAAGTAACATAAAGGACATGAAGAAAAAAGCCAACTCAGTGCAAAGTTAGCTAAACCAGGTTAGTTGAGCCACCGTGACGTCAGCCATTGGATTTTTTTAGAATTGACCATATCCAGTAGAAAAGGTTCGGAGCTGCAGGGTGATGTGCGAGCTGATGCGAAGCGCTGGCCTAATGGTAAACTTCATCGAACTTACCACTACTAGTCAAACTGTCTGTCATTTTATTCAATAAACAGGAGCTCCAAAAAGTCAGATTGTCGTGGTTTGAGTTACACTTCCTGTTACTCTGTTAATTGACTCTCCTTGTATGTCCTTGTGTTTTTACTTTGTCTTTGTTTAGTTTTCCCTCCACTCGTCCGTCTCACCCGTGTCTTGTTATACCCGTCGTCTGTCCTGCCTCTGCTCCACTTCTCTGCCTGCCTTCCCTTCAGGTTTTCCAATCATTTAGCAACACCCTCTCACCTGCAGTTTCCCTCGTTTTGGCCCGGTTTCCACCCACACTCGCCTGTTCTCCGTTGTAATCACACAGTCTGCTCATTCCGGTCACCTTCTCTTTGTCCCTCGCCGCTTCGTCGTCTTATCCCGCGCCTCCTCGCGCATGTCGGCTTTGTGTTTTCCCGTGTCTTCCCTCGTGCCGTCTTTGGAGTTTTCGGATGTGGCCGTTCCCATGGACACTTTAGGTCTGGGTCGTCCCCGTTGTTGAACTGTGACACAGATTCAACGGGTGAAGTAGGATTCGATTAAAACAAATGAAACCAGAATAAGAAGTTCAGTGTAAATCTATGCGAACCAGCAGCTTGTGGCCTTCAATGGTATTACATAACATACATAACTCCGCATCGCAAACATATTACACCGAGACCAACTTACACAAGCCATCTTCAAATCTACAATATCAGTGAGGAAAAATTCCAAAGGAAATGATACCAAATTTGTGGAAGAAGAGTCATGAAATATCAGAGGGAAGTAGACAGAAAGGACAGAGAGAGTCACATTCACAATACAGCGTTCATTTGATCCACTAATGTTCTTTAGCACATAGCTGTTAGCAAACAAAGACGGTTGAATATTAATCATATGTTATGTTTTAACTGGAAGGTAGTTGTGTAGCACTTGAGGCTGAGTAAATACTGTGCCCGACATGAAAGAAACACAAGCAAGAGACGTGTTTCTGTTTGTCAGTAACTGTATGCTAAGATAGCTAGACAGAAAGATTTATAGAAGCTGAAAACAGGTAGGAGTTAAGGTCGACTTCCTTCCAGATCCTTCTTCACTGTGCAAATCGAGGGAAAACACCTAAAGGAAGGTGATTTTACTTTGCGGTTCATCGTAGTTTTTATTCAAGTTTCATTTCGGTTTATTTCCGTTCCTTTTTCAGTGCTGGTTTTAGTCGCAGGTTTCGTTAACTGTAATGAACCTGGTTCCAAATCACTTTCACTCATGTCCACATTCATGAAATCGTACAAATTGGTAAATACAAATGTGAGTTTGATTGTACACTTTAGCTTTTTTTTTTTTTTCACTGCCCCGATACACTCGCAGGTGTACACAAGTGGACAACATATAATATGATATCGGAGTCTTGAAGGAAATGTTTATAAAGTGTTAATGCAGCTTCAAACAACCAGTCTGTGGCCTCCCGCTGAGTGTTTTTATGTTTTTATTGCAGAGGTCCTTTTCAACCCCGCTGCTCTGGACGTCCCACGCCATCCGCACCCGGTCATGCTTGGTTTGGTCAAAACAGAGCCCCAAATGGAAACCAGACACTGACACACATACACACTCCGAGCAATCTGGGCCATGTTTACAATGGTTGCCACATGTCTGACGGAGCATCGAGAAGATTTTCCTCATGAATGTAAATGTATAGGCAGAGCTTTGTTTTCCAACGTGGAGACCCACACACACACACACAC
>JAPQRN010000098.1:6246-20478 GCA_037367275.1 Coranthus polyacanthus | reverse complement strand
TTCTTCTTCTTCTTCTTCTTCTTCTTCTTCTTCTTCTTCTTCTTCTTCTTCTTCTTCCTCCCTGCATTCTTTTTAGACAGTGTGCAACATATACCCTGCATTTCTTTGTACATTGTGGCCAGATAAGACAAAATGTCTCAGTGGACTCCACTAGAAAAATTCTATACATACATTCACATGTAAATCTAAAAATTTGGATTAACATGGTAATCACCTGCTAATTCTAATCAAAATGAGCAGTTTCTCTACAGTGATTCTATTAGTCTATTTTTAGTGCATTTCTTCCTCAATTTCGCAAGAAAGCTTTCATGCTCGCTTGAGGTGGTGTTTTACCTTTTTTGAAAAGAAGCTGAAGACTGTCACCTCTCACCACTATATTTTCAGTTGCTTAGACTTGAATCCTTACAAAACATTACAAATCCTGGGTAAAAGGACATAAAGGGGCAAAAGATCAAATGTCTTGAATCTAGAACAGTATCACTGTTTTTGAGCTTACAATAAGGTAAATACACTTGAGACAGATTGGAGAATTATTGCTTATTATGGCACAAAAAGCACTTCCTAATCAGGAATACTAACTTTTAATTGCAAATTTCTAATCTTATTTCAAGGAGGTGGTGATCATAAACAGTGTCACAATTATACAACTAAAATGAGTTAAATACATTTGAAACGAAGATGATTATATGGAAGGTAAAAAGAAAAAGATACAAGGTTATTATGAGACACAAGATTTCACAATACTAGTGAAATATAGCTAAGAATGAGTTTTCTCAGCTAATTTCGAGATGTCTCCCATGTTGTAAGGCTTAAATATAATGTATTATTTCAAGATCATTTTCACTTGTTCAATTGTCTTTTTTTTTTGCTTATTACAACCAAAAAACATTTTATTTTAATTTTGTGTAACTTATTTTTGGAGTGGCCTTTGGAAGAGAATGCAGACATATGTGTAAGACCAATGTGGTCTGAGACGTCGGATTTGAACACATCCACAGTGTGTCCTGAGTGTGTTCACAGCTGGCACTGGAGCTGTTCACATGTGATGGGAATGCTCAGGATAAGTTTTACTGCTAGGTCTGAACTGAGCCTCTATGTACATCCTTCTCATTTTGTTTCAGTGTGCTGCAGTGCCCTGGGTTTTCACACATAGTGGTCTCTTTCCAGTACCTTATGCATATATATTTTAAAATCACTCCTTAAATGCACCAATGAGTATTGAAGATATTCCAACATTGAAGATATAACCTCCCATCTCTTATTTTGAGTTAAAAGCCTGGCTTTTGGAAAACAATGGGGATATCATTCCTTTTTTTTCTACTGTACTGCAGGAATTGATGCACTGTGAAATATAAGTATGGATAATCCTCTTTGCATCAGTGAGAATGCTTAAAAGTAAGGCTCAGGTCAAATTGGAGTTGTCAGTTTCTGAAGCCTTAATGTGATTAGAGGGCCAAGGGCAGGCCAGATTTGGCAAGGAACACACTCAGGGCCGGAAATAAAGACTTTCAGTTTGCCGGAATTTAATTTAACAAAATATAATTGTATTTGTCAAGCATTGTGCTAGTGATTGATATATCTTGGTAATAAAGTGTAGAGCTTCATACAGGTTATCTCCACTTTCAACTATGTTAGAACCATTTGTTTACATTCTTGTTTGTTAGCTCACAGTCTTCTTCTTTCACTCGTTGCCTTTGGCGAAAGAGTAATATAACATATTTAAAAAGTTTATATATCTGCAATAAATATTTCCATTAAAAAAAAAGCTTCAAACCTCTTCCAAACCTATAGTAAAACCTGGCACAGTCTTTTTTTTTTTTTTTTCATGCAGGACAAAATAATTTCATGATAGAATTATTTTAATACATCACAAAATCAAAATGCCATCCTGCAAGAAAGTGGAAACTAGTGGAGATATTAATTTTGGAAAATGGAAAATTCTTCATTTGGGTAACAGTTTATTAATTTGATTTCAGCACCAACTATTTAAATGAATGGATACATGTTGCAAATTATCCTTAGGGTTTCTGGGATGTTCAGAACAAATTTCAACCCAATCCAGTGAAAAATAAGAAATTGAGTTGTCCGCAGAATACACATACTAATGAAGAAATTCAGCTCAGAGGACCAAACTTAAAAAATCCATCACTAAAAAAACCTATTTGTAGTAGAGCTTTTGGATTTTGCAAGGTCCCGTGAACTTAATAGAAGTTTTCACATGAATTATGAATGAGCTGTCTCTTGTGCAGAGTGAGGGTATTTCAGGGTGTTACCCTCAAAGTCGGCTCATACTATACACTAAACATGTTTTTTTGAATGATGTGACTCAAATGTGATGAGGAACATCAGCGCTGGTAATAATGCACATACAAATCAGCTGTAGAGTCAACCAGTTTGGGATTGCCTTGTTCATTTTGCTCTATTCAAAACCACTGGATTAATCTGGAAAAAAAAGCAGCATTTGTACGTGTAATTTTTTGATGCACAGGGTTGTTCAACAGACGTTTAGACAATGCCGTGATTATGGTTTGATTAGGTGACTAGGTTAGGGTGAGAGAAAGGGTTTTGGAAGGGCTAAAATAAGAAAGAGAGAGAAAATGCACATCATGAAATGTGAAACGAGTCCTGGTCTCCTGTGTGGTGTTCAAACCAGGTGTTGAAAACAGACACAAAGGGCAGTACAAAAATCAAACCTATCCTTTCAGAACTTCATATGGTTCTGCATAGGTGTCTTCTGATTTTGTGTCCTGGTGATGTCGCTGGAACAACTCCTGTCTCACATTCACACCTGGACATTCAGTCTGTCCTCACTACCTTTCATCACCTCTGACATTGACTCTTTTCAAAATCACACAGTGGGTGGAGTTGGACTTGGAAAGAGGGTAAAGTTACACTTTAATCTTGAAACTTGAAGCTGAAATGTCCCTGCTGCCAGCCCAAAGATATCACCACTTCTTTTTAAAACACCAAGCGTATACATTATGGTGACTAAATGATGAAGGCACGTCTGCAGGTAGTGCTTATGCATGTCATGCCAGGAACAACATATGTTTCTATGTTATTTATGAAGAGGGTTCCTTGAGTATTACACAGAAAACGGCTGTGTGCAGTAGTTCACCACCCATGCTCCGAATCAGAATCACTCTCCGTGCAGCACTTCTCCCCACACCTCCACTTTAGTATGCTATGGAAATGATGCTGTCTGTTGAACTCATTATTGTGCTTTGTAATCATGGCAACTTCTGTGTCTCTCAGAGGCATTTGGAACTGAATTGGAATAAGAGAAATCTCTTTTGCAATTTCTCTGTTCCCACTGAAGGAGAACGAGCAGCGTGGTCTGACTAAAAAAGGAAAGCATGGCGCAATAGGTATCATCTTCACTTTCCTCATAAAGCCGTGAAGTAGACTGCAAATCCAAATGGGAGTTATGCCACGGTTGTGGGTGGGTGCCTCTATCCCCACAGAGAGAAATATTTGAAAATCCTGGGCACATGAATGCAGCTTTGATAGGACAAAAAAAGAAAAGGCGAGTCGAGGCCTGTAAATGCTGTAATATTCTACTTGAAGGCAGATTTGGTAGTTAATAGTGATGATGGATTCATGTGGAGTTTCTAGGGACTAGACTGGCTAACAGGCTCATTCCCACTGTTCAATTATTAAAGCCCATGGGTTCAGGCACATCCACATGTTTTTGCACTCGTCATATTTTATTTCATAGTAGTCATTGGTAGAGAATTAATTATTTACAGTACTGGGTCCCCAGACATTTTAGAATGGTTTGGTTTTGTTGGCAGCTATAGATGATTGGTTAACCTGCTCTTGTTATACTGCCAGAGCTTCCACTTCTGCTCAAAGTAACTGTATATATCCAGTACCACACCAGTCGCTGTGTGCCGGCCGTTTTAATGCAATATGTTGCATAGCATTCTTTTTCACTGGTGCAAAATAAATAGCATTCAACATGAATCATGCAGTGTCCCAGTCCCAGTCAAATCTGTTTGTTTACCCCAATTTTCAGCAAACGTTCAGTCTGCCTGTTTGTCTCTGGTATTTGTTGCCCTCTGAATTTTTCCTTTTACTTCCTTTCAGATCTACTGACTACGGCTCCACTTATGAAAGAATGAATGACAAAGTCGGATCAAAGACTGTGCTCAGTTACCTCTACGTCTGTCCAACTAACAAGAGAAAGGTAAGATGTTGAAAGGTTTTGTATTATCCAGTTCATTTATAGACACCATGTTTGATTTGTGTGTTAATTTTAATCATATTTAATAAGATACCTTTCGTCTGTCAGGTGTGTTGTGAGATAAGATACAGTTTACTTTTAAGGCAAACATGAAAAAAAAACAGTTAAGATTGTGTTTAATATGCATTTCCACAGCTCTATTCATCATCTTCAAAAAGCATCAAAAAAACATTTTTATAATTCTCTCAGCTGCTCTGAGTTCTCCTTCTTCTGCAGAAATACCATGTCATGCACTAGTTAACCACCAGTTACTCTGAACAGATGTTTCAGTTTAAATACCCTCTTGAAGTTCAAACAATAACCCCTCCTTCCCTTCACCTTTTTTTTGTTGCAATTTCGTAGCAGAAGCAATGTCAAAGATGAATATATTTTGCCTATAACGTGAGACTGCTGTTGCATTAATGAAATAACTGCTGCAGAAACAGTACCATATTACCAGGCCCATCAGGCTCAAGAGAAGAAGATGCCCCTCTAAATGAAGTGACTATTATTAAAGGTGCAATATGGAACATTCGTGCATGCTCGTGTGTATATGTGAAGTTAGTGTCGGAGTCTGTTTTGTGCTGGGTTACCAGACTCCATTTCTAAGCTAATGGTAACTAGTGTTGCTGCTGTAGAGGAGCAGAAGAGACGCATCGAGGCACTTGGGAGTGAGCGTAAATGTCACCCTTTGGATTGATGCAGAAAACGTGATGAGTTCTCTACTTAGTAGACAGACATATCATGGGTGTAACCAAGAAAGTTGGGATAAGTGTTCATTGGTGCGTAATGATCTTTTCACACAGTGGAAATACAATAGTGACTGAGGCTACGTTCACACTAATGCATCTTCTTTTTTAGACTGGGTTTTAAATGAAGACGATCTTCGTCTGCATTAGCGCTTTGGCATAGTTTTGAAAACAATCTGTGTACGTTCTGACGCCTGAACCGGATATCACCAGGGGAGCTCGTAACACCACTGCACAAGGGTTTTGTCACAAATTGCTCAAATAACAGTTCGCCTGCTGTGAATATAATCAGTAGTATCATTAAAAAAAGAAGATAAAAAGGAGAATCTAACTGTACAGCTGCTGCTAACAGAGATAACAAGGACAGAATTGCCCATAATTCAGTTTCCATCTTGAATTAAGTGCTGGTCAGGGAAGCATACATACATACTGATACCCTGACAGGTAGCGGATGTGGGTGTCGGGGTCATCAACAGTCTCTGTCCGTCCTCATCAGGTTTTTCGGGAGGTTAAAACCTTTTAACATCCACCAGGTCACCGCCTACCCATTTTAGAGTTAGAGTTACATTTAAGCCATGTTTAAACTGATTTAGTTGTGTTTGAGCCACATGTTAAAGTAGAAGATGTTCCCTTTCAAATGAAGTCTAATACATGTATATTGGCCTTACGTTTCTTCTGATATAAGCTCCATGAAAACAGTGGATGTTAAAAGGTTAAAACGGCAATGGCGTGGTCACTAGGTAGCAAAAGTTATGCATTTTCAAACAAAAATGTATGAGTGTGGACAAATTTCAATATGTTAATGTACATATTGCACCTTTAACAGTTGTTGTTATAAAGTCAACCAGCTTTGACAAATATAAAAAATAAATAAATACAGTTTTTGGTTTCTGAACTCTTGTTTTTTTGTTAATCCACCAATATCAATTATATTTATTTTTGCCTTTTTATCCTACCTCCCAAAAGACTTGTATTAATTCACCATTTACATGCAATTATACAACTTAGTTAGTCTCATACAGAACACAACAAAAACAGCAAGAAAAAGTCTAATATATTTTTTTTTAATTTTCACAGTAAGATTATATTAGTATTAGTCTGCATGCATTTAGAAACCTTCATTTTTCAAATTTACAAAGCAATTCAAAATGTCAAACATAAAGGCTTCTCCTCTATGCTTATACAGGTGCAGGCGATTCACTCTTTCATGGCTTTAGTAGCAACTCTCTGTCCTTGTCACTACTGGCCCTGGCTGTAGATGTCTCAGCTGCTACTCAAAAATGTGCAAATTATGTGAGAATTTACAGTTTACACTTTTTTAATCTGTGAAGATTCTGTAAATCTGGGAACGTTGCTCTTTACAAAATTCTACAGTAGTAGATGAAATTTTAGTTCAACACAGGAAGCTAATCTATGTTTAATGTGGCTTTTTCTTCCTCCATAAGGATGTTCCTGGCAACCACTAATGCAACAATTTCCAAATTAAGCCATATTAAAAAATTGAGAAATGAGTATACGAACACTACCACCTGCCAACCATCTGTCAGCGTCTTTAATGGGACGCAGAATTCTGTCAATTATTTTTCATTTCACTTTTTTCTGACATTCAAAAAATTAAGGTAACTGATCCATGTGTGGTTTGCAGTTCATTATCTACCATCTGTCTTAGCTTTCTGTTGATTTAATTTAATGAAAAACAGTCAAAATGTTCTAGCTGGCTGAATTAAATCATGCAGGTATAACTGATGAACCCTAAAAGAATGTGCACATAAATACATCCTGTATATAAGAAACAATACACTGTGATTCACAGCACTGTCAGGCAGGAAATCGGTTTTGCCCTCATGTGGTGAACTCCACTTGTCTAGTGCTCGGAGCAGTGATTTGATAGACAAGTGGAATCGTAGTCCAGAGGTCAAAGTGAAGTAAGTACTTCAGTTACAGTGGGAGTGCGACTACACTGCTTCTAGGATCTCTAGTCAAATATCATGTAATATGTTCTTAGTCAACTTACTTAAAATTCATGAAGGACTTTAGTATAAACAAGTACTTAAACTAGCTCTTGTTAGCGTTGGAGTGTTAATTGCAGCAGAATGTTTGGAGGACATGAGGTTTACACAGTGTTAAACTGATACACTTTTTCGTAGAGCTGGCAACATTACCAATATAGTTTAACAGGGACCATTAGAGGTAGTTAAATGTAGCAAGTCTTACAATATTTATATTTTGCATATCAGCTGTGTCACAAGATTAAAGTGAGACTGACTTTTAAATTATGATGTAAAACAAGCTTCCTATGACAATCGCCTTTTAAATTTTCAATTTTCAATAAAGTCAGGGGTTTAACTGCTACCGCCTTACTTGGATTGACTGTTAGTGTATAGTTAATGTTAGATAATGGTAACAAATATATGATTTCATTTTGTAACCACAGACTGTATGCAAATAGTGGATGGAGCCTCTGCAACGTCACCCATTGGTTTGTGGACTGGTGTTTTGAAGCATTTTGGCCATCACCATCTTGGTGTTTTGGAAACAAGTGTCCATATAGACAGGCGAAGTCCCGCCCCTTCCAGTTGGTCCCCATGGGCCTTAACTTTGGAATAAAAAATTGTATTACAGTCAATGGTGTGTGACAAGTAATTTTTTGATTCCGTTTGAGTCATGTCATCTTTTACACATATGATGTTTGTCATTTTAAAAGATCATTGTACAAGTCAAGAAAGTCACAGTTTGTTGTAAAACTGTTGAAGTATCAGACTGTGAAAATATGTAAATATAAAGACTACACATCTGAAAGTCACAGACATGACGTCATGGTAACTTTCTCCTCCACAAGCTGCTCAGAGCTGCTGAAGACGTCTCTGCAGCTTCAACATGACCAGACTTGTGGAGATTTTCACCTCTTTTAATACATTTTCACCTCCCTCTCCAAGAACAAGGTGAAACATGTCGAGGTAATATCCGTTTTGTTGTTGTCTGTTGTTTGTTGTTTGTTATTTATCACGTCAGACCAGAGATGCAGTCCACTGAGACATTTCACACTAAACTAGATGTTGTTTTACTATATGTACAACAAACGGCGAATTTCTTGACTCATAAAATTATCTTTTAAATTGACAAACATCATATGTGTAGCTGATAGCAGAATTCAAATGGGATCAAAAAAATATTTGTCTCTCTCCATTGACCACCGTTCATAATTTTCCCCGAAGTTAGGTCCCATGGGGCACAGCAGAAGGGGCAGGACTTCACTTCTCTATTTGTATAAGAGTGTGGAGCTGGGGATGAGTGAGAGTGAAACTCACCAAGCTAATGCTAACTTACTGAAAACATCAACAAATAGCGTCATGTAAGACACCACCAAGTCATATCAGCTACATGATAAATGTTAATACATGAAGTTGTGTTTCATAACAGTATTATCAGCTTTGGGTTAGAAGACAGACCTTATAATCCAATATGAATTAATTGTAACATTAACTAATATAGCTAAGTTATGCCAGACCAGTAAACTTCATGACAGAATCCTCTGACGGTCTTGTTAGTGTAACTCCTTAAACACAACTACAGCCGCAAACGACAATTATTTTCATTGTTGATTAATGTTGATTATTTCTTCGATTTCTCGATTCATTGTTTGTTTTATATAATGGCAGAAAATATAGAAAAAAATGGTTCTCAAAGCCTGAGGTATCCTCCTCAAATGTGTTGTTTGGTCCACAACCCAAAGATATTCAGTTTATTGTCACAGAGGAGGAAATGAAGCAGAAAATAGTCACATTTATAAGAAGCTGCCATCAGAGAATTTTTTTTACCCTCTTCATAAAAAATGACTGAAACCGATTATCAGAATAGTTGCCGATTAATTAATATAAACATAACTAAGCTAAATATAAGTACAGGAGCAGTAGAGCTATCTGTCAGGAAAATAAAATTTTATTCAATAACCAGGAGCTCCAAACGTCTTGACTCAGCAGCCAAGCTAGCTGTCAATCAAAACCCACACAGCACGGCAGACACAGACAGCTCTCACTCAACTGTCAATCATAGTGGCCACGGCAAAACTTAAAGCCTTAATATAATTTAAAAAGGTGAGTTATATAAAACTTCACTCCCTGTATAGTTGTAATGAACAGGGACATTAACTATAGGGACCAAAACTGTTTTTTTTTTCTACCAGGCTTTAAACATGTTCTTCTGTAAAGTTGGCCATTTTAACATGGAGGTCCATGGGGATTGACTCACTTTTGGATCCTCAAGTGGACATTAAAGGAACTGCAGTTTTCAGCACTTCTGTGTTGCCTTCATCTTTCGAGGTTGCTGCTTGTTTGTAACTGAGTGAGTAAACAAACTTTATGTCTCCTCTCTATTTAAGCTGATATTTACAATAAAGTTTTGCATATGACATTTGAATGTTTTAATGGAGTTATCCACAAAAACAAACAAGAAGTTAACGTTGTAGCACAGCAGGAGACATGGCACTTCAAACAAGGCACAGCAACATTTAGACAGCGTTTATGAAGTATAATGCAGAGTGTTTATTTATTTTTGCTGGAGTAATAGAAAAAAAATGGTTTCTTTTTTCTTTGTTTAGTTTTGCAGCTTTGTTTTCGCCGACATATTCAGAGTCTTCAAAGATTCAAGGACCTATTAAAATTTTAAGCCATAGGGCATCAAAATAATGATGTGCTGAGGAACAAGTCATGGCCGTTGAAATGGACTTGTGTTTTTTCCTGCATTGTGACAGGTGTTGCAAACCTGAAAATAATCACTTTGTTCAGGCTGACCTGCCGGGTCAAATAGATGCAAGATAAAGAAAAATCAGGGAGGCATCACCAGACTACAGGAAAGTAAAGCATGACTCCTGTGTATGACAAGGATGCGCGTAGAGTTGTGGAGGTGCCCAGGTTCATCAGACTCACTTTTCCAAGGCCGTGCCAAGGTACTGACCCTGAACACGTTTGCATGGCATGGGAGTTAATAGGATCCTAGGACTGTTGAGCTAAACCGTGTCAGGGTGAGGAACAGATCATAGCCGGCGCTGATTACTCCTCATGACTCACTCCTCCTGCCTTTTTTATGTGGAGAGATTTAATTCCACATCAAGGGCATAGCAGGAATCTAGTCCCTTAGGTGCTTTCTGTTGCTGATGTGTTGTCCTTTTTTATTATTTCAGTTATATAAGATTAGATAAACTTTATTAACACCCCCAAGGAGGAAAGAGAGAAAGCCGTCTCGCACTTGTACCACACAGCGTGCAGGATGTAAATAACACCAAGGAACAGAACAGTCCGGGTATCAGTTTCACCAAAGCTCATATTAAAAAAAATATGAAAGATATTCAAGATTTTTAAAACACTGTGTCATTGCATGCATGTAAGTGACTCATAGCATCCAAGAATCAGTGACAATCTCATGAGAATGGTTTACTCTTTTAACCGTCCTCTGGTTCTGAGCCGATTCCCCCACTAGACCTCATTGCTTAGTGTATCTAATTATTTTTATTTAGCGTCCTGTAGATGGATCAAAGTTTGCTGGATGCGATGCTTTGTTGCCTCCTTGTATCGGAGTGACTTTATTTAACATCTGCCTGCATTGTGCAGGATAAAAAGCATAGTCTGGATAGCTAATCACTCACTGGAAGATATAATCGTCTGCTGCTCTTTGAGGTATAGCACCTTTCAGCCACAATAAGGAATCATGATATGCACAGTGTAGCAATTGTGAAAGCATATGTACAATGTTTTTTTTCTCTTATAGTGTGTGAAAAAAAGTTGACCTTTACAGTGTCACATTATAGATTTGAATGATAGTAATGACATTTAGTGCAGAGCTTTGAAAACGACACCGCCCATGAATCTTCTCAGCTATATTTTGATGTCTTTTTCTTCGCTTGCCATGTGCTCAGTCCTTGAACGGTTTGACTGAAAGGCTGACAGATGAGTTTAAATGTAAAATAAAGACGTGCACAGTTGCACAGAATGCCACAGGGGGAAGCAAGACAGTAAAAACACGATAGCTAAATGCGGGTGATTAAGTCCTGATCCATGGGTAATGAGCATATTGCGGCGACGACTCTCTGTTAAAACCCTCCCGTCAAAGACAGACTAAGCTCAATTGATCTGGTGTGACGTGATTTATTTGCTGCAGGGTGTCTCTTTCCTTCCAATACCTCCACTTACCTCGTGATCCGACAACTACCGGCTTCTATCTCTGTTCTCCAGCTTATGCAGAGCTCAACATCAGGCTGATAAAACACAAAGGTTATCCCTCCAACCTCCGATCGATTGAGCATTGTTACCCTCCTCACTCGCCCGCTTCCTCACAAAGCCTGAGTGGATTCTGTGAGGGAAATCTTAATCACCATTTTTTTTTTTTTGCGAATGCTATCGGTCAGTGTGATTTTGAAATCGAGTAATTATTATTTGAAGTGGTTGTTTTAGTGGGAGGGAGAGAAATTGGCTGGGCACCTACTTTTCCGCCTTTGTATTGGCTTCAAATTGGTTGTGGGTTCCTTCTAATTGCAGAGGCGACGGACAGAAACGAGGCTGTTACGATAATGCGCGAGGTTAGGAAATAATGTGTCTGTTTTCACATTTAGATGGTGGTAAATGAGTAATGTAAATGTAACCATGCTTCCTAGGCCCTTTTACCCTTTTCCAACACTTTGTGAGTCTCCCCTCAATCAAGGCTTGAGAAAAGATGAGCTAAAAGCACTGCAATTGAAGACCATAGTAACACAGAGTACCCTCAACACTTCAGGGCACATTTCAATATGAAATGTGGCTACACTTTTTCAAAGCATATACTTTTCCTGCTTGACTGAATACCCTGATATTTGACTCAAGATAAGGCATGGCAAAATGTAATTTCCTATTCGTAGTAGACTCTGCTGCTTACTATTGTATTATAGAATATGATTACTGCTTAAAAACTGTAAATTACATCTGACAAGCCCCTAAGACACTGGCAGATATCAGGAGGCCTTGGCATTACACCCTGACAGGTAATGGATAGCGAGATCAGTGAGCCTGGGCCAATGAGAAATCCAGGTTGAGAATGTGCTGCCTGTTTATTGGTGCTTAATGAAAAACAATTTATCTAAATCACCACCAGGGAGGGTTCCCGGTTAAAGCTCTGGAAAGAGGGCTAGCATTTTTTGGCAGTGATAAATGTGCTTCTGTTTTTCCAATTCAAATGGAATTGACGAAAAGAAAACACAGCCGTGTGGAGCACGAACGCTCAATTCCACCATACATGTCAAGGTGTAGAGACATGGGTGTTGAAGTTTAAGTCAAATAAAGACAGGTACAGTTTTATAAATTAGCATTTAAATCTGCACTGATCAATATTTTTATATACACAATGAATCAAAGGAGCTAATGTACTTGTGGTTTGCCCAAAGCCACATTGAAAGAGAATTTTCACAGCACTGCCGTCTTTATTAGGCTTTGCTTTTTATTAGCCCTGATTTCAGCAACAGCAAAGAGCTTTTTTTCAGCAACAAAGCTCTGAAATCTTGCTTTGTGCTACTTCTTAAGCTCCAAAAGGCAGATAGAAAAGTTATTAGCAGGGTAAGAAATATGAATAGCAGGTTTGAATGTGCTCAGCTACACTTCACTGTAACCAGCCTGGTTCAACTGAGCCCTCGACTCCACTTTGTGTGGAAATGATGGGCAGAAAGCTTGTTTATCTTTTTGGTGCCTGCTGTTTATTATCTCAATAGGAGTAGAATGTGTACCAGTCAGTGGTAAGATTGGTTCGTCGCAGGCGGTTCAAACAACACACATTTAAACATGACTCATAAACTGGGAATGTTTCAAAACTGTCAATGGCATTTAGCTTCTACCTGTAAGAGAGGGCACCCATGAACTAAAAAATCTACCCAGAGACATGGGTGTCAAATTATGGCTTTTGTAGCAAGTGGAATCACATACTACACAAAATTTGTTACACTAGGAATTAAAAAAACTTGGTATACATCTTATATATTTCTTTCATAAAGTCACCAGACACAAGATTTCAAATGAATGCTGATGTTGCTGTTGATACAAAGGTGACTACAATGGAACTGTATCTGTATTGTGTTAATGCCTCATTCCTAGTGGGCAATAACCATGGATTGAAAGTGATATCAATGCACAAGTATCTTAAAGTGTAAAGGCCTGGCTCCTATGGACTTACACTGAAAGTGTAAAGTGCAGTTCCTACTGTGTCAGTAAGCCAGCATTACTCACCCATCACCCCTCGTGTTCCCCCAGCTCCGCCCTTTTGCCTAAATATGGTCATTTCTGGCTCCAAAGACCCAAGATGATGACAACCACAATGCAAACTCCTAATTTCCAAATGGCAGTGCAAAAACCAATGGGTGACGCAATGGCAGCTCCTCAGGCTATGCTTGTTCTTCTACCTCCAAATGGCCAATAACATAAACTTTAACACTGATTATCATGGAAACCAGCCAGTAAAGAATGTTAGCTTACTGCTGTTAGCACTTGCTACCTGTATTTTGTGCAGCTATATTTATTATGGTCATCATTGTCAGTATTATTTTTCTATTTTGTGTTCACTCTGCGTATCTATTCAAATGTTAAAAAAAAACCCCAAAAAACAAGAATTCATTCATTCAACAACCTACAGTTAGTGACAGACTTTTTAAGATAATTGGATAATAAGATAACAGCCTGATAATTGGAACTGTAGAATTCAGTGGACATTGCAATATAATTTCTTACTTCTTTTTCATAATGTAAACATTTGTCTTTGTAAAAAATTATGAACCTGCACAGAAGGATGGTAAGAAGGAAAAAAGAAAAAAAACCCACCAACTGGTGATAACATGGTGATATGAAGCACAAAAATACAATGGGAAACATGCTGTCTGCACTTAGTGACTGTTTTTACACAGGAGTTTGGTGTTGGATTATGGATATAAAAGGTTTTGTACACAGCTCTATGATGTCACTGTGAAGTGGACCTTTGAGCTTCTGGATATTAAATGTCATCACTTCATCATTTTTGTGTGAAAATTTGTCCTAATTAGGGTATGAATTCTTGAGCTGTGGCCAAAAATGTAGTGAGCTTATATCAAACATGACCTTTGACCTTTTGCCACCAAAATCTAACCAGTTCATCCTTAAGTCAAAGTAAATGTTTGTGCCAAATTTGAAGACATTCTGTCAAACCATTCCTGAGATAACATATGGCAGACTGACCAACGGATTGACCAATGGACAGATCTGTGGACTGACCAAC
>JAPQRN010000097.1:0-20487 GCA_037367275.1 Coranthus polyacanthus | reverse complement strand
TCAGGATAAAGAACCAGCGTTCATCTAGACCCGATAGAACCACGTGGGTCAGGATTACTGTGACTCTACGATACAGAGTTACAGACACTAAGACTAAGAGTCTAAATGAAGCCTTATGTGAACTCAGTCCAGAAGCTTCTCTGGACTCTGAGGATCTGGGATGGACCATCACTCAGTGGAAACCAAAAGGACTATCCAGACCGTTACCAGCAACAAGTCTAGAAGCCAGGGTCTGTCCTGGTCTGGGGTCAAAGGTCACTATCACATCTGTCCATTAATGGTTCTGGATCAACATGCGCTGCTTCAGGACGATAACTTTTCCAGAGACGTCCATGAATATTTCAACAAGACAAAGTAAAACCACACTGAGCCACATTACAAAGACCTGGATGAGGAAGAAGAGGGCACGTATTTTTAAATCACTGTTTTAATCTCAATTTAACAGATCGTCCCAACTTTTTCGGAGTTGGGGTTGTACAAAAGAATGTTCTAATCGCAGTTATTTTGTTACCGGAAAACCCTAGAATTTTAAAGAAAGTTTGAATTCTCAGTGAATCCACTAGACTGCTTCATGAGGAAACACCAGTCGAATCAACCAGACCTTATTTGATGCATTTCGGTCATGCTAATGGTAGCAACACTGGACAGAAAATAATAGCTTGTCAAGCTGCAGTACAGAGGAGCAGCTTGGATTTCATGTTACCTTGGAAACAAGCACTGGTGTTTCAGCAAGTGAGTGAGAAAGGTAAGACTGCTGTCCAACCCTCCCTCAACATGTTTCATATATTCCCTTCATCAATCACCTGCATCAGGCTAACACTTACAGTAAATCAGCCAAAACGAGTCATTCAGCGCCAGAGGAAGAAGGAGCTGCGGAGCCCGAGGATGACGAGGGCCGACCCCTCCTTCGTCTACGTCTTTCTGTGGGATGAAGCCGAGCACAAAGTCGAAGTCGCAAAAATCAAAATGCCACTGGGACTAAATGGCAGACTTTAAGCCAACGGTTACAGACTAGACATTTAATTACACAACAAGCTGCGAGATCAATAGCTGCTTTGTTGTGGGATGTGTTCGTTCTGTAGACTTAAATATCTTCTTTTTCTTCAGCTTTATGTAAGACAAAAGTAGACCTTTTTCAGAATCAGCAGCGTTATTTTCAAATAAAGATGAAGTACAGACAGAAGCGCTTTTATGAACAATGCTTTGAAGTCACAGGAGGATAATAATTTGCTAAATGTTACCACTGATATATTGTACCAACACAGATCCAGCTTTGAAACAGGGTTATAAAATGCTTTACCTCTTGGGTAATAAAAGTGAAACTGTATTTGTGTGTGTGTCTGTGTGCTCTGGTGTGTGTGGCAGGGTTTCACAGGTGTTTTGAGACGAGTTTGAATACATTTCCATTTTTAAGCGTGATCGGTATGCATGAATATTTTTAAATTGGGAACCTGCACAACAGCCCCCTTTCTAGATAAAGCACTACGCGATAAAATGGGTCATGTTTTGTGCAGGTGTGAAGCTCAAAACACACAAACGTAAACACTGTAAAATGATAGATTCTTGTTGTTTTGTGTTTGGTGGGAAAACGTGGCATAAATGACGGAGGAGGACGCGAGACGACAACAAACTTTTGGCTGTGATCTAGAGCGGCTCGGACAGGCTTGGCCCTCGGCCTGCTGCTTTGATGTGGAGCTACTTTATAATGAAACACTTGTTCAGAAAATGTGATTTCCTTCATCTCGTCTATACGTTTGTGTTCTGCATTACAGATCATACATTGTTGCATGTGTTGTATTGCTTGTGCTCAGGTAGCGTTCAGTCATCGCTCAACACTGGCTGCAATGAAATAATGCAAACAGGGTTTTCAAAGTGGCGTGCCTTGTCAGATGACTGCTCATCTATTTTTAGGTTCATTTTGACGATGCCGTGGGGAAGGGTGTGTGTGCGACAGAGAGAGACAAACTGTATCCAGAGTGAAATCAATCCAAGTAACTCTTTGAACCGTTTAAAGTGAGCAGTGTTGCTGTTCTCAACCCCATTAGCCATTTTGAAAGATGCAGCAGCGCAATTAGGGAGTTGGCACAAAGGGAAGGCGAGGAGGGAACCGTAGAGTTGTCACAGGCTTTACTCTGATAAAACACACCGAAAGAGTAACCCGGGAAGAGCAGACTTTAAAAAGGGTCATTATACCAAGTCACTCCTTTTTACATTCACATTAAACTGTGCGGGAAACGAGCAGAGAGAAAAGAAATGGCTTTGATACTGTAACTATTTTACCAAAAAATATACTGCGTTTGACTGCCACGAAGCAGATAAATGTTGTAAAATAATGAATGTGAACCAATATTCTAGTGTGTGTCAGTGTTTCCATCCAGCTGCTTTTAATTTCAATTTGTGAAAAAAAACAACCTGGAAATGCCTCAAAATATTGCAAGTAAGTCTTTACGTTTGGGAGAAGTGGATTAAACTGAATTAAAGAAATTATAGTATCATAGTCATGTATGAAGAGCTGCAGAAAGAAGTGTTAAACAAAGGCTTTGACCAACTGTGAAAGAGTTGGAAACAACGTCATATGATCCAGACCAGTGGTTCTGTTTCTGGTTCGGTTCGGTTCAGGGGTTACATATAAGGCCGTTTTGCTGATCACATCTTGTGGTCCATCGTCTGACATTCGTTGCTCCTTTGATGTGACATCTACAGCTGTTACACTGATACAATCTTTATTTAATGCACATTAAATAATCCTAACCTCAGTAAGAAGGACCTGATCTGACTTCATGTATGAACTCTACAGTCATAAAGTTTCACAGATGTAGACGCCAAACCAAAGCAGCAAAGTCAGAATTAGGGCTTGATCAGCAAAAAAAATCAGATTAATGACTATTTCAAAGGGCTGTAATTAATAGTAAAAACTATTAGAAGTACAGACCTAATGTTTGGGATTTCTCCATGAGTTTAGAGTAGGATCTGCTGACCTGGGACCCTCTGGGTCATTAAAAGTCCATATCTACAGATGGGGACCATTTGCACCAATAAAACAAGTTTATTGTGTCCATTAGTCCGTCTCACATTAGCTTTGGCTTCATACAAAGTATGATGTGATTGTGATTGTGTCATGAATCACTCACTCCTTTCAGGGCACAATGAATGAATCGTTCCTGCTGCTGCTTAGTTTGTCTTATTAGTCAAGTAGCTGAATGTTTGTCTACATTTTCAGGTGATGCTAAGCCCAGATTAGTTCATGAGAACATATGGTGACAGGTACATGGAGTTTTATTAAGTATTGAGAACAGGAATGGGAGACTAGAATATAAACGACAAAACAACAGTTGTTGAGTTTTTCCATCGTTTTAACTTCTGTTCTGACTTGTTCAGAACTGTCTGTGAATGATTTGAATAAGGAACAATAAGAAGCACTTACTGACAGTCAGCTTCAGACTGAACATTTTAAATGTCTGGGTTTATTAGGACTGAGCCTGTCTTCCTTCTGTTCATTTTCTGAAAACTTTTAAGATCAATTACTTGAAAACTTGTCAAGTTTAGTCCAAATGTAATTGGAATAAAATGACGATCTGTTTAAAAGTCAACACGTGGTGAATTAGTTAATTCGTTCTGACTGATGAATCAGTAAAACTTTCATCATCATCTCAATATGAACATATGTGATAAACACATGCACATCCATGTATCTACACTCATGTGATCACTTCTGGAGGAGGAGGAGGCGTCTTGGAAAACCTTCTCCACTGGGAAGAGGTCCTTAACTCAAAACGTCTCTGGACCCTCGCTCTATATTAAAATGTAACACCTGAGATAGGCTGCGTGTCACTGTCCTAAAGGCCCAAGAACAAAGTTTGTCTTCGCTGTAAAGAGCGATGGCCCAGAATCCACAGTGTGGACTAAATCTAAAATAAAACCCGAGGCGTCGCGCTGTAATGATGGCCGTATCGTTGAGGTCTGAAGGAAACCCTGAAGGAGCTTGTCAATCATACCGTTGGTCACAAGAGGCCAGGGTCCCCGTGTGGCTTCGCGTCAGGTGTCTGTGAACGGCTGAAGGTGAGAGGTTGAGCTTTTAATTAGGTGAGCGAGCCGCAGAGACTGCCAAGGAGAACAGGAAAGGTTAGGGGAGGCCAGGTACCGGTGGTAGATGAAGGGAGGTCAGGAAAACTAGACAGGAGAACTGTGTGCAGCCCTGCACACTCATTATTTTCTGACGGGGGGTTAGTAGCAGATAACTCTATGACAAGCTACAGTCTGCACAATGAAAAATGACCACACTTAGGAACTGCAAGGCTGTCCATTTCCTCTCGTTTTGGACAATGCTATCCAAGGCTATTACATATGGACTGTGCTGAGGGATTAGATATAAAGAAGGAGGAATGGAGTCGAGGAGAGTTTCAGAGAGTGCACAATGTCCAAAACAGATACTGAAGGGTTGAACTTTTTAAACATATACTGCATTAAGCAAAACTGACTCTGAACAGAGCTTGAATAAGAAGAAACAGAGACATTTTCAGCCTGTAGTTGACGAGAACAAAAAGCAGCTTCTGCATCTTATACTTAGGTCACTGAGCTCTGAGTGTTGACGTTCACAAGTAAGACACGGCGAATTATGTACAACTGAACAAAGAATTTACTTCTTTACTACTTCAACACTTTTTTACTTTGTTGAACGTGTTAAAGAGACACTAAGCTAAGACTGTGCATGTTTTTGTATCAGTAAACTGGACCCAGCCTTAAACAGATCCAGAACCATGTCCAACCAAACCCAAAACAGTGACCAAGAGAAACTAATTAACACCAGAAACACCGGTAACCCTGTTAATGGTAAACGTCTGTGAAAGTTATTTATGTGGGATATGACACAAAGTCAGTGTGGGCTTTGTCATCATATTTGGTATCGTGGTATCTTTTAAAACCAAACCTCACAAATTCAAAGCCTAATGTTTAGAAAACTGAATTTAAGACCTGCAGACAGCCTGTGGGAAATGTTTGAAATAAATCTATTCTATACATCTGATCTCCAAACCACCTCGACTTATAAAGGTGCAAAAACCAGTTGCGTTGAGTTGAGTCCTGTCAGATTTCAGGACCCACTCTCCGGTCCGAACTGAACATCTTGAGACTCCCACTGGAGCTTCTACACGTTTCCAATCCTTCCACCTACGGCCTTCTTTTTTTGCTGCTCAACAGTGAAAGGTTCATTCTAGTCATGAAGGCTGTAAAACCTCATTTTCTAGCCAATAGAAAAGCAAATTTGCAGCATTATTATTTCACTATTTGGCACACAGAAATATTTTAGCTCTCCACTCTCTGAGTTGTCTGATTAGCGAGCTTGTGTGTTGTGACTATGTGACTTTGTTTTCATCCGATACAGAGGACATGAGGGGACGGGGGTTGAGACTCTGCCAAAGACTTATGTTGGAGGAGAAAAGACTTGTCAATACTACTGAAATTCTCAACGGTTGCCAATTTTAATCAGCCGTCGCTGTCCTTTCAAAGTAATTCATTTAATTTACGACACTGTCAGAGTGTTTTTAGGAGTCGAGGTTGTGGAGATTTACTGTAGATAAATGTAAAGCAATAAAAAAACGCTTTAAACAGCAGTTTATCATCACCATTAAAGGAGCAATTTATAATATCGTATTTATAATTTTCAATATAGGTATCTAATTTAAAACTTTAAAAAATGACCTAATATTATCATGAGTGTGAAGAAGTAACAGTTCTGAGGTTTTGCCAAAGATGTCACGGTAATGTTTCCAGAGGTATCTACGGCAGTTAGCATGCTAACCAGCTAGCCTCAGCCTGCCTTATCTCATAATACAGAGTGAAGCGAGGGCAGAGCGGCACAATATGCAACCGCGCCACTAGATGTCACTAAATATCACACACTGAACCTTTAAGAGAAATAACAGGAGCGACGCTCTACTGTGATTAGATTATAACACACTGCATTTTAATGAAGCAGTGCAAAAATACACACAGAAGCATTTACCTTCTGCTGGATGTATCGTGTCTATTTTAACATTCCAGATGGTGTTGGTACCTGGACACTGTTAAAAACTGAGCCACCAGACTCCCTTGAGAACAGAAATTCAGTTGTTCACTTTGGATCCAAAGGAAAGTTTAGGTTGTGTTTCAGCCACAAGTTAAACACAGAAACTAGAAGATGTAAAAAAACAAACAAACAAACAAAAACTTACTTGGACATGTTCCGTGCAGAGTGTTGCCAAGGGAACAAGACATTCCCGACTGCCGCCCGGTAGCTGTAGACACCCAACAGTCCGAGGGCGAGGGCGACCTTGGACACCCAGGAGCACCGTCTTTGAACCAGGAGGTAGATAAGAACCAGACAGAAAGCAGCCAGCAGAGATAGGACCATCTTGTGTTCAGAGCTAGAAAGAGACACACACAGTTTTTACAAAAATGTTAAACCTGAATAAAGGAAAACCTTGAAATCAACTAGTGACTGAGAAATAGAGAGCGTTTTGATACACTGTCAGTAATATCCTCCAGCACCAGTTTAAACTTTAGAAACTTTTACACGATTTAAGGTTAGACAGTTTGAAATTACAACGCACTATGCACAGGCAGGAAGTAAGTCCTCAAAGGAAGCAGCAACCTGAACAGGAGTCTTGTATTCAGCCGTTAGCAGGATCAGACACCAGACAAGTTTTGGTGCTTGGAGACAAGACGCTGCCAACATCTCATTATCCAAGCAACAGGCAGTGCAGGTGTGGGGAAAAAGGGCAGCGCTGGACAGGGAAAAGGTCAGAATCCACGTCTCTATTCCACAATGTGGTGCATGTTAAAGAACAAACCATAATCCCCCAGCCTGGCAGTGTTGACAGAATATTAATGGCTCTGAAACAACCACAACAAAATCTTTTTTTTCCTAGAGGCTGGGAGATTTTCCATTCTTGAAAATATCTAAGTGAAGGGTGTTGTCAAGTTTCTCAGACAGAAAAAGACACCCACAAATATTTCAAGGTCAGAGAAGCCCCGATACGTTACCTTCCACATCTGTAATGATGTATTCTACCATTAATGTAACTCAACCAGCGTGGCCTAGGTCGGTACAAACTAATCTTCTTTATTCCCCACAGTTTTCAATATTCTTCACAGGACATGAATTAACGTGTTACACCGATGTGTTTCCTGTATGTGTAGGTGGAGAGATCTTGTCATGTTACTGCAATTTAGTCCAGTGAGGTCATATTATCTGGACAAATTGGTATCTCTGTCTCTTTATAATGAATTAATCCCTCCGTGACTGTTGAACTCTGGTATTTATACAGTGAAAAAAAGCCCACTTTAATGCATTAGAACCTCAAGTTTACTTCCTTTCAACCTTGGCTATAGCTGTGCTGTAAATGATGCGATGTAGTGCGCCGTTACTTACATGTTCCTACGTGTCCACAAAAAAAAAAAAAAAAGAAAAAAGAAAAATATACTATACAGTAACTCAAGATTAATAGTCCTACTCTGTGCAAGCAGCCTAATGTTCATTACAGCCTACAACACAACAGCACTGACAGTGTTTGTGCTGCTTTACTAGTAGCAAGGATGAAAGGTAAAGTCTGCCTTCAGGAACAAGAGGAAAAAAGACAAGAAACAGGGGCTTTATCTTTATAAGTCAACAGACTGTAACAGTGTTACTTTTCAGACAAATATTCATTATGTATGTACCCAACAGCTCAAGCAAAGAGAAATGCATATCAGTCTCCTGTTTTTGTTATTCATGAAGCCGAGTCTTTCCCCTGGGAACTTCTTAGGAATCCTAGAGATGCTGTGAGAGGCTCACTAAGGTGTTTTCTCTTTTACTGAATAATCAGACGTCTGTTCAGGTTGACGGTGGGCGGAGCCATGAAGACCTTTAAGAAAAACAAAAGGCTAATGTATCAGTGCAACTTTTCATATGTGAAGATATTTGCTTTAGCTTTAGCATATCTGACTGGAAATTGAATATCACTGACTGAAAAAAAAAGAGGCTAAGGCAGTGATGATCAAGTGGCGGCCCGCGGGCCACATGCGGCCTGCAGAGTATTTGTGAGGAGGAAAAAACTATGTTCTGGTATTTATCATATGTAGCAGTTTTTTCTTCCTTTACTGAAGTAAAAAAATAAATGATGGAAAAAGAGACGGAAATAATTTGGAGTCGTTTACTGACTGATTATGTGTTTGACGTGTGGCATCTGAATAAAACTATCATCTGTCAGTTTATTATTAGTGAGAATCCAACACAATCAGGATTCTCAACAACAGTGTCATTACACTAGATTTGATTCATATTTCCCGTCAATCAGTTCCTCTTACAACCACATGATAGGTTACTGGTTGTGTCTGTGGATTCTATTCACTGTAATGCTGTCAAGCTGTTTATCTAATATTATGTATTCATCATAGTATAAAAGAAGTGGAGCCACCGTGACACCAACCACTAGTTTGAAGCCTCCACTTGGGCATTTTGGTTTTTTGGAGGAGGAGGAGGAAGGGGTGAAACTAAGAAAGCTACTGCTAAGTTAGTGAAAACAGTAATGAGATGAACTACTACTGTAGCTAAGTTATGCTACGACCGCGTATTAAGTAACAGTAAACTTCATAAACTAACTGTGTAACAAAATCATTTGATGGTTTGTTTAGTGTACCTTCTTCAACACAACTACAGTAGAGCTGTCAGGAAAAAACATGTTTTATTCATTCAAGGGAAGCTCAGGAAGTCTGACTAAGCAGATGAGTGAGCTGTCAATCACAGCTGTCAATCAGCAACCACACAGCAGACATCAAGGCCTTCTATTAGCCCCAAACCCTATTCATTAGCAACAGCAATTATTCACAAAAGGACCATCAGGACACTTATTACAGGGTTCAAATAAAGCGAATGAGACCAGAATGACTGGATACAAAAATAATTATTAATTTCCAGCTAGTCTAACTTCTAGACAAGAGCTTCAAGCTGTTGTCGTCGTCCATTGGTATTTATTTATCTATACTTTTTGGAGTTCTATACTTAAACAACCCCACATTGAATGTGTGTGGGATTTTTTATATTTTTAATATGTATTTATAATTTTACAAGACTAGTAAAACGCACCTGTTCAGCCAGTGTCCTACATCAGGAAGATGAGCCCACTGCACGCCCGTTTGGTTGAGGGAGCGCAGCAGGCGGCAGCAGACCAGAGTGAAGGGCGGTGTGGCTAATGCTAGCCATTTCTCAGAACAAATCTCTGCCTTGGGGTAGGCAGTGGGATGGCAGTCTTTGGAGGGGAGGATGGGCTCGTCTTCATCCCCAGAGCCCCTCTGCTCTCTGAAGTACTTGCGGCAGACATCCTGGAAGACCGCGAGGCAGAGGGTGTTGAGCAGAAAGTACCAGATTTGATGTTCTTCTTCTACGAAGCTGCTGGCCGCCAAGCTTAGAGTGTGACCGATGGTGCCAGCCAGCAGCAGAACATCCAGCTCTGACAACGACCACTCACTGCTGCTGCTCTTCAACGGAGACTGACGAAAACAAGAATGAGAGAAAAATTAGAACCTGATGATGTCTACAATTATTCTAATATAGACTGTATATGAGAAGTGGACCTGTGTCACCCATTGGTTTGTGGACTACCACATTGAAGCCTTGAGTTTGGCACTGTGGCTGCCACCATCTTGGTTTTTTGGACCCATGAGAGTGTGGTGCTAGGGACGAGCGCAGGGTGACACTCGCCAAAGCTAATACTACAGCGAACATATTGAAAACAACGTTATGTTAAAGGCCATCACGTCACTTAAACTACAGCTGTGTTTGGTAACAGTAACATCAACTTATGCATAACAACTAAAACTGGTAAATAATATAAAACTTCACAGCTGTCATAAACAGGCAAATTAGCTAAACATGCTGTTTTTTGTATCAGCCTGTACACGTTTATTTCTGCTGTAAAGTTGGACATTTTAACATGGGGGTCTATGGGGATTATATCTGAGGGTCTATGGGGATTCTATCTATGGGTCTATGGGGATTCTATCTGAAGGTCTATGGGGATTCTATCTATGGGTCTATGGGGATTCTATCTGAGGGTCTATGGGGGTTATATCTGGGGGTCTATGGGGGTTATATCTGGGGGTCTATGGGGGTTATATCTGGGGGTCTATGGGGGTTAGGGGTTAGGGTTAGGATTGATACCATCAGTCAAACGGTATCACCTCATTTTGTTCGACAGTAGCTGCATGCTGCAGCCTCACATCTTGTAATGTGAGTCAAGTTCAAATGAAATCCAGCCAAGAACTTAGTTGAGCAGCAATATTTTTAGACCAACAAACAAACAACAGACATGCCTGTGCTCACCTTGAGCCTGTACATCCAGTACCTTCAGGCAACAGTATGACAACGCCTTGGGAACCGACTGTCTCAAACTTGCTTTTCCTCATAAAACTACAGGCCATTAAAGAGGTCAGCGTGCACACAAAGCCCAGATCGCTTTATTCAACATGTAGTCGCATTAAATATTCTGTACTTCTCAAGCAATGAAAGAAAACTTCTACTCAAGTGCAGCAAATGTAGAATATACAGATTCCAGGCTGCATATATTTTCATTCATTAGGAGTACCTGGCTTGTTTACCCTCTTCATTCATGTTTTTTTTTGTTTCCAGGATTATACAGTATGAACATCTGTCAGATTAAACAGGTAACCAGAAGGAAGCGTTGTTCTCCATGCGACACATTGTTCTGCATTGAGTTGGGCTCAGAGGGGACTATTTCTCATTCTGTTTACAAAAGTCACTCTTGCATTAATGAGAGGACGATTGATGTGTTTGTTTTGAAGATAAAACATGTCATGGCCCGATAGAAGCTGTAATATGTTTTTTACAGCTCCAGTGCTTCCTGCTCCTCCACTGTTTGGACAAATATGAACAATAAAAGCACTGATTCCTTATGTTTTCCTTTTCTGAATAAAATAAGTCCTGCGTGTATGTGGATGTGAATGGAATACTTCTCTATTTTAAGCACTACTGAGTCCAACTGAAATTACCAATCGAAGAGTCTTAGGTTTTAACCCTTTAATATACACTATTTTCAAGGAACCCTAACCCCCCGGTTCATAACAGAAGTCAACATGCATGTGTTAGACTTATTTGAAAGTTTACAAATACATTTTCTGAATTTTGAAATTTCTGTGTTTAATGTGGCTGAAATACAACCTAAACTACATCTGTTTAAACGTGGCTGAAATGTAACCCGAACCTTAACCTGAACCCTACCCCTGAAGAGGTTTTGATGCCGTAATGTTAAAACAACAGCGTCATCTGCGTATGAAGGGCAGCTTCCTGACACACACTTTGTAAAGACACTCACAGCGACACACACACATTCATCTCATTGCTTCCTTCAGGTTTAAACTAGTGGTTCTACCTTCGCCCACCTGACGGTATTGAAATCAGGTCCGTCCGTCCGTCCACACCCGTAAATCAAAAACCACAGCACATTTCAACGTGAACATTCTAGACAAGGACGGTCTATCCCATACCTCGGTCCTCATAGAAGACGGTCCAGATCAACAGGTACTTTTTACAATTTTCTCTTAAATGAAGGCAGCTACTGCTCTGAAAACACACACACAGCATAACAATATCTATCAACATGATCCAGTTCTTGCTGAAGACCAGACCAGACGAGACCTAAGAGCATATTTTCATTTCATTTCTAAATCCACCGTGTTTGATGGTCATTCCTGAGCTCAGTTCTGAACGTAGTAACTTCAGATTTGTTTTTTTCAGTCATTGTTCATTCGTTCCTTTTTCATCTCAGACCTGTTCATCTTCACTGAAACCACACCCACTGCACCAGTATGTTAAAAGGGTCTAGTAATTATATCTACAGACCAGTGTAAAATGGGCTCCACTGTACTGTTCTTAATAAGGTCCTGTTGTCTTCAATCTTAAATAACTATGTCGTGTTGACAGTGTACATTAACATTTCACACTACAGTAACTAACTCCTTGTCTGTCAGAGTCAGGTGAGAAATGTGCTGCTGCCTTGGAGTTAATGCTGGAGCCTGAGGAAAGTTAATCCACTGTGGAACAGGCTGGATTTCTGTGACAGTCTTTTCTCACCAAAGAAAGGCATTAGACGACTACGGTTTAAAACACAGCTGATTGTTCTGTTGAAAACACGCTACTTGGAACGACCTCCCCAATGATCTCAGCCACTTCTGCCTTTTATTGAACCATTTCATTTTAATCATCTTATTGTAATTGCTTGATTTTTTTTTTGGTCCTTTATTTTCTGAAGCATTTATCTTCAAGTGCCACAGATAATGAAATGCGGTATATAGACTTTGGGTGTAGAAGTAGCAATTCTCTTTGTGAAGTGCTGTTTTTTAGCAGTATTGTGTTTCTCTCTTGATTCAATAGCATAAAAGGGGAAAATACCATTCTTTGGGTTGTCTCAGGGGAAATATATATTTATATTAGAACACCAATCCGTCAGAACCTGAACTGAAGCCGAATGTGCTGAAAATAAAAGATATTTCTCTGCTGTCAAATATCTCCACAACATGACAAACACGATGACCATCTTCATTTAATTTAATTTATTTGTAAGGGACCATGTACAATAATAAACATAAATGTTGCCATTTGATGCATTGTACCAGATTTAGTCGAGTCTAATTTTCATCTGCAGTCGCCTGGCAGGTCACAGTTACAACATTACAGCTGATATATTTCTGATATATATTCCACATAAGAACAAATCAGCTGCTATGCCTGAGTAATTTGTTTAGTTGTAGTCTGTTTGCTGTATATGATCCATCGTACTCCCGACTCAGTCTCCCTTCTGTATCACCACATTCCAGCTTTAACTGAAACATTAAACATGTTAAACCTGTTGCTCCAGCTATTAGCAAGTTCAGAGGAACAACCACAGACCATTAATGTGTCTGAAAAGAAAAGGTTCTATTAATGTTAATTGTTAAAACATATATGTTTGTAGACAAACACTTTGGAGGCATTTTTGTTGACGTTTTCAGTTCCCTTCAAGAACAGAGAAAGCTGTGTGACATAAGAGAAGGGAGAGCAGTCAAGCTCACATTTAACTATAGGAATAATATATTTTATGATTTTGACAACAGTGAGGTTGAAAATATACAGTTATGACAGATCACAGCCTTGTTATTTTGAGCCTGATACATCAAAGGGACCAGAACAGACGAGGATAAGGAGGAATAACCGTCATAAGGAGAAAACCAGGTTATGAAGAGAGGAGCAGGTGAATCCACACCTTTAGCGAACGCTGTGTTACTACGTTTCACAACCAAAACCAGGAGTGACCGTCTGTTATTGGCAAAAGTATTTACACTGATCCAACAGGAAGCAATGTGTAACTCCATACTGTGTTGTTTGGTGGAGGTTAAACAGCCAATAGAATCCGCTCCTCCTCATCCTCAAAGTTATCCCACCTTTCGAAACCATGTGCCGTCCACTGTTTCATGGAGGACTTTACGAAGTGGTAACGTATGCCTACGATGGAACCTTCTCCATCAAACTAGACTACGTTTGAACTTTGACAAAGCTGGTGCAACCCAGGACTGGACTGTTCTGAGACTTAAAGCTGCAGGAGCCAAAGTCAGGAGTGGAAAACCACACCTTCCTTCTGCAGCTTCTCCTCTCGGTCCAAACCAAAAGACTAGACGTAAAGACAGATGAACCTGACGTCGTTCATGGTGTATTTGACGCCACTTTTCCAAGCATTCCCGTTGAGCCTGATGGAATCTGATCAGCGATGGGTTACTACACCTGTCAGTCATGTATTTAACCCTCCTACCTGCCTGAAAACACCTGTGATTGGCTCAAACCTGAGCATCACAGGGTAGATCATCTACAGCCTAGTAATTGCAGAACTGTCGTGTCCTCTCAGACACTTGAATTACAATCTGCTGAAAGGTAATTATGGAAAAAAACTATCAAGCACTGCAGCTTTAAGTAAGCTTCTTAAGAAAAGTCACGGGAGAATCAATTAACACATTTGATGAAGGAGCCTTGGAACTTTTTTTAATATAGCTGGTATTTTTACTTGTGGCATTTCTCTTTAAATATTCCTCCACTTGTCACATTCTTCATCATCGAGGCTACTTCTTTAAATACTGAGCTCACCTTTATGTTATTAAAATTCATTCAGCTGGAATCCTAATCACACTCCTGTTCGAGTGGTGAGTTACTAAGTGTGTTTACTCTTGCAGTTTTTTAACCTCACTCTGACTTCAGAGAAACTAATCAGGATAGCTCTAATAAAAGTTTTGGATGTCGCCCATAATGCAGTCATTTGTCAAAGCAAACCATGCAGGGCTCTGCACTTGGATTCAAACTGACACAAGTGATTATGTTATGTAACAACACTGTATCCGACTGTTGAATATTTCTAACCTGTTCCTTTCTCTCCGGTTCAAAACTTTGCTGTAAAGTATTGCCACATCTTCTCCTTAATGGAAACTTGAGCTGTGTTTTTGAAGCACTTTAGTAAATTAGAAGGCAACTGAAAACTGTCCAAAAAGATGCCAAAGTGACAAAGGAAGATCTGTTTTGATCAGACAAGTCTTCAGAAAACAACATTACCAATACTAATATGTGGTATGACTTGCATCTAATCTCAGTATTAAATAAGTTTGTCAGTTATGATTTAGAGGCCACAGGGTTTAATTATAATTCCTCATGAAGGTTATTACAGAGATTGAAAGATTTGGGCCACGGCTATAAATGCTTAATCACCATTTTTGGATGTCATTAGGCATAAAGTGTAATGTGATATGATTCAACACTTCTGTGCACTGCCAATAAAGACAAAGACGACGAGTCTATAGGTTAGGTTAAGTAATGAAAACCGACTGTTAGTCCATTTAAGACCACTTTAAGTCCACGCTATATGTAGGAGTAGTTACAAAAACACTGGAACTGGATTCTTAAATAGATCAACACCAGCTGAGTCTGACTCACTGGCTCTAGTCTGTTGGAGGAAGGCCTCCACTGGACCACTGTTTCAGAGTTACAGACCTACAGAAAGGTAGTGATCTGATCAGTCAGGTGATCGGTCAGGTGATCGGTCAGGTGATCACCTGACCGATCACCTGATCACCTGATCACATTATGTGATTTTGAAGTGAGTCTAGAAACTTTAGTGTGAGATTGACTGAGATTGATTTTTTAAGTTTCCATAAACATTTTCTAAGGCAAAGCTTCGGTTTATATCTGCATTAAATATGTTTATGTTTATGTATTTACATATTTTTCTATCTGCTGTTCACACAGCTTCACGAGTGTGAAAGTCATGTTATTGCAGCATCTACACGTTGACCAGCAGCCACTTCAGTAACTCCTTCGAAACAGCGTGGATTTGATTCCATTCTTGTTCTGTATTTGACTGGCTTTATGTTACCGCATACATTACGTTGATGGTTTATGGTTTGACTCTGAGTCTTTCTGTCAGACTGCGTTTGGTTTTAGCCCAGGTTTGAGGAGTGTGACTCACACTAAACTCCAGGCTTCTTTTAAAGACGTCTGAGTCACAGAATCATCTCAAGTATTTTTTCCCACATCACTATTCTCTGTTCTCTTGGACTTATTTTTCTTTTGTCAGACACCTGATAGTCATAGACATTTAATTGCAGCATAGAAGCCACTTTTAGGCCATTTTCATGATGGAAAGGTCGGCTGACAAAATAAACACAGGGTTTAATCTTAGCTGTCTCCATCATACACGACTAAACCATATTCATTTACTTGTTTAGTTTTTAATTACATTATGTAACGTCATATCGAGAAAACTAAACGTACTGCCTGTAATGCCTTCAAAACACTCTGGATTTGTCTTACTGCATATATTACGTTGATGATTTATAGTTTCATTTGGTTCCTTTGTTCAGATCCGTGAGTCGAGCCACAACTTTCTGTCAGACTGCGTTGGATTTTTATCTCAGGTTTGAGGAGTCTGACTCAAACACATAAATTCGAGGGTTCTTTTTAAAAAAAGTCTGAGTCACAGAATCATCTACAGTATATTTCCTCTTCATGCTCCAGTGCGTGGAGTATGAAGGTTCTTTTTTTTTTAAGCATAATGGCCTGTGTGAAAGTCTTCTGACTTTTGCTGTTATCAGCACTTTCTCAAAGTTCCTCGAAGGCAAACAAGATGTAACCTTTACAGAAAAATTACATTGAGCACAGAGAGGCAGTGGTAACGAGGATTCACACTTAAAACAATCTGAACAAACAATAAAGACTGAAGAACTTGTAGCTGACGTTACTTTACCCATTGAGAGCAGAGGAGTCGAGTAGTTTCTCCAGTACTTTACTCAGAAAATACTGAAAGTTTCTAGTTCAGCTCAAGACACAAAAAGCTGACGGATGTGATGACAACACGGACGGAGGACAGACTAGATAGCAAAAGGCACCACTCCAACACTAACAATAACTGAGAAAATGTAGAAAGTTTGGTGGAAAAAAACACTGAATGGTTTTCTAAGTCTACTTATTTATAGACAGACATGACAAATGATGAAAACCTTTTTTTTTTTTTTACAAATGTGTGTATAATTGGGGTTGCACTACAAACAAGTAGTCATTTTCCAAGAGGTTTTTATATTGGTTTTGTTTTAAAAACACTCGGCAGAGTCCAACTTCTGCACCGAAAAATGTAAAACTTTATCTTAAACTACTAAATTAAACCAAACTATTTTTACTTTTTTCATGCCACATTGTTCTGACCTTTCACAGACACAAAACTACACTTCCACTACCTGGCTTGACTCACACACAATAATCTGTACAATTTGTAGCCTTAAATTGAATAAAGCTCTTGCTGAAACACTTCTTTTTGTGTTGCAAGGGTTTTTCAGAGTTCCAAGAAAATCCACTGATGCTTTCTCTTTGGTCTTTATTTCACAGCTCAGGAACGTTCATATGATTTAAAGCTGCATTAGTAAAAAGACTTTGCTAACTTAGCTAAATCATAAAGTGGGGGTGGAGTCGTGAAGAGCGTGTCATCCCCGCTCAGTAGATTTAGTAGATCTTCTCCGAAATAAATTTGGAGTTGTTGGAATTATGTTCCTCTTGCTACAGGAAATGAAAAATGTAAAACTGAGTTAACTTTTCCATCCAGAGTTTGTTACAGAGCAATAAAGTTATAGAGTAATTAAGGCTTTAATTGGTCCAATCTGACAGTCAGTTGGATATATGTAGGATTTCAAAGCCAATAGTCCATTATTAAAGCACAAACAAACCACAGATTTAGAGCCACGTTTTCCTCCTTTTTGTCATTTGGTGCCACTGGTTAGTTTAACTAACTGGCATCTGGTTTAACTGACCGTTGCCTGGTAACAACAGTCTTGGGTCTAAAGTCTGGTTTATTCTTCTCCATCGGGGGCGACGGTGTAGCCTGAGGACACTACGTCTGTAGAACGGGGGGTTACAGCGTAGGTTACATCTTAGATTAAGGCTTAGATTATGTTTAGATCAAAGTTTAGTTTTTGAGGGATTAGAGTAAGGTTTAGTTTGTCCTACCTGAAACTCAGTGCAGCTGAGAGACGGACGGGCAGACGGACGGACAAATCACTCCTTGTTGGAGGTAATAACTTAAATATACAAAGACAAGACTGATAATGACAGGTACCAACAGAAGCCTCCTCAGGTGCTGTTAAACCACAGCAGATGGAGACACCACATTAAAAGAGCGGCAGTAATATCTCAAACAGTGGAAGTTGATGCAGAGATAGTGATGAAATATGACATTTCTGTTAGTTTCATCCAGCTGGTTTTATACAGCTGAATGGAGACCATCATCATGATTATGCAAAAGAAATGTGATTAGCTCAAATAACTGCGATAAAGCATGTCATTATGTATTAACTGTGACAGGCCTATATGTAGGTAAGTCCTAGACGCCCAAACTCACCTTCCCGTGAATCTTTGGTCCCAAAGGGAGTCGCCTTGTTGCCATAGAGACTATAATACAAAACAGTGCAGAAGAGAAGGCGACGGCAGCAAACACGAGACCCCAGGAGAGGCTGCAGAAGTAACAGGAGCTCTCTGCAGATGTGCACACCAAGACGTGCACTGAGGCGAGCAGCAGGCACAGGAGGTAGAAAGGCAGCGAGAGCAGGGCCGAGAGGACTGGCAGGTCCACGACCGCCGCACCGCTCAGGGCTTCAGGCATCGCCAGCAGTAAGACCAGCAGCAGCTTCAGGGCCAACACACCGACACCGAATGGAGAGACGACAGGAAAAGTTTTAATAAACAACTTTCTGTTCAACTGACACAAACCTGGCAACGGCTTGAGATGGGTACAGTGACAGAAGTGATTCTTTTAGTTTGTCCTTTTTCAACTTTTCCCTGACAGATGAGGGAAGTGAAACTATTACGTGGACTTGAAGATGTGGTAAAGAGTTTCATTTATAGATGTGTCCACGGTGCATCTCTATAAGACGGTGTGTTGGTCTGTCGGCCATATCTCAGGAACATCAAAAGGGATTTGGTTCTAATTCGACACAAACGTTCACTTGGATTCAAGGATGAACTGAGGTCAAAGGTCAAGGTTGTTGAGACTAAACATATATTTCACTGAACTTATGGTCTGATTGAACGTTTGTTCTTATGTTGTCAGACTGCGTTGAGAGGGAAAATACCAGGCTTTTGAAATACAGAACTGAAGAAGCTGACGTTCACTACATTGTGGTAAATATGTTTACTGCATATTGTTCATGTTACGAAACTGCTTCGAGTTATAAAAAGACAGAGGAGCTGAGAAATAAAACAACAGCTTTGTACTGTAATGTGTCAAGTCATTTTCTTTTTGTTAAAGAAAAAAGTACTGTTTAAGAAATAGCATTGTAGTCTAGGTTTCATAATCTTCAACAACATCCACCTGTTCTGAGCTTGACATGTTTCTGTTTGCTGTGTGTCTGTAATTTCCCTGTAATAATTAGCTTCTCATAGTTAGGATGATGAAACTCTTCTGTGCTCACCTGAAACACGAACACCATGCCTGCGATCATGGAGTACATGTCGTACTTGCCCAGCTGTTTGCTGAGGGCTGAGCTCATAGCAGCCAGGGCCTCCAGGTACTGCTTCAGGACCTTTTTGCCCATGTTGGTCAAGACCTCTGAGGTGTTCCCCTCCAGGTAGAGCTTCATCCAGTTCCCATGAGCCTTTTCTGCCACACGGAACTGTTCAAAGCCTGCGTCTAGATAAAACAGAGGTGGGAGAGTGGTAGTTAATCAGGGATTTAGTTGACTTTTTTCTTACACCAATTATTCAAAATGTGTTATAAACTTCTGTGTTGAAGATATTAAAATGGCCTGTATTTATCAAAATGAGGAGGACATTTAAAGTCTGTCATCTATAACTCCTACAGGTTGCTTGATGTGTCTTTATATCACTTTTGCTCAGATTGTTTATAACACAATTACTGTGCAGCCATTTGATGCATCAGGACATTTATTTATGAAGCTTTGCAGTTATGTAACTTTAACTGTGTTTATAGACTGCCTTCAAATCAAACACAATGTTTCCCACAGTAAACCTGTATTTTTTAACAATCTGTCATCATTTTGTGGCATAAAAAATGTAGCAACCACATAAATTTACTGGGAACTGTCACTGCCCTATCGGTACCAGAAACCTCACATACAGAGAGAAATAATATATCATCATTTTGAATCTTGTATCTCATAATTAATGAACAAAAGATAATATTATTAATAACATTATATTGAAATGCCAGATAAATACGTAATTACTTGAAATACTGGTGACGGGAAGTAGCTACGAACAAACCAGGTTTTGATTGAAGATTCAAGAAAAAAAAAGTCTGACTTTAGAAAGTGCTGCTGCAGCCATCCCTGCTGCATCTAAACTTAACAAAAACATGACCACATTGCCACCATTTGTTTTCCCATAAATGATAGTTATTTATGATATTATCGATCATTCTGATCGGTAAGATATGTGACTTCTAAGTATTGTCTTTTTTCCTGTTTTCTTTGTCGATAATGTGCATGTGGTACAGAGCATCTGGAGTCGAAGAAAGCAACATATGATGACAAACTATGACTCAGTCATACATTGACTCAAAAGAGATGAAATGATGCCTCTTTTCATTTTAGTTCTGTGCTTTAGGAGCCTCTTCAAGGACAAAGCAACGTGGAGGTTAGATTTGTGGTAACTTCAGTGTAACACACACACGCACATGCACACACAGAGACACACACACATAGAGACACACACACACAGACACACACACACACACAGAGACACACAGACACAGAGACACACACACAGACACACACACACACACAGAGACACACAGACACAGAGACACACACACACAGACACACACACACAGACACACACACACACAGACACACACACACACAGACACACAGACACACACACACACACAGACACACACAGACACACACACACACACACACACACACACACACACACACACA
>JAPQRN010000096.1:9732-20525 GCA_037367275.1 Coranthus polyacanthus | reverse complement strand
AGATGAACGACGGTTCTTGGTCCTGATCCGTGTGGTTCCATCGGGTCTAGATGAACGACGGTTCTTGTTGTGGTGTCATCTGATGGATCTGAGATCTTGTCCTTTACACTGAACCACATCCAGATTCATTGAACCTTTTCATTCATCGTTGAGGCTCAAATCAAATCCTTTCACATCTTCACATTTCAATCATTTTCTCACACCTTTGTTGTCAAACTGTCGATCCTGGTCCATCTTTGCTCCTAAAGGACTAGATCTTTCCTGGATGTTGCTTTTGGAACAACCACCTGTTCACCACCTCACATTGTTATTTCATTATTTTAACTCATTATTTGTCTTAAAGTTCTCTCTAAGTGTCTTCTTCTTGAATGTGTTGCAGCCTGAATGTGATGAATGGACGAATATTTGCAAATGAAATGAACTGTGAAATGCGCTGCGTTCATAACGTCTACAACGAAATACGAGCCAAAATAGATTTTAATATCACTGTTTCCTTTTGTAATTTGCATTATGGATACTGTGTCAACTGTCTCTTATATGGGATTGTACGTGAATGACTCTGGTTCCTTGGGTTCAAGTCAAGTGAAGTCAGAAGAAAAAGGGACGCGATCACTTAAGAAGAGAACAAATGAAGCGTTAAATTAAAACAGACAAACTTGTGTAGCCATTAAACGTGATAAGCAGGGAGTTCTTATCTTATCTGGATCTGCATTCTGTCATGGTGCCTCTAAAAGCATCAAACCTGCTAATATTTGCAGTGAAAGTGTTGCCTACGAGAATATGTTATGTGAAAAGGGTTTGTATAATAACCTTCAGCTTCAAACTGGAAGAGTAGGAGTGTTAAGGACAATAAACTAGTGCATTAAGGTCACGTTCACTCCCTGAATAGAAGCTGTTTTCTCTTTTTGCCAGTGGCCTTTTTTCCCGTTAATGCTGAATGAAAAACTTCCCACGTCTCCCACAACCTGTGCCGCGTCATGCCGTAAACCACGATCCAGTCGAACCCACCACTGAAAACTTGCCGTCACCAAACCACATGACCCAGCGGGTGCCGTCTGCAGCTCGACTCCGGCCGCTCATCCACCAGGAAACGATCCGCCCGGGCCACCAGGAGAAACCCCTCAGCTTCCCGAACACCAGCGTCCCGATGCCAAAGCCCCGGCCGTCCTGGTAACACGCAACACAAAACGAGACAGAGATGGCGAGTTAGGTTTCACTGTGTGCTCGCGTAATTAAAAAAAACAAACAAACTGCAAAACCAGTTCCTGAATGGTGCAGATCTTTTGCAACAAATGGAAAACTTGAGAGTGTGGTGGTTTCACATTTCTGCAACGCTAGACGATAATGTCCTGAGTATTTTTACTACTTAACTCATTATACGCTCGACAAATGGTACATATCACACAATGAATTTCCTTCTGAAAGACTGATGTGAACGGAAAAGTTGAACAAATGAAACGTGTCTCAAAGTACGAGGGTGGAAGTAACGATAAATGTGTACAATGAATGATGAATGGCTCTGTTTCAAACCACTTCTATTATTAAGTTGTGAGCATTTTTATCACCTTCATTTTTTGTTTTATTAGTTCTTGTTACTTCCACCCTTGAGGCTACTTTTCCTGAAGCGATGTGATGAATGAATGAAACATGGCTCCATTTTCATCACATCACCGCTGCTTTAATCAAATCTGCTTTAAATCGATCAAATCTCCTGATAAGTTATCACTCCGTTAACCGTTTTACTGCTCTGTTTATCAATTCACATCCATTTTTATCAGACTAAACACCCCTCATATAAAAGGACATTATCATTACATTATAATCTGTGATGAAAACTCTGGGGCTGAACTGTACTGGTGTCGTACATTTCTTTATTGTCCTGAGCATAATGTAGATGTTTGGTGTCTGAGCGTTGAGTGTAAAGCAGTGCAGTGTAGATGAGTGTAGATGATATACAGTATCAGTGGTGGGAAAGGTATTGAGATCCATTACTTCAGTAAAAGTACTAATAGAAAACACTCTACGTCAGTGCATCATATTCTATAAGATCATCATCCGTCCTGTGAAAAACACGAATCTGTAAAAAGTCAAACTTTTCATGAGCTCAGAAAAACAGGCCTGTTTTCAGCGTCATGACGATGTATTTTACAGAGAAACCGAGAGGGCGTTTACAAAGTTTATTTAGGTTGAGAAGGAGGAGGATTTTAAAGTCAAAACATAAAGGAAACACTGTATCTTGGTGGTTTTGATTGGACAGGAAGCCTTCATACTGTCTGGATTCTGAAAACCCGAGCAGGATTCGTATGTGGTGCAGATCTGGGACACATCCTTAGGGTCTTACCTGGTACTCTATCTCATTGGGCGTGGCCTGGTCTCCCCTGGCAACCGGCTCCGGCGTTACGGCAACTGTCGGAGAGGCGGGGTCTGTGTGCTGCTGTGAGGGGGGAGGGGCCGGGCTGGCTGGCTCCTCCTCTTTGTGAAAGTCACCCTCTGATAGGTCGTCCATGATGTTTATTTCAGCTTCTCTGTAAGCCCGACGCTCGGCCTGCGAGGGAAGAAGAGGTCAAAGGTCAGATGAGCAGCTACAGGAACGCCACGCTGGGTTATCAGAAAAAAAACAAACAAACAAACAAACAACAACGTGGGTAAGCAGTTTGTCTCTGTCCTTGAGTTCTGATGTGTTCGTTTCTGCCAAGTCTCTTGCTCTAATGTTGTGTTTATTCCATTATTATTGTGATATAATTTCATGTCATATCACGATATAAATGTTATATCATGATCATTTTCCTTGGAGATCAGCAGCTGTGATTATCATACGTTTTTGTCTTTAGGTTTTACTTTGTTTACATTGCCAAATGTTTCTGTCTCTATGTGTTTTTTATGTTATTTTCATCTTATGTCGTTTGTGAATAATTAAAAACCACAAACAGTCTGGTTTCTTCAACTTTCAAAAGTCTGGAAAGTCTTCTGACATTTATCTGGATGATTATCGATACTATTCGTCCACATGGCTCAGCTATAGGTGATCTATAAATAAAATGCTTCTTTACTTCTAAAATGTCACACAAAGTCACAACAAGTTACACAAATAAAAACACAAAGGGACGTGCTCTTTAAAAAATGTAGAATAAACAAAACTCCTTCACGTATCTGCAGTGAAGAAACTAATCATTTACAGAAGAAAGAACAATCGAATAAAACAAGCATAATAGCGTTTGGCTCTATTTAAATCTGTAGCGTTTTAGTTTTCAAATAAACTCGCTGTGGGAACACTGGTATTCTGGTGTTTGTGACTAACTTCATAGTTCTGCAGTATGGTACATTTACCGACTCACCACGGTTTATGGTTGACTTTTTAACATTTATTTTTCCTTCTGGGAAAAAGCTCCCACATGCGTAACCTCCTCCACCTCTTCTCAAACCGTTAGATAAAGGATTACTCATCCATTCGTCCATCCCGTTTGTGCAAAGCGGCTTTAAAATCTGACTAGATTTTATCCATTTATTTCACTTTATATTTCATGCAGTTTATGAGGAAAAAAATGCAGCCTGAATACATTATTTGGAGCTCGTGATGTAAAAACGAATTAATCTATTTATCATTTACTATTAAACGAAAACATTTAACTGGATTAAAGGAGGAAAGAAACCAGAAAAAAGTCACATTTAAGGAGATGGAATGAGAAAATCTGGACTTTTTTTTCTTTAAAAACTAGCTGTTGATTCGTTTCATACTTGAAAACTAATTGATTGAACTTATTAATCGTTGCAGCTCTACATCGTACAGATAAATATTAGAATAAATACAAAACCGAACGTCCACAATCAACCATTAGTATCATTTTAAAAGCACATGAAGTTGCTTCAACATCATCTATATCACAAGGAGTCCAACCATAAATGAAAAGATGATTCACAGGAGATTTCAACACTTCTTTTAATCCTTTGTTTTTCAGCGACATTCTTTCCTCACACTATGAGCACGTCTGTTACGTCTCCTCACACGTTTATCGTAAGCTTCCTGTTCTGTGCTGTCGCTCTACGTTCAACCCGTGTCCTTCGAGGAGATCCCACAGTTGACGTTTACTGTGGATCTTTCCAGCCGATGTGCGATGGCTGCTCTAGATCAAGGCCTCAGTGCCCCGGGCCGTAGGAACAATCCGTTAATTGTTCCTCTAAACAGGAAGCGAGTGGAGGGAGAAAGGGTGCGGTATCGGAGCTGACGGGGGGGTTCAACGGGTTCAGAAGAGAGAGAGGAGGAAGACAAAGAGCCAGAGAGCACATAGAATTAAATTATAAAACAAGAGACGCACAAAACAAGAGGAATGGACGTGCAGAGCTGGTGATGGTAAACAGAGAGGAGACACTGGAGGTTATTCTTTCCAGTTTTCAGTGAACAACAATATTTATTTGACCTACGGCACGTCCAGTTTAGGAAACAGTTTCTCTATCTGTGTTTACATGGACGCGAATGGTCCACTAATAATCTCAATAATCAATCAGGTTCAAGGAGACGAGGTGTAGGAAAACACGAGCAGTTAATAACCACGTTAATGCTGAATCACATCGTTTCTCTGGTTGGAATAAATATAGTCTTTTTGTAAATGTTTGCACCACACGTGGGTGTTGTCTGGTCCACAGGGGGCGCTGTGGCCCCACACCCAAGAAGAGCTATTTCAACATAATATTAAACATAATAATTATAGCAAAAATGTCTCTGAAATACAGTAAATGCATAAATGATTCTAACGCTTCATGTTAACATTTACTGAAGTTGTTTTTAACTGTATTTACTTTTGTGTGAATATGTTCACTTCCTGGTTGTGGGCGTCGGCCAGATGAGTGTGTATGTGGCTCCTTTTGGTGATCAGGTGACCTGAGGCTGTGCTCTCATTGGAGGATTTAACAATCAGTTTGGGATGCAGAATAGTTTTTATTTCCATGTCTTGATGTGAGTGGATGGTTTTCCCTGCGTTGCCATGTGGCCTTCAGGGACATTCAGACACTTTCAGGATCAGAATGAAGACGAGGCAGACGATGAACCTGCTGTAAACGTCACAGGTGACAGAGTTCAGTCCCGTTACTCCTCCGTTTAGGCTCCTCCGCCTCCGGGTTTTACACTGGGACTGGGGTTTAACAGAGTGCGAGGCAGGGTTTGAGTCTTGTGAGTGACACGAACATCTTTTCATTTAGTCAAACGTTAAAATCAAAGGCTTTCGACATGTCAACACGCACATTATGAGCTGACTGACATCAGACATTTGGCTCCGTCTGCACATGAATTCATAACTGCTGTGTTTGTATTCTATTGTGTTGTTTAAAACCAGCCACCACGGGATGGAAGCAAAACAAAAGAAAAGGCAGAAAAGAAAACAGCTACTGAACAGTTATGATTCAACGCTGCCATCATTTGGAGACATCTTTGTGTCCGCCTGGTGAACACGAGTCCAAAAATTCACTTTATTTTATCTGCACTTTTGAACAAACTCCTTGAGAATCTCACTCTTTACTACGTTCCCCAGATTCTCTCAGTAAATCTATTGTCTGTGCAAATAAAACTTTGGTTGGTGTTTTACTTGTTTCCTACTGAGAGTTTGACTGGAATATTATTACTGTTTCAGCAGTGAGTTGGGATGGAGATCATTTGAACTAGTTTCTATTACTGTTGGGAAGTTTCCTCTGAGAATAATAATAATAAAACGTACTGTGTACTTTGGTGTATGAGGAGCATTAAAAGTCATATTAACAGACTCAAACAGACATGTAAATAGTGTCTCCTGCAGAAAATCAATCTGAGAGAAAATTAAATTTGTGGAATAAATATGATTAGACCTTGAATCACATTATTATCAAGTGACGATAAAGAGGCATTCTCCATTAACAGAAAATATTCTTATTATGCGCCAAGAGCTAATAATCCAAGATGTATTCCTTCTTGTGTTGACCCGGGTTTTAGAGAGTGGAAAACAAACAGGATTCAGGAGATAAATGATCTGCTGGTCTCCGACGATGCCTTAGAGTTCTGTTAATGTCATAATATCAGTCGGATACAACAAGAAAAAGACGTCACACACAGACTAAACCTCCTGAAATCACAGAAAAGTAATGGAAAGCTGGTCATAGTCTGGTTGTAACTAAAGAAAGTTGTGATTCAGATCGTGATTCTACCTCAACCACGTGATCTTATAAAAATAAAATGACTGAATGAATGAATGAAGCAGCTTGGACACCATGTGACCGACGCGTGATGTTCGAGAAACGTTCACAAAAGGAGAGAAAATTTTTGAATTCCTACAGAAAAAGACTCAAAGGAAGACGAAGCCGTGGAGGGACGGCGGCATAAATCCAAGTGGAAGAACCAGTAAAAGTGAGTGTCAGGTCGTGACAGTTCTCTCCTCAGTTTGACCCGAGGTCACGGGGTCACTCTACCCCGCTCCTGTTGACCTTTGACCTCATAAACTCCTAATCAGCCTGTTACACGGATCATAGACAGACCACACACACAAACACACACAAACACACACACACAAACACCGCGAGGGGAAACATCTGGGACGCTTCAGCAAAAAAAACCATCTACCATCTACAACATCTAACGACTAAACACAACACAGATTTTGAAAAGTTTGTGTATGATTGGATTGAAATGTTATTTTATATATTATATAATATATTATATTTCTGAGGCGAGTTGATGTTTGATGTTGCACATATTTCCCTCTTAATTATTGACCCTGTTATTTTCAGTCTGTGTTCTGTCATTCATGTTTTACAGTTAAATAGTGGCAGCAGCTTGTGTTCATAAAACATCCATCTTTTTGATTCTTCATTTCTTACTTCGTTTGTGTTGTAAAACTTCCACTTATTGACACTAATGACAAACTCCATATGTCGTTTTATGAACTTTGAATGCTTTCAACTTCGTGATTAAATGTGTCTTTTAATTTCTTCTCTTATTTATCTCATGCAGAAATATAGAAGATCTGTGATATTTTCTCAATCAGGTCCACTCGGGTTGTCATGGTAACCCTAAAACTGTAACACCGCGTCACCGGTGAACCAGTCACGGAGGACGGTAAATGACAGGTCTTTAAAGACATCCGATCTGCCGACGTCTATGCGAAACACATCAGAGTGTAAAAACATTCTAGGTTTGACTCTTTCGTGTCTCTCAGCACGAAAAGAGGAAATGAAACGAGTCCAGATCGTCTCACAGTAACTCAGAGACTGACTCTTCACAGATACTTTACAAAACACAGCATTAGAGATCTTTAATGTGATTCTGAGCTCGGTTCATCATGAAACTATGATGGTGCTGCGACGGTGCATCCACTGCACTAATACTGCGTAGAATTAATAATACTGCATCATTTCTTCACTGCGAAAGCCCTAAGATACACGTTTCATTAACTAGCTGCTTATTATCATATATATTATATTGGCTTTTTAATAGTCTTTATAAATCACTTAATACCTTACTCTGCAGGAACAGCTCTCCCTCAACAACCTCCTAATTAGTGCTTATTGACAGTAAATGAAGAAGTTGTCATACATGAGTTATGATCTTAACTTCTACATTAACCGTCAGTGTTTTCATCCCTCAATCATTTCAGCTTCACGTTGATTCGTCTGAATGTTTTGTTGTCTATGAACAATTGCTGTTGATGTCCAGCATCTGGACCGGATCATCTGATTAAAATCCAACTTGTTGTTGCTAGGAGGCTTCATCCAAAATCCTGCTTACTGGCTGAAACCGTTTGTTGCCTGGCAACATTAGCTGATTGAACATCCATCAGGAAGCTTTGCTGCTTTGAGGGATGTGGATGAGTCACTGATGACAGACAAGTCTGAATTCATCGGCTCAGGTTTTTGTGACAGAAACGAAGAAACCTGCCACTGCACTGTGGACACTTTAGTGTTTTTAATGCCGTGGTAATAAGGTGAGTGTGGAGTTGAGTGCAAGCGCTACTTTCCCGAGCTTCCAAACCAAATGTAAACCCTATTTTTTAATGCACAAAGGTTGATTTTTAGGACATTGTTGTCACTCGAAGAGAGCGTGCCCTGTGTAATAATCTAAGTTTCTCTTGAATATCCTGCACACTGAGCTGCAGAATGGAGTGAATTCACTGCAAACATACTGTTCAGAGGATAATTCATATACTTTCATTCTGTCTAATACTTTAATAAATTAGTTCAAAAGCAGTTGATAGGTGTGAACTAATTACATATTGGCCTCATGCAATTTCCAGCTCAACTGTAACATATTATTAAATAGTTCTTTTCATATATCACTAACTACTGTCAGTAATAATGGACACACAGTACTTCGATCTAACAAGGACTGGACACGTTAATGATGTGTCTGGAGCTTTGACACACACTGTTATCACACATTAAAAATCTATTATTCTCGGTGTGTTTCAGAGCTGCCAGTCAGACCCTTTTGCTGCACCAGAAGGTGGGTTGGATTCGTCACTTGTTTTCAACCCACACAGCTGTCGAGTGAATCAATCAAAACTGCAGAATCCATTTTTCACCATCTCTCACTGCTGCAATGGGCTCGATGATGGGTTTCATACCTGTGTGTCCATCATTCATATCCTGACAAACACAGACGACGCAGTCAGCCGAAGTGTGATCACAGAGTCAAGTGAGGTTTAAATTACCCACTAACCTATAAAAAGTAGAGCAATTAGGCCGGTTTGTGTGAGTGTATAGTAACTGTCAGTCTTATACTCCGCACTGCCTAAACGACGGTCTCCGAAAGCTCTGGATTTAACATTTGCATTACCGTTTACTTTTAACTTACAGATTTGTAGTTTTAAATGGATAAATGGGTAATTAAAACTCGATCCCAGGGGTGTAACGACACATGCATTCGTCACGTTACAGATGTTGCGGTGAATACGCGGTAGCCTGTGTACGAGGATGGATGGACGTAATGTGAAACCGGATTTCACAAGCACTACTTCATCCAGAAACATGTGAGCCTTTAGCAACACGCCGTGCGAAGACGCTTCAGCCTGTGATGCATCAACGTGCCAGGTTTTAAAGAGTTAAAGCCCACAGTGATTTGTGAATTTAATCTAATGAATTCATTCTTCGTGTTGTTCTATATATCGTGTCTTCTTTATTTTGACACAAAACCTACGGCTGACTTCAACTCAAGATTTCAGCTTCCTTTTCCTCATAGTATTTGACAAAGAAAACAATGTTGTACCACAAGAATTTTTAAGGGAAACAGTTACTGAATGTCTTGCCAATGACCAAAAAAAGATCCCAATTTGGAGGAGAAAGCTTTAACGTCAGAAGCAGAAGAATGGAGGCACCATTAGACTTCTAAAAAGAGAGACTTTTATCAGCTGATCTGATTCAGACAGGCCTCAGGATCTGGTCTACATGTGATCGACAGACAGACGAGATAAAACAGTACATGTGTAGCAATAAGTGGGACTAAAAACCACTCATTGAAATCGGTTGGAGAATGTACACGTCACGCTGCTTTTCATGCAGAAAGACGGCAGCTCCTGGTGAACTTGCACAGGTCAGTCTTTACTGGTCCAATATGGCGGCGACGTTGACGTACAACCCGGCAGCCAATGAGGCGTCTGCATATACAGCAAACACTTTACAAATATCATCGTCACCTGCATCAGCTACATATACAAGGTTAGGACTAAAGTAATTTATAACTCAACCAAGGGAAGATAACTGTTGAGGAGAAGACAGACATCTTGGTTCTTCACGAAGAGGACAGTTTATCCCAACCTCCAGTCTGACTCCATCAAGATCCACCACAGAAGAGACACACGTCAACACCACGTCACGGTAGTCTAATGATTATGTCCAAAGCCGTACATGTCTATGTCTATGTTAAGCGCAGACACATGACACGCGGGAGCTAGAAGACCTGCCTGGTTGGTGTTGTTCAGCAGTTACATGGTCTGTACGTGGACGCACATCAAACATACCGTTCACGGTTTACATTTGACGTTGTACTGCTTACAGGCTGTAGCACTACGTCAGGGGGAGGCTGTTCAAAATAAAGGACACGAAACGAAGGCTTTTATACCATCAGCTTTAAGATTCATTATCATCTCCTGCTATGTTTGAATGTCGATGAAGACGTGAAGACTTCTACATATCAGTGTCAGTGTAAGAATGTTCAAAATATGTCTTTTCAAATGGTACCACAACCATGAGTCCATCCCTCACAGATCCTCGGCTACATATTCCTAAAATATTTAGGCAGGAAAAAGAAAAGTGAACATATTAGGTTAGAGATCTAGATCTATTTGCTACTTCCGGGCCTTTAAATGGTTAATCCAAGTGTTTCAATGATGCATATTAAACACATACATATTTCTGGATTAATATAAAATCCATGTGTGGAAAAAAATATGGTGACGCATAATCTAGGTTTGCAGACGGCGTAAGCCTGTGTGTTTTCAAAGGAACAAATAGATGCAGGAGGGGGTGGAAAGACAGAGCGAGGTTGTAATGTTATGAGTTACAACTTTGAACTTTGACGAACCCCTCGGCCTGGTCAGTGTTTTCACTCTTAGTGCCGCCCCCTTGACCTCCGACCCCTCACCCCATGACCTAGCCAATGAGCCATTTCTTAAGCCACGCCTCCTTTACGACTGTGACTGACCCTGACCTCGAGATGAACTCGCGTTGCTCAACACACACACACACACACACACACACACACACACACACACAGACACACTACCATTAAGAGAGCATTGAAGACCCTGTCTCACATTGTCAATAGTAACGCACCGAGTGAC
>JAPQRN010000095.1:0-20553 GCA_037367275.1 Coranthus polyacanthus | reverse complement strand
ACCAGTGCCGTTTCTGTGCTATGGTGTTGTCTAAACCCTGACTGAAACTCTTCAAATAGGTCATTCGCATGAAGGTGCTGGCGTAACTGATTTGCAACGGCTTTTTCTAGGATTTTGGAGAGAAAGGGGAGATTGGAAATAGGTCTATAATTTGCTAGAACACCTGGGTCAGAAGTTCACTGGGGTGAACTCCAACACATGGCGGCTGATGTTAGGGGCTGTGAGCAAAGCCACCTCTCTCCGCAGGCAACTCCAGAAAAGTGGAGGGTTCAGCCCCTCTCGAGGACCTGGGTTCCAGAGCCCAAGCTGTGCGTGGAGGTGAGCCTGACTATATCTAGACGATACCTCTCAACCTCCCGCACAAGCTCAGGCTCCTTCCCCCCCAGTGAGGTGACGTTCCACGTCCCAAGAGCTAAAGTCTGTGCCCGGGGATCAGGCCGCCTAGGCCCCCGCTGTCGACTGCCACCCGATCCGCACAGCCCCCGGCCCCTATGGATCCCTCTGCAGGTGGTGGGCCTACAGGAGGTTGGGCCCGGCCACCAGGCACTCGCTTACGAGTCCCAACCCCAGGGGTTTAAGGGGTTTAAATAAGGTTTTGTTACTTTTAAGGCTCTTTGTGGCCTGGCTGCAGACTATATTTCAGACCTGTGTAATTTCAATGTCTAGGCTGAAAACCGAAGTGGACAATGCCTCAGAACCTCCCAGTTTTCTTGTTTATTATTTTAATTTTAGGCATTTGTACCAAGGTGTCCACAGTCAACAATGCTATTTACACCTGGGGTGGAATGACCCATGTGGTTATTTACACCCAACTGAGTGTATATAATGGCAGATACTATTCACACAGTGTTGGATAGGCTACTATTGTATAATATTTGCACCCAAGTGCAAAGCCTTCTGGTGGAAAGTCGTTCCAACACATAGTTAATGTTGTGAAAGGGTATATTTTATCCCATTTATCCCAAGCCATGATCTTTTAACCCTAATCCATAAGTATTTGAACCCAAGTGCAAATGGAGACTCCATTCATTTTAATCTTTGCCCTTCGTATTTGATCAGTTTTGTATTTTATTTATTGTTCTCTGTGAAGCACTTTGTTTTGATAAGTGTTCTATGAATTAATTTTAATATAGTATTATTATCATCATTGTTATTATTAATATCATCATACTAGCATTTTGGTGGACAGAAATCCTTGAAGGCTTATATGGTGAAACATTTGTATTGTCTTGAAGGTTCGCATATCTCACTTGAAATTGTGACTCTCATGGTGCTTGTGTGTTACTACAAACTACAGTTTGTCTGAGACATTAACACACATACAACCTCAGTGACAGAAACACTTTAGATGAGTAATCCACAACAACAGAGTGCTGAAAACAGCATCATGAACTTGTTGAATTTATTACAGTAAAGCAGTAGTGTACATACTACTTCCGAGAGTGCGACTCAAGTACTCTACCAGTCTGAGTCATTAACATACACATTATATAAAAGGCTCCATTGTATGTTCTCTGGTCTGTATTGTTTGTGTCGATCACAACCCCAGCCTTTACCGTGACAGGGTTTATGTCACTGTAATGACTGATTCACTGTAATTATCCTTTATCTCACAGTTGCTTACGGAAGAAATCAATTATCTGACAACAAATCACGTTTTTAAATAATGTTACTGACATAAAGTGATCTCCTGAGTGTATGATCAGAACTTAACTCAACAGTGGTCTGTTCTACCAACGATGATCTAACTAAAGAGGGAAGATTCAAATCTCTGGCTGTAAACACAGGGTCTTCAAAGGGAGACCAGTCCTATGGGAGAAGTGACTCAGTTTCCTGAATAAACTGCTATTTTGTGAAAACAATTGGTTTCATAACAATCAGTTGACCTTTGTGATGATCTTTAACATCTCATCCATGGACTACCACATTATGACGCCGCCTGATAAGATCTAAAATAAACAAATTGATCATTTTGTGAGACAAGTAACAGCTAGTTTGATATTATGTTATGTTTGAAATGTTTTCATTTACAACAGCTCTACAGTCTGTCATGTAACTGAACATACGTGACCTTTATGTCTCTTTTCTTCTTCACATCATCAAAGCCAAAATTAAAAAGTATCCAAACTCACTGAACTCTTGAATCTCTACCTCCACGGCTAAGAAACCCAGTCTGCTGAACCATGAGACTAACTGTGGTAAACATAAGGAGGATACCATTGGTTCACAGAGATACACATGACTGAAGTTTAAGCTAATTAGCTACAGGTTAGACATTACGTTTGTATCCATCGTGAAACAAAAGAACTGATATTGCCAAGAACTGAAACTCAATTTATTGTTCCATTGCAACAGAATTTGCCAGCAGCAGAGTTATTTTTCTGCCATTTTGGACTGAAAGCGGTTCTCAAAAAACAGAACAGTTTCGTCTTTTCCCTCTAATCTCTGTGTCTATACTCTGCGACTGTCAAACAACTTATATCGATAACTTATATCATTTTTATTCAGTGATAACATCTGTGCATAGCAGCAGAGCTACACCTCCGCTATGTTGGTCTGAAAGCTGTTGTCAAAAAAGCAGAGTTTCATCTCTTTGCTTGTGAAATTGATGTGAGTGAAATTGAAATCTTCTCTCTTTAGTTACCTCATGTTCCTTTATACAGAACTAACAGACCATAGAATGCTGTCATTGCTGTCAGAATCAAGTATTCCGCAAAGCCATGTAACAGTGAGAGTAACGTTTTCCTCTTTCTTCTTCTAACTACCTGTCGTCTCCTCTTCCTCACCAGACTGCCGGGATGTCTCGCCTCCTGGAGCCCTGGACTGGCCTTTTGAACGTGACGCTGGCCGGTGCCCCCTGCAACGTCACCCCCCCTCTGACGGACGGCGAGATGCAACGGGAGTACCAGGGCTGCCAAAACCTCCCGACTGCACTGTGGCACCAGAAACACAGGAGGACCAACTGAGACAGACACAGAGAGACAGAGACAAGACACGCAGACACAGACACACACACACATACACACACACAGACAGACACACAGACATGTTTGCATTAACACACAAATGTGCATATAAGTGTGTGTTCGCTTAGGATGCAGTGTGTTTGGTGGACGGCGGTGTGTGTCTACGGTATCTTTTGTGTCCTAACTCTGAACTCAGTGTTACCATGGCGATGACAGCTCATCCCAGGGGGAGTTTCCTGAACACTATGTGAACAGCCAGTGTGTGCATGTGTGCATGTGTGAGTTCAGCGAGAGGACATCCACTCTCCAAGACCATCGCTAGCTTACACTCGGGTCAGTGTGTTCGTGTGAGTGTTTTTGTGTGTGTGTGTGTGAACACCACATCTCTTGGGCACTTTAACATTTCAGAACCAATTTCTATTTTTGTCTTTACTCCAGCCTTTTTTTCCTTCTTTACCTTGTTTCTTCTGTCCTTTGCTTCACCCTTTGTCAGCTACTTCTTTCTATTGACTCTTCAACCTCCCTACTTTCTTTCCTTTGTACCTCTTCTCTTTCTCTCCTTGAACTTCTTTCCCTCCATCTTCTGCAACTTTCTCCTCCGTCCATCATTTTACTTTTTCATCCACATTCTTGTTTTTCTTTCCTCCTACTTCAGAATGTTGAAAACCCAGCGCCCAGAGCCAGCCCAGAGCCACCAGATTTAGCAAAACACTGGAACATAAATATATTTTCATCCATGTTTTTGCTCATTTAGAATGTGCACGTAACAGAATATTTACAGTCTGACAAAAACAAATAATCTTGATTGAAGGTTAAGACAGTTGGAAAGTTTGAAAAAATAAGTAAAATGACTAAATGCAAAACAAAAAGAAAGCACTTCATACGTTTCCAAAAAAAGAAAAAAGAAAGGAAAAAGTCACAAAATAGCCGCTTTGGGTTTGGGTATATTTTGGCAACTCAAACCCCTTTTGAGGAAAAAATGTCTTCATGTTTGCACTCATCTGTCCCGACGCCCACGCCCTCACTTTTTTCACAGCAAACATTATTTCCAACAAACTCTGGGTTTGAACATCCACTGGTGTTATTGCTGTGGGTTGACACACAGTTTCAGACAAATTCCAATTTTAATGTAATACACTATACCACTGTGAAATACAGTATTACATAACCTACAAAAACAGACAGAGGCAATATTTAGAGAAAAATAAAAATTAAAGATTAAAGTCATAAATTTATGAGGAAACCTCAAGTTGCATATACAAATTTATAAGGAAAAACTAGAAACAAATAGGAGGCTATGTTAGGTATAAATACAGATAAAGTCCTGCAAAGTTGGTCAGTCTAGTCTACTGGCTGAGTGGGTTGTTATAGGCCACCATGCAGGAGACCCGAAGTCATGTCCCCAAGTATGTACAGAGCTTAAAAAATGTATTAGACCAACACCCAGTGTAAGGTTTATGCCACAGCTGCCCTAAATTAACAGCACTGATAATCACCAAAATCAAATGTACTGTTTTACAAAAAAACTGAAAAAATAGTAAAGCACATTATTATTTCTTGATTTAGATTCAAATTGTAGTTATTTACTTGCATTCCTGAACAGAAAAAGGAGTTTCAGTGGTTGAATGTTATGTTTGATTCATTTGTGACTTCTCAGAGAAGCCCAGTGAACCGGATCACATTTAGGTATAAAAAGGTGAATTCAGTTTGAAATTCCTCATTCTTGTTCAAAATGGTCAAACGTGGAGAGGCCACTGAAAATGAAAGAGTCTGCATTAAAGCACTTCATGATGCTGATGTGTTTTCTAGTTTTTATGACAGGTGGTCTAATACATTTGTTAAACACTGGACTTATATATATTTAGACTGTTGGGTTTCAGCAACAAAACTACTTAAAGTAGTTAAAGGTCATGGTTTATTTCAGAGCCTCCACTTTGAATTCGTTCCCTCGTTTTGATTAATTTGTTCCACTAGATAAGTGTATAATGAGCCACTCAGAATAAATTGTGAACTCATCACTAACCTTAAATGATAATCTGGTCTCGTTCTGGAGGGTTAGGGTTCACAAAGCTGCACAAGTTTATTTTTCCTGGTCACACCTGTCTCCCACTGGACCCACTCATAAATTTATCATGTTATTCTCAGAGAATATTTTCTCCTAGATTTATGACTTCAATCTTTAAAAAATGTGATATTTTTTTCCTCACAAACTTATGACATTTTTGAGTTTGAGTTTAATCTCTTTTCAGTCCCCCCCCCCTATTTGACCCTACTAATACGCCGTCATAAATAAGGTCACAGAAATAAGTAACTTTACATTTTAATAGAGTGATATTTAACGTCAGATTATTCCCAAAGTTTAATGGTGGAGGATGTTTTTTTTAATGTCTAAACCTGAGGTAGAGGGGAGACACTAAGACAGACAGGAAACGGGAGACGGGGAGGTTGGTCGGCAGTGATCATGATTAAGATATGAAGCACTGAGACTGCCCTCGCTGCTACACAGACTGGCTATGGCATTTTAATAAGGGCACAACTTGTCAGTGTGTGGTTATGTGTGTATGTGCTCCATTACTTAGAGGCTGTTGCTACAAAGTGCATCACATGAAACATGCACACATTCTAATATTAACTTGTCTCTACACTAACCTACATGTTGTCCTCTGCTCTGTGGTACTTTGTGATTTATGTCTGTACATTACTGTCTTTTCTTCATCCCAGTAACCATTCAGTATGTAAACCACAATGCGGTGGGCATGCCCTTCCTTCCCCCGCCCCCTGCTGTGTTTTGTACTGATGTTTATTGTTGTACTGATTTGACATATTTTAGATTTGAGTATTTAAGTGACAGAAGTTGTTGGGAGTTCAACTCTCCGAATGCGTGGGACATTCTGGGCCAGAACTGAGTCCAACAGGTTGACACGTTACATATTCACAGTTTGTGTAATGATCTGTACAGAGTATGAGATGTAATTTAGCAGAAATGTTTCTAGTTGCATGCAGAATATCACAAAATCTAGTCAATAAAGTACTTTTAAAAACCTGTCATGACATCTGATCATTTTTCTCTAACGCTGCCTTTTCCGAAAGTTTGGTTATTCTGGGTCACCAATTGAATAAAATGCATAAAAATGGCAATGAGTATTTTTACTCAAGTATGTGACTTATGGTGGGGCAATATGGCCAAAAATGTTGTTGTGATAAAAATGTAAATCAATTGACATTAATAATTGTAATTGGACACGATTAATGTCATTGTTTCTTTCAAGTTTAAAGGCACATTTTTAGTCAAGAGTGAAAGTTGAAGAAACCCTTTGCAGTTTTAAATTATTTCGTAAAAGACGCACCAAGACATAAAAGACAAAACAAGATGAAAAAGATGTGAAAACACAAAAATGATGTAAAAGAGGGAAACAACGTATAACAGTTCAAAATGTTACTGTCCATAAGTAGAGTTTTCAGGTATTTAACTGTTTTACTTTTACTCTGTACATTTTAACACAAATACCTGTACTTTCTACTCCTTATATTTTCAAAAAATGTGCATTACTTTAGTCTTAATGCATTTGAGGGGAATTAACGATTATTTATCATTTTGCATCACTTTGTGCCTTCACATCATCAAGACAGCAACAACAACATACAGAAAAGATTCATTGGTGAATCCATCGATGAATATCACAAACGTAACAAAACAAACACAATCGAAAAGATTCAACAAGACGAAAACAGCGTAAAAAGATGAAAATGATATAAAAGACTTAACAAGAAGAAAACACACCTGTAATCACTGACTTTGTAATTTAGTGCTTCTTTGGTGCAGTCTCTGCTCTTATTCCAAATGAAAAAGTCAAAAACAAACAGTAAAGGGAGACCGGAGTGCCACAGTGAAGTTAATTAAATCTATTGTTTTTGATTTGATTTGAAGTCAGAGTGGTTTCATAGTCTTCACATTATATTAATATGACATGAGGTTCAGTTCACTTTACACACACAGCCACTAGAAATGTCCTTCAAAGGCCGACTTTGGACTTTTTTGACTTCTGAATACTTGGAGGACATTTCAGAGCCGTTTTACTTCAGTAAACTTACAGTATCTTTGCGTGTCTGCCTTTGATTTATTATGGAGATTCTGTTCCAGAGGTTTGACTTTTCTAGCTGAAGCACTCATCTGTTTCTGCGTCTGGCCCTCAGGCTGCTCATATAGTTTTACTCCAAACAGTGACCTTTGACACCAGCACTCTGAGCCCATCCAGGATGTTATTACCAAAACAGACGTAACACAATCGCCTCAGCTTTTAATGCATCAGGTTGAATTGAACACAAGTCTCCTGTGCATGAGTGGGTTATATGGACCTGCAGGCCACAGGTTTTACACCTGCAGTTGCTGTGATAATTTGAAAATACTTACCAGACAGAGGTGGAAAAAGTCCACACACTCTTTATTCAAGTAGAAATATAGACACTCTTTAAAAAGAATACTCTGGTAGAAGAACAAAAGCACAAGCTCTGAAATGTACTCAAAGACAAAAGTGAAGAGTTTTTCTACATTTCTAGCGGCTGTTTCAGTACAAAGCCACTGAACCTCACGTCGTGTCACAGTCTTAGTTCTCCTGGTCTCAATCTCTCATTAAATAGATGACACTTTTTCTCCGTGGTCCAGTCTCCATCTCGTCTGTATAACCTATATATATAAATATATATAAAGGTTCACATTGCCACTCATTCTGATCAGGAGTAGTTACAGTGTCTGCAGACTGGACGTGTAGATATAGATATACATACTCAATTCACTGTCGACTGTATGGAGTCTAACTGTCCATCTGTGTTTGTGTTGAGGGTTTTCTGTTGTTTCATCCACATGGCCGCGTACAGGCCTCCCTGGTCGAGCAGATATTCATGTCTGAACAGAAGATGAAAAAAAAAAACATGAGTAAGTAACATGAGACAAACACATTTAGTTTCTTCTGCTACTGCTTTTATTTTCAAGAGGTAAAAGGTTCTTAAACATTTGCAATTATAAACAAAAACTTTCCATAATCCCTTTGGCACATTTCTCAACACAAATACTGACAAAAAGTTGTATTCACTATAAAGTATATATATTTTATTTATTTTTGCATTTCAGGTTTCTTATTTTAACTTTTATTCCTGATAAAAAAAAGTTAAGGGGAAAGTCATTTAAATAAGTCACTGAAGAATACTAAAATGTTGATCTTGAAAACCTGAAACCTCCTGAAAGTCTTGTGTGTCATTTTGTGTTACACCTTTAGATTACTACATAACAAAAGCATAACAAGGGCCCCTTGTCAGTTTTCACATTGGTCTGTATCAGCACTTGATGTCTGATATATGGGATTAGAATGGAATAACATGTGTTGATGATTTGTGCTTGGAGTATAATATCCCTAAAAACTTCTATCACCGGCTCAGGTTGGCAATAGGGACTGGATTTTGAACACTGTTTTGAAACATTTCAATAATTCTCCCACACATTTGTTGTCAAACTGTCGATCCTTGACCCATCTTTGCTTCTTAAGGACTAAATCTTTCCTGGATGCTGCTTTTGTACCAAGTCAAGATTACATTCACCTGTTCACATCACCTGTTTCAAATCACTTTGTTATTTCATTATTTTAACTCATTATTAGTCTTAAATTGCTCCTGTTCCAACTTTTTCTTGAATGTGTTTCATCTTGAATATGATGAATGGATGTATATTTACAAATGAAATGAAGTTGACCAGACAAAACATGACATATGTTGTGTTCATACTGAGCATTTTCTTTATATTGGGGTTCTTTATGATGGGGTTGTAATATCAACTGTAGTTATTAAGGAAAAAAATATGTGAAAGAGAAAAAGAGAAGCAGGCAGAGGAAAATGTGACTTTGGTGTCACTTATAATCCCTTATGACATCACATCTGCTTTAAAAACTAAGTTGAGCTTTCTAAAAAAACCTCCTGCAGACTTTAACCAACTTTACTATGAATTAATAAAACCACACGGCTGTTACTGTCTGGACTGCCAGACGGAAAGAGAGAGGAAAAAAGAAAGAGTAAGAGGGTCAGATAGAGAGGAAACGGCAAGAGATAGAGAAAGAGCAGAGAGGAGGTGAACAGAGAGCCACTGAGGTAGTGATAAAGGAGATGAAATGAAGAGGCGGAAAGGTGACCATATCCACCTGTGAAATGAAATGAAAGGTGGAGGAGGAAGAGGATGAGACAGGAGCAGAGAATACACAAGAGTTGATATTTATTGGATGATTATTGTCATTATTAGGAAGGTTTCAATCCAAATGTATGTCTCAGTCTAGACTCTGTCAGAAGTTAAAAATGGAACAAGGTTGCTTGTTGTAATACAGTATATTCATTGTGAATATGGTTCTCCAGTTATACATTTATAGAGTTTTAGTAAAGAAAACTATTTCTGAAGCATATTTTGTCTTGAGTTTATGTAGCTTATGTAATTAAAATCTAACCCAATTAACCCATGTAACGTTTTTCTTTTTTGATATTATTGTATTAAAAATTACATTCAAACATGATTTGCTTATCAAAATATTTGTTAAATATTACAACTGCCCATCACAAGTTAACCTGAAACCCATTAAACATTTGAAAATGGTCTTCACATTGGATAATTCTGACAAGTTTGTTTCATTTTAGGACGATGTGGAACTGAATGGCATTAAAGTTTAGGCTGTAACTATGTGTCAATTCATTCTCATCATTCACTCTTCTTAAATTCTCATACTCTGTAGAAGGAGACCTCTTAAAGGCTGATTGGTTGCACATTGTTTTCACTCGTAGACAGCGCTTTCAGAATGAAGTCATATTTGTGTGGATGGTCTTTATGAGACATGTGGAGCATATGGACAGCCTGAGGATGAGGATGAGGCCTCTTCCTGTCTCTGTTTGATGCTTCACTCCCACACTTTGTGGTTTAAAGTGTGTGTATTCTGACACCGGAGGTCAAATGGGCCTGTGTTGTGTTTACATCACAGTGTCACTCAAAAGATGAATGGCTTGTGGACGGTGTCCCTCACAAACACCTCCAGGGACAAACACTATCAAGAGACAAAAATAAATCATCACTGACATACTAGAGCCATAAATACCAACTTAATATGATCAGAGTTTATTTGCAGACATCTCTCAAGTGTGATGTGCTAGATAATTGAAGGAATTAACCCCCTCAGGACACTCTATAAAAAAATCACACTTTTCTCCTTAAGGTCGCTGATTATATTAAACATTAAGAAAATGTTTTTTTTGTCATTAACTCCAGTCCTCATCATGTATAGTAAATAAAATAACCATTTAAATGGCAGTTTATTTTCATAATATCAAAAAAATATTTTCTATTTGATGCCAAAATGAGAGAAAAATACAATTGAGAATCCATAAAAGGGTCGTAAGAACACGAGGGTTAAATGACAGTACGTGAGCAAAGTTTAACAACATATATGAACATATCAGTAAATGTTTCATGTATTTATCACAAAAAATCAGAAATCGGTCAGTGTGGCCTTATTCCAGATCAATATTATGTTTCTGAACTGAACTATATTTTACTGCCCATGACCCATCTGAGCTCAGCAACCCAGTCGGCAGAATAAAACATAAATAAGACACCAGTAATCTCAACATTTCTAAACCCAAAACACATTTCATACACTATATCAGATACATTATATAATCAAAAGTTTGAGGCCCATTTAAAAACTATTCCATATGTAATTGTTGAACATGTCGTTCCAAACCTCAGGAATGCTGTTGCTGCTCATTTCTGGTTCTTGCTTTTAAGTAGATTTTGGAACCTGGCTACAAGGATTTGCTCCCCTTCAGCCACAAAATCCATGTGATGCGTCCTGGCCCTCAGTCTGCGTTCATGTTCATCCTAAAGGTGTTGGATGGGGCTGAGGTCAGGGAGCTGTGAAAACCACTTCTTTATTGATTGGGTTTCATGTACAGAGACACTGCCATGTTCAAACAGGATCTTTACTCAGGATCTTTTGTTTTAACCAAGCTGTTGAGGACACACTGTTGTCATTACATGCTGCAGCTCAGACTTCACGATAATTAAATATGTTAAACCTAAAAAACAACTGCACACCAATGCTACATGCAGTACATGATCAGGGTTGTCCTCAAACTTTTGATCATATAGTGTTTGTGCAAATCAGGGTGAGGTGATGGGAGTGTCCAGTTCAGTGGGTGATCTGTTATCAATGTACAAATTTATGAATAAAGATGCAGCCAGTTCACTTCATTAATAACCAATACAATCTATCAAGAGCAGCACAAATTATCTGTAGATTGTGCATCTTGACTCACCTGATGAAGATGCAGGGATTCTGCTAACAACACAGACAAATTGTTACTGTAATGTGACAAACACAAGTGTAGTTTTTACATGTGTATACAGGAGAGGCAGGAAGGAGGCGTTTTCTGCAGTAGAACCGGAGGAATTAGTGGATGAATGTAATTGAGGTTAATGCAGGAGGGAGAAGACTCATTTCAAAGAGGAAATTCAAGAAGCTGGCATGATGCATGACACAGAGGAGACACACAGAGAAGTCACATTTAGTCTGACTTCCACAATCAACAACTTGTGTTTGTCAAATCTGAACTGTAGATACATTGATTCGATGTAGATGGTAGGGTATTGTTTTTATATTGGTAATATGGGGGTTAGGGTTAAACTATGGCTCTTTAGTAAATGTCAACAGTTTTTAATGCCAAACGAAGGTTTGCACTAATGTAAAACAGTCAGGCACCACCACTGCCATATCCTCAAAAAATACAACTTGCTAAGCCTGGAAAGCTTTACTGACTTATGTTTTCTAAAGTTAATTTTCAAATGTATAAACAACTTTGCAGCTGAACCAATCAGTCGATTTACTGAGAGACAAAACAGCAACAGAGTCACCAGAAGCTCCTCAGATCTAAATAGCAAAATCCCATTCTGCAGGACAACCTTCGGACAGTCATCCTTCTCCTGTAAGAGTATTAAACTCTGGAACTCACTGCCATCAGAAATGAAATCCATCTCAGAGATTAAAATGTTTACCACCAGAACCAAAACCTGGTTTAAGATAAAACACAACTGTTCCCATCTGTAAATACTGTGTATATTGTGTGGGAGAGCGAGTGAGTGAATGAATGCACGACCCATATAATATAATATAAATGCAGCACTTGATTATTGATTTAGTATATGACCATTTTAAATGATGTATATCTTATATTTTATCATATCATATAAATGCGACATTGAACTGTATAGTATGATCGTTTTAAATGATGTATATTCACATTGTACTGCAATGTTGTGGAGGAGCCCAACCAGGGACTGGAGTTGAGAATTAGCACTAGCTATTAACTCTATATGCATCACATCAGCTGAAAGCCTGTAACTATGTTTGACTGCATTGTCCCTGTCAAATAAATCAATCAATAAAAGTTAGTTAATGATGAATGAGACAATAATAACAACTGTGTCTCTCAGTAATGTATTAGCCATTATTAAACTTCTCTTAACCTTTACAAAAGCATTTCTATTGTCTTAGCTTAAAAAATGACAGGAGTTGAAATGCAAAGCCCATTCTCTGATGGTAAAGTTGACAGTGACAAATTATATTGAAGGTCTGTTTCCATCCAGCTGTTTTTATTCATATTTTCAATTTGCGCATAAAATGCCTGAATGAATACACTAACCAGTGAAAGGTTTTACACTTGGGAGAAGTGAAATGTAAATGTAAATGTGAAGAAGTGCAATGGAAATAGATTTAGATAATTATAGTGTGTTTATGTAGGAGACTGCAACGTTCACTCAATTAATACAAGAAACAAACAGAAAGGCCTCCATGTATGAAGAGCTGCAGAAACAAATGTTAGACAAAGGTGTTAATAGACGTTTTATAGAATCCAGACCAGAGGTTCAGTTCAGAGAGAAAGAGAGAGGTTTTTGACGGCTTTTTGAAAATTCTGCTAAAATGTCCAATACATTTGGATGGAAACGTGACTTGACATTATCTGTGTTTTGCAGAAACATACAATGGCAGCATTTAACTCCGGCAAAGAAAGTACTGTCTTTGCTCGGCAAAATGAAGGGAAATCTTACTTCACCTCTTACCTGTGTTATCTATGCGTGTGTGTGTGTGTGTGTGTGTGTGTGTGACCAGGTGCAGCTTTAAAAGCCTCCTCAGCATATGTGAGAGAGGAAGTCTCCATACCCAGCTCCGATATCAAAGGATCGTCCACATGGGTGGTTCAGTAGCAGCTCTACAGTGTCTGCGTGTTATTTGTATTGTGGTCCTTCTGCCTCTGGGGCTGAGACTGATACCACAGGGTTCAAGGGTCACATACAAAGGTTGTGATCCAGAGGTAACTAATTTGCGAGCATTTAGGATACGCACAGTCATTCAGGTGTGTTACAGCAGTGTTACAAGCCATGGGAGTAGATGTCAGGGGACGGTGGGATTCGTCCTCCTCAATATTTCAAACATTAACAGTAATAACGTGAAACAATTTTATTTTCAAATAAAACAACGCTACATAGTGTCCCTCATTCTCTAACATCTCTCAGTTCTGGTCTAAATGTGTCTATTCTAGTTTTCAGTCAGCTTCAGCGTTCCTAAAATCAGCCCAAATCTACGGTGGCCAAAAGAAGTCAATGCACTGCAACTTGAAAAAACACATATAGGCACAACACATGCGAACTGTATAACATGAAACTTTATCATGTTTTAATGACATAAGTTATCACATTATAATCTGATATGGTTGTATGTCATAATAACGTGAAAATACCTTGTTTTACAAGAGATATTTCATGTTTTTCTTTTTCCAACCCAACAGGAATACCTCTCTATACTGTTGTTGTCTCATTCCATTTTCTATTTGTTCAGTCACTGTACAAAACACAGATTTGGGGATATGTTTTGAATGTGCGTAAAGTTTTGAACACGAGCAGAAATCTGATGAAACACATATGAGCTGTTAAAGTCCTGGGGTTCTTAAATGATTTAAAATTAATGTAACATGTCACATTGATGTGAACAGGTGTCACATGCACATTTAAAGAGGTTATTTTCCTTAAACAAAAAGGGATCAAATGAAAAAAGTTGATGAACAGGAGCAGAAATATTTGAAAACAATACTGTATTATTTTCCATTATATTTTGAATTGTCACCTGGTGGTTGACATTTCCACCCTGAACTAATACAGAAAAGACACAAACTGGTGCATAAAAATTCACCAGAATGCAGCAAATGAAGAAAAATGTTCAAATGAAACCTGTGCCGATGCGGCCGAAATGAAAATATTTGTCCCAATTGCTCAAATTTAATGATAGGACAAAAAGCACCTCACCTTCCTCTCTCTGCTATCTGTCCATTGTGAACCACCAGGATCTGGTCTGCTCCGACGACAGTGGACAGCCTGCAACATCAGACAAATATACATTAACTCTCTCATTGTCTCATCCGAGGTTTCAAGGCACTGTCTAAGAAAAGTGTGATCTAATGCATCAAATGCCAAACACAAGTCTAGCAGAACCAAAATGGAGCTGGTAACTCTGTCCTAATCAGGGCCGTCAGTGTCCAGTTCCTCTCCTATTATACAGTCAGCTCTCTTGACCAGTTTGGTATTGCATCACAACTCAATTCATCTGTAAAATAGGAGAGGAATGGACACTGAACTGTGGCAAAGAGGAGAAGATTAGAGCATCCATTCCCAAACACTGGGTCGGGACCCACAGGTTGGTCACCAAATAAATGTGCATTTCCAGAACTTCAAAAACTTTCAACAAGAATCATGTTTTTGATAAAACTGAATGTTCGTATTCTGATAGTTATACTCACACTGAATAGAGTATGAAAGGCTAATGTGCATTCTCTGTGTTTTACAGATGAGAGGAAAAAGTACATACAGCAAGTACATAAAACAAAGTTGTGACTTATCGAACATATATGTCTTGTAATGCCGCTTTTCCACTGCCAGTATCAGCTCAACTCGCCTCATCTTATCGTGGCTCAGTTTGACAAGCAGGCTGTTGCATTGCACTGCAGTTATAGGACAGCCTCAACGCAGCTGGTCGTCATAGCGATACAGCGTAAACTATTGTGACGTCTTCTTCAGCACGACTGCAGCTACAAGCAAGGCAACAGTGTCGGAGGATGAAACTTAAAACTGTAAGCTACAATTTCTGAAATAAAACGTTATTTTCAGAATTTATCAGGCGAGAATATAGTTGTTTAGACTCAAATTTGTGGTCGATTTATCAAGATAGAGCCTACTCAAAAGTTTGCTCAGACGTTTTGGCTTGGTGTCCCATGTCGCAACATGATGACACACACACACATATCGATGCATCAACGGAGCAAATCTGTTATCTGCATGATTGTACGTCACCATGCAGATAACATCGCTTCAGCTCGCTTGGAGCCTAGACGAAGGTGGTACTAGAAACAGTATCTGATGGTACCTGATGGTCCATGCAGTAGAAATGCCAAAAAAGCCGTGCCAAGTCAAGGCGACTCGAGCTGATGCAGTGGCAGTGGAAAGCGGCATAACTGACTGGTTTACTTTTTCAAGATACTGTAATATTATAAAGTGACACCGAAAAGACAGTAAAAATGGTCAGGAACATATGCATCATTTCTCTCTGCTCATGATTTATAGATAAGGCCAGTTGTGAGCTGGCTTGTGATGGTTTGTCGTTCTCCAGATAAGAAAACACTGGTCTGGTCAATTTGGGAAACACTGGTCTACAGTGGCCTACACAGTGCTGTACTTGGACAAAGAAGCAAATGTAGAATAACTGGCATTGAGTGAATTCAACTGATGCCACAGAAAATCCTTCCTCCCTGCTGCCACACTCTATAACTCCTCCCTCTATCACAGCCTCAACAGTAAAACAACTCCTCACATGTGCAATAGTACTGCAGTTTAGATATTTAGAGTTTAGTGTTATGTTGTTATATTATTCTATTGTGTTTTTGTCTGTTTGTGCAGTTGTAACAGCAGTCATTTCCCCCAGGATCAATAGTGTTTTTCTGATTCTGATAAGTGACCCTAACACTGCCCCATAAAAACTGTGTTGTTTTATCACAGGACTGTTTCTGATAAAAAAGAATACAATGGAAGATGGTGAACAGTTCTACATATAAACAAACAGAGCTATAAAAATGACCTGTGTCCTCATAAAGTATATATTATTATGTATGAGGTGTCTGATCAAACACAAGCTGACACACACAAAGAGGCAGTAGATCAGAGATACAGATGGGTGATAAGTTAAAAGGAAAAACCCAGTCTCACAAAGCCAGACCCGTGTGCGCACTTTGTTTTAGTACTGTCCTGTGAAAAAATACTCTCCGGAGGGTTTTGTATTTCTTTAAATGCATCACAATCGTCTTGGGTTGCACAAACCCAAGGGATGCAGCGGCGGTGTCTTTGCAAACAGTGTCATAACTTCAAAAAACACAAAGAATCAAGCAGATTTGCATATAGCACAGATCCTAATCTTAGTCAAAACTTGCAATTTTCAGGACGTGTTGGAGGTAGTTTCATATAACGAGGGGGAGAAGAAGGCTAACTGGAAGAGTCAGGATTACTCCAACAGACTTCCTGTAAATTAAACTATAGGAAAAACCAGATGAGTAGGAATGGTCTCTTGAGGGTTCACTGAGGTTGGATGAAAACGATGTGAATCATACTCTATGTTGTTCACAGTCACCAGATCTCAACCCAGCTCATTATGGAAGACAATGCTCTGCATCTCCATCATCAAAACACCAAGTGATGGAATATGTTTTGTTAGAGTAGTGTTCATCCTCCAGTAGAGTTCACAGACTGTAGAATCAAGGCCAAGAAGAACTGAAGGTGTTCTGGAGACACATGGTGGACCAACACCTTACTGAGGGTCTTTTCACACTTCAACGTCCAAACCAGGGCTCAAGTGCTTTTTTGAGAACTTCAAAATAGCAGAAAAGTAGCTCAATTGCTGCTTTATTCTGTTGCAACAGAGCAATATATTAACTTTCAGTACTTATCAATATGAGTTCTCTGTTGTTTGTTTTTTGTTTTTTAGCAACAATAGCCTTGCGCAACTTCCTGTGATTGGTTTGAGAGTCTGAACTATCCAAAAAAGTGTTTTCACACTGAACATAAACCAGTTTGATCTGGAATGACACCACCTCTCCTGGTTGGACTATAAACCGGCTGTTTAGTCCACACGTGGTCCAGGGGAGGTTTCAAAAACGTCACAAAATTTGGTTCGGATCAAACTGAAACGTCTGAAAGTCAGGACCAACCAAGCAAGGTGTGAAAGAGCTGTAAGACATTTTATGGTGTTTTTCCTTAAGCTTTTCACCCTTCTATATTTCACCGGTTAGTGTTAACACAGAGCTTTACAATGAAAAAGAATTACTGTACTATAAGGATGTAGTCCATTTTGTTGCCAGTGTTTTCAGAAATTTCAAGTGTCTCTTTGTTTTATGTGTGGAATAGTAGTTTTGTTTATGCAAATAAATCACAGAATGTCCTGTCTTTAATGAACCTCATGCCAGTGCCTCTAATGTAGCTGAAAGTTATAGTGAAATCATTTCAGAAGTGCACTACCTGCTGTTGCTATCAAAAATAAAATGAAATGGAAAAAACACAACTATAAATTAAACTATTACAGTTAAACAACAAACTATGTAGTTTATTGTCAAAACTAACACCTGTGCACCATATACATGTCGTTTTTTTTGGTTTATTATTTTTTGTATCAATTATATTAAAGCTGCAGGAGCACAAAAAAACCCGAGTATAGGAATACGCCCCTTCCTTCTGCAGCTATCTCCTTTCAGACCACATCAAAAGACTAAATATAATAGACTGATAGATGAACCTGATGCCATTTCACATTGCTATGGAAAATCAAGACACTTTTCCAAGCCACGGAGTAGAGCAGTATAGTCACGTCCCGTCTGATGAAATCTGAACAGCGATCAGTAATTACAGCTGTCAATCATGTATTCAGTGGCTTAAACCTCCTGTTGTGGGGTAGATACCTACAGCACAAAAACAGAGTTCAGAGGAAATACTGAAGTCTTGTTTCCAAATGACTTACAATATGCTGAAAGATGCCAAAACACTGCAGCTTTAATGCGAGTATCAATTCTCAAAAATGAAACGAAGTATTGGTGAGTTCAATCTGTCCTCAACCTCGTATGAGATTAGAGAATAAGAAAAGAGAGAGGCAGAAATAGAGAGAAGGAGGGAGTCAGAATATGTGGTTGGATGTTAAATATGTTCAGCTGTCTAATAAAAGTCATTCCTCAGTAATCGCTTACAGAAACATGCAAACACACTCATACTTCAGTTCTGTAATTTCTGTCACACACTTACAACATGCTCAAACATTCACAAACACATACACTCACACACATAGAGCTGAGTGTATGAGCGCTGAGTCGCTCTGTGTTGGAGAACTCTGTATGAACTTGTCTGTAAATTATTAAAGTTAATATTTATGACTAGTCTCTGATGAGAGTCTGATTAAAGCCACACTCAGTGATCTCAATAGCTCTCAGCTCGGAGCCAGAAGCATTGTAAGATGTGCAAATGAAAGTTTTAGGCAGATGCTTAATTTTATTGTGCTTTTCTTGGACAAATGAGACTAAATTGGAGGTTTCTTGTGAGGGTGTGTTCAGAGGATTTGTATGTTTAGAAAAGTCTGTAAACAAGACAAGAAGACAACATGATTCAAGTCAAGCTTACAAATTATTTTCACCAATATTAAAAAATGTATTAAGACACTCTGGACAATAACTTTTCTGCTTAAGAGCTCAAAATGCCGCATGCAAAATAATCAAAAGACATCAAACAAACTCATTCTCATGGTTTCCCCAGTACTGAACACCTCTTTAAGGTTCAGCAGAGCCACCACTCTGCCTTAATGTCATCAAGGCTATCTTTGGACGTCCACCTTCAATATTTGATGGAAAACCTCGGTCACAGGTAGAAGTATCTCCCTCCAGAGACGGCTGACGTCAAAGGGGTTTTTGTTCTCATTCAGGCTTTTCAGCATTTACATGAGGACTGTACTAAGGATGAAGGGGAGAGTTCATGTTCCGTTTAGATTAGGTTCAAGCTAAACCTTACACCACATAGATCCATCTCAGCCGACATGTGGTGGAGGTTAAACTCACGTTGACTCAGACCTGTACGACACAGATTCATACTTCCTGCTCAACTGATTCATTATGGTATTGTATTTATTAACACACAAGTATTTCCACTTTCTTGTACTTTATATTTCACTGCACTGTACTGGTAAATATTGTGCATCTTACTGCAATATTTTTTTGTTTTTGTTTTGTTTAGTTTGTCTTTATCTTTATTCTTAGTATATTTACTTACAGCTGCACACATTAAGGTATAATATGTAAGGTTTCTCTCTTGTGGTTTGTAAACACTGCTCTGCTCAGAAGGTGCATTTCGAGGTGTGAAGCCAATAGATTTTGGAGCAGCTTTTTTACTTTATCTAAGATTAGGAGATAGGGTGTGTGACTGATTTACAGGATGATGGGGCCTTGGTGGAGGTACGTGCTCTACATAGTACCCATTATCATTTCCAAAATGAGTACATATTTTGGAAACATAAGATAGTTGTTAGATATGGCTTCCTAAAGAGAGTGTATAAGGTAAAGAGTTATTGTTAAAACCACAGTTTCAGTTGAACTGCCTTCTGATCACAGTCTGATGAAACACCCTTATGTTTACTTACATACAGTCAAGGTTTAATCACATTTAGAGCTGCAACAGTTATTCAAGTAATCAATTACTATGCTGATAACCAATTAAGCGATTTGAGTATTTTGTTCATTTTTCCAGCTCAGAGGAGTCATTAGGATCTGAAATCTGTACATTCACCTGATAACTGAGCCATTTTCGAATTATTTTAGAGTAAAATATACACAAGATGTGAGATACTATGCTCTACCAGATGGTTCACCTAGGCTTATTTTGTTCATTTATTCAGTTTTGCTGATTTAGTGCTTATTTTGTTGATCTTGATTTACTATTTTATTGCATTAAATCAAAGTGTCTTCTCATTGAACTTTCTTATTCTTTTCATTTTCAGCAGCAGGAGGAGACAATGCCATGTAGATCTGAGGAGACAAAATGTACTTTGTGTTTTTTATCAACACTATATCATTCTTCTTAAATGTGAATATTTTCTGGTTTCTTTCTTCCTCTGTGACAGTAACTAAATATCAATCAAACAAGATGCCATCTTGATCGTCATTTTTCACCATTTTCTGACATTTTTTAGACATTTTCTGGGCAACTGTGACTCAGGAAGTAGAGCAGTTTGTCTACAAACTGGAAGATGTGATCTGGATGCCGAAGTGTCCTAGAGCAAACTGTTTCATTATGTTATTTGACACTACATGCCGATAGTTGAACCTCGGATCCAGGAGGAACAATGCGGTTTTCGTCCTGGTCACGGAACACTGGACCAGCTCTATACCCTCCGTCGGGTGCTCGAGGGTTCGTGGGAGTTCGCCCAACCAGTCCACATGT
>JAPQRN010000094.1:0-20573 GCA_037367275.1 Coranthus polyacanthus | reverse complement strand
TGAAAAATATGATTTAAACCAGTCTAGAGCGGTTCCTTTAATCCCAATGGAATGTTCTAATCTCTGTAATAAAATGTAATACATTTTATATATATGTTTGATATGAGTTTCTACCTGGATCTTTAAACTGACATTTATTTGAAACATGTCCTGATTTCCCTTTACTTACTACATACATGAAATGAAAGATTAGTTAGTACTAGTTGAGGAGCTTTGTATCTTTTAGGAGTTCAATTTTAATCTTCAATTTTAATTGAAGAAAATTAGCATTTTGTCATCATAGTGCATTTATCATTTATCCATAGCCCTTTTGTTTGCTTAAAAGCTACACTAAAGAGAAATGTAAACTAATGTTTTGATGTTTATAAAATGACGTGAATTAAATGCACACACAAGAGCAGGATTTTGTTTGTCGTGTTCTTCCATTTTTCGTCTTTCCTGTGCAGTGCTGTCCAAAGGTCAGGTGAGCACCAGACACTACCGTTTCCTGGCCAACCGAGGCGGCTTCGTCTGGGCTGAAACACAGGCGACCATCCTCTACAACAGCAAGACGTCGCAGCCTGAGGCCATTGTCTGCCTCAACTTCATCCTCAGGTACTTTAAAAAGCAACAGGTGGTGTTACGTAACCGCATTGGCACCGTGAGCCAGGAGAGAGCTGGTATTTTTAGGACTGTAACAGCAGGAGTGGGAGGGGATGCAGTGTAAAGATAACAGATGCAACTACGGTGGTAAATAAAAATGCTACATGATCCTCAGAAACCAGAGTCATTTCTTTTTCTGTTCCTCTGCAGCGCCATAGAGCAGCCAGATGTCATCTTTTCCATAGAACAGACCCGCTGCAGCCGGCCTAAAGCTCAACCCCCGTCACCGGCTCCGACACCAGACGATGGTGACAAACCTGACACGTGTGACTCTGATCTGGACTCTGAGCATCTCAGTGATCCCGGTCAGACAGACCTCTTCTCCAAACTCAAGGACAAACCAGAGGAGCTCCTCCTGCTGGCTCCTGAGGCCGGAGACGCCGTCGTACCACTGATGGGAGGTGAGGTTTACATCAGCACTAGGGATCAGGAAGGTTTCCTAAAAAAGTGACTTCTGATCATCCAAAGGGATCAGTAGTAACGTCTGCTTGATGATTTACTGCCCTCTGCATTTACAATACTACATACTACACTATATTTCAATTAAACATAATTATCTCTCTTTAACACACTGTGTCTTAATACAAAGAAGCATTTACCTTCTTCAGGATGCAGTATGTGCATTATAACCTTTCAGATGGTGTTGATAAGTTCCTAAAAACTGAGCTAAGTGAGCTGTCTCGCTCTCTTCAAAGCCACAAGTCTCCCTTGACATAAACTGTGATTTAGCCACACAGAAAACAGAAGTTGCTGTTTTACTGCTGCAAACCAGCTGCAACTTACAACTGCAGCGTTTTGAAAACTGCCAGTTCAGACCAATGCACCAAGATGAGACATATGCATCCTTTCAATACTCTTGTAGTCTCTGTAATTCTGCTGTTACTGTTGCATCTTAAAATATGGATGAGGACTGTGATGGTGAGTTATTTACTACAGCTGCTCTCTGGTATTTACTGAAACAGCGAAGACATTCCCACAGCAGCTCTGTTTTTAGAGGAGAGAAAATCCAGATTATTGAGACCGGTTTTACCAAGGAAACCGCTGAAGTTAACACTGCTTTCTGGTAACAGATGCAGTCCATAAATACTGAGCTTTACTGAGCTGAGACGGTCCAGTTCACATCGCTGCTGCCTTTACCTGTGATGTTCTAAAACGGTTTCATCTCATCGCGAATCTTTGGTCTGAACCAACCTTTATTTTGTTAAAACACCAGTGTCACACAATCACACAAACTAACAGGTCTAGGAAGCAGTAGAACCAGCAACTCCTGTGTTCTGCAAGTTAAAATTACCTTTTTAGTCAAAGGAGTCTGGTGGCTTTGAAGATGGAGGACTACGGAGGACTGTGTCAGGTTTAACTTATGCCTACATTGGAACTATTTCAGTTGGTGCAACCTTTAAATTGTTAGTTGCCCACACACTCAGTCCAAAGTTAGAAATTCTTTCCACCTAGACAATACGTTTGAACTTATTCATAGCTGGTCAGTCCGTGCTGGACCTGTTTTCCGGCTAACTCATCTGCTCTGTGTGTTTTCTGTTTGAAGGTTTTGTCGAGCTGTCGTTTGCCAGTCCGTCCAATCCTGACTCTGTGCCAAACGACCCACAAGACCTGTGCAGTCCACAGCTGCTGCAGCTCCTCTCGCCCATCTTCAACCCCAGTCCATCTGCAACATCAACACCAGCCTCCTCGCCTGAGCCTTCGCTGGTAAATCCATCCCTTAAATCTTTAACACATTGTACTGTCCCAGTTTTTCTGTGTATTTATGTTCCTCTGTGTCTCGGCCTTGCTCAGAGCCCATGTGAGGAGGAGGTGGTGGGTACCAGCAAGGTGGAGAAGTTGTTCACTGTTTGGCCAGAGGACAATCAGAATAAAGAAGAAGCTCTACAGGTAGGAGCAGAAAACAGATATACAATCTCCACACGGTGTGTTTGTTCTCAAGTCTGGTGACATGAAGGGGTGAAACCTGGAAAGAATCACAGTGAAATCAGGCAAAAAGAAAACTCTTTAACACCTTTTAAAGTAACTTTCAACAACGTTTGTACAATAAATATAATCATATTCTACTGAACTGTACTGTCTGGTACAAAATCTACATTAAAGGTAATTAGCAAAATTTCAGTTAGCATGCTAACAGCTAGCTCTGCTCTGTCCTGTCTCGTATAACACTAGAGGGAGTAGTGAGCATAGACTGTGTATATGATGGATGTTGTGAGCACAATCGCCTCCATCTCTCCCTGGTGGCTGGCTGTAGTATAGCTTATAAATCCCACCTCCTTCATGTTATTCAGTGAGACAAACTAAAAAGTACCCATCCAGTCATTTTTTTCCCCTAAGGTGATTTCAGACTTTATATGTAGATTTCGTCGATAGATTTGTGTTTAAATCATGCTTCTGATCAGTTTGTTTTTAATAAGTTATTTGATGTTATAAAAATGGGTGAATGACAGCTGCAATGACCAATCGCAGTCCTGAATCTGTCAGTGGGAACCGATCAGGATTTACCCTCTTCAAGCGTAGTATGTCTACTATTACATTCTAGATGGTGATGGTGGTGATCTGTTCCCACAACCTGAGCTGTATCACTATCTTTAAAGCCACCAGACTCCCTCGACAAAAACAGTGGTTTTACCTTGAAGAACATGAGAGTTGCTGGCTTACCTTTATGTCGATTAGTTTGTCAGACACAGAGGTCACACACTAACACAAACAAACTAACAGATGGAGGCAGTGGAGGACCAGCATCTCATGTTCTGGGAGGTGAAATCACTGTTTTTACTAAAGGGAGTCTGGTGGCTTTATTCAGAGCTTCAGTTCTTCCTCATCTTTCTGGTAAAATGCTGCCATTCTCTGTTGATTTTAGTACAAGAGGTATAGACTGAGAGACTGTTTGTAAAACCAAACCATGCTCAGGTTCAGAAGGTGTAAAATGAGTTTGTGCTTGGAATATTTTTAATTGAGAACTGAAATGTAGATACTTTTTATGAAGTGAGATTTTGGGATCACTCCATTTTAGAGAATTCAGGCTCACCTGTTTGTTTCCCATTCGTTAAATGTCTGGAATGTGTTTGTGTGACAGTAAACTTACGTGTTTGTGTCTCTTGTCAGAATGCGGAGGACCTGGACCTGGACACACTGGCTCCTTATATCTCCATGGATGATGACTTCCAGCTCACTGTTCTCCTGCCAGAGGCCGCGTACACGTCGTCCTCCTCTTTGTCTGAACCGTCAGCGGTGATGCCTGAAGGCAGCGTTAGCAGGAAACGGTGCGTGCATTCATGTTAAAGAAGTCCCTGAACACAGCACTGTGACCTTCACATCATCGTACAAGAGGATAGAAATGTAGAAAACATAACACAACAGATAACATGTTGTTAGGTTAGAGGAAGATCATAGATGTGGTTTAGTTTAACATGAAGACACTACAGATCCTGTTGAAAGTAAAGAAGAAGAAAGTTCAACAGGACTGAATAAAATGATCATTAAAATGAACAAAATAATCAACAAAATGTCAATAAAATAATCAATAAAACGAACAAAAGAAGAAATAAAATGAACAAAATAATCAACACATTAAGCAAGAAATGAACAAAAAATAAGCAAAATAATGAACAAAATGAACAAAATATCAATAAACAAAACAAAACAAAAATTGACACATTAAGCAAAAAAGCAACAAAACGAATAAAATATCTATAAAAGGAACAAAAAAAATTAAACAAAATGTAAACTTGTTCCTGAAGACATCTCTGAATTAAGATGATTTTTCTCAGTTTGCATCTGAAATTCAGCTCTCTTTTAGAAGTTTTAGAAGTCAGCTCATCTCAGCTTCATTTCGTAGCCATTGATTTACTTACCTGCTGACATACTGAAAAAAATCACTGTGAGCTTTATATTAAATTGATTTGCACGGCCACAGATTACTGCAGTGTTGTACAAAGTGCACAGTGTTAAGTTTAAAAGTCCTGCATTGAAGGAAATGTTTGTCTCTGTCTCTCAGGGCCTTTAACCCGGATGAGGACCTGCCATCTCAGCTGCTGATTCAGGACAAGAGACAGAAACACCATCCTTCCTCAATAGAAGAGGAACTACTGCTGAACCACAGGTTACTGGTAAGTGGAGAGCTGCAAACACGACTGTTGATCCTTTTTAAAATGAGAGAAACCAAAGGCAGGTCTTTACCTCAACAACACTGTAGTATTTGAGTCATGATGGAACCACTGACTGCATAAAAGAAGTGGACGTTGACACCGTGATATCATGTTTTGAAGCCTCCAGTTTGTTCCGTTGTCATCTTGGTTTTTGGAGGAGGAAGTCACCATATTTGGATAAAAGGGCAGAACTGGAGAACAGTGAGGTTGGAGCTCACCAAGCTAACACTACTGCGAACTACCACTGTTAACATCCTGTAATGTTTAAATCAAGGGGCCAGAAAATTGAAGCCAATGAATTAGTTTGTTCGAGTGTAATACCACTGATGGCCACTAGATGCTGCTCCATAGACTTACATTGAACTCCTAATTTTCATCATTCATCATTCTGGTCTCATTGGTTTTGTTTGGACCCTTTAATAAGTGATCTGGTGGTTTACTGGTCGGTTGATAGAAGCTTTGATGTCTGTCATGGTGGGCTTAGATCACTCCTCTGCAGAGTCAGACTTTCAGAGCTTCTGTTTATTGAATAAAAAATGTTTTTTGTGACAAACAGCTCGAATGTAGTTGTGGTTAAACGTTTGATGAACGTTTGATGAAGTTTTACCACGTCTGTAAACTAGCATTTAGCATTAGCTCAACCTTGACCCCTCGTGCTCCCACATCTCCGCCCCTTTTGTCCAAATATATTTGACTTTGGCTCCATGTCAAAAAACAAAATCCTGGATTGAAAACCAATGGGTTTTGATTATTAATCAATCTGCTCTGTAAATCATTGTAAGATCATCAATGTTTAATCACACTTACATTGTTTGAGCTACATTTTTACATCATATTCTTGACCGTGCTTTAATTAATTAATTAATTAATTAACTCAATATTCTGACGTTACATTCCAGACTCTGGTTTCTGGAGTTCATTTGATCCCAGGTAGCATGAACAGATTAATATATTTGATTAAACATTTATTTTTCATTAATTTGTTGACATTGTTAGATGGTGGAAGGGGTACTTTGAGGATCTCTTCAGCCCCACTGACACGTCTTCTGTGGAGAAGGTAGAGCTTGGGACTGGCTGAGGTCTCCGAGGTAGTTGGGAAACTCCTCAGTGGCCGGGCCCCAGGGGTGGATGAGCTCCGCCCTGAGTTCCTTAAGGCTCTGGATGGTGGGGGGCTGTCTGGGTTGACATGCTTTCTCAACGTCACTTGGCAGACCGGGGTGGTGGTTCCCCTTTTCCTTTTCAAGAAGGGGGACCAGAGGGTGTGCTCCCACCACAGGGGAATCACACTCCTCAGCCTCCCTATTGTTCCCTATTATCCTTGTTGCCGGTGCGGGTTGGACTCCACCAGGGCTGCCCTTTGTCACCGATTTTGTTCATAATTTTTATGGACAGAATTTCTAGGTGCAGCCAGGGCATGGACGTTGTCATGTTTGGTGGCCTCAGGATTGCATCTCTGAGGTGGTGATCCTCATCGGCGGGGATGAGGATCACCACCTCCAAAACTGAGGCCATGGTTCTCAGTTGGAAAAGGGTGGAGTGCCCCCTTCAGGTTGGGAATGAGTCACTGCCTCAAGTGGAGGAGTTTAAGTATCTCGGGATCTTGTTCACGAGTGAGGGGAGGATGGAGCGGGAGATTGACAGATGGATCGGGGCAGCGTCTGCAGTGATGCAGCCGTGGTACCAGTCCATTGTGGGGAAGAGGGAGCTGAGCCAAAAAACTAAGGCTCTCAATTTACCAGTCACTCTACCTTCCTACCCTCACCTACAAGCTTTGGTTAGTGACCAAAAAAACAAGATCGTGGATACAAGCAGCGTAATTGAGTTTCCCCCGCCGGGTGGCTGGGCTCTCCCTTAGAGATAGGGTGAGGAGCTTGGAGTAGAGCCGCTGCTCCTCCACATCGAGAGGAGCCAGTTGAGGTGGCTCGGGCACCTAGTTAGGTTGCATCCTGGACGCCTGCCTGGTGAGGTGTTCCGGGCATGTCCCATTGGGAGGAGACCCCAGGGCAGACCCAGGACACGCTGGAGGGATTACATTTCTCGGCTGGTCTGGGATTGCCTCGGTGTCCCCCCGGAGGAGCTGGAGGAGGTGGCTGGGGAGTGGGAAGTCTGGGCTTCTCTGCTTACGCTGCTGCCCCCATGACCCGGACGGTAGAAGATGGATGGAAACATTTATTTTAATTTCTGTTCAGGGTTGTCTGGAGGAAACTGACCAATCAGAGCTGGAGCTGGGGCCGAGCCGGAGAGGGCAGAGTCAGATGCTCACAGACCGGGACCCTGTTCTAGGAGGCATTCAGGGAATCTGTGACACTGCAGGTAGGACTGACTCACACACGAGACAGACATATCAACACTGCTCACACTGGTCTTGACCCACACCGGGACATCACGGTGCATTCAGATGCACCTTGTCAACTCTGAAATCTATATTTAAATGGCCACAAAGGTTGTTTAAACTTGGAAGGTTTATATTTAATTTTTTATTTTCCTTTGATTAAACCCATAAGACCTACATATGTCATTCCTTTCTTGTCTCTATAGAAAAAACATTTCTATAGATTTAGAAAAATTTTGAATATTCTTGTACAGCAGGTCCCCAGGTACCTCAATGATCACATTCAAGGTGTTTTACTGCAGCATTTTTCATTCATTCATTAAATTCTTAAATTCTACCCATGCATCCATTTTGACCATTAATATTAAGTTCAGACACTGTTTGTACACATTCACTTCCCAATGCGGAGTGTTGTGGTAAAATTAAAACTATCCAGGTGTCCAGGTTTGGACTTTCTGACCCGACACAAGGCAGGTTCTATACCTTTAAAACCTCCCATTTTCACAGTTGACAGATGGTGGAATTATGAGAGTATATGAATACAGGGACCATTTGAAAACCACTGTGCTAAGTAACAATAACTTCCATTACTTCCATAATCATTCTCTCCATTATCAGTCAATCACTTACTGTAGAAAAGGTATAAACAGTGAAAAGTTAATCCCTTCTTCAGAGGATTGTCAAAATACCTGCACTTTTTTTAGGACTAATCAATCAATTTGTTGCACTGACATAATAAGAGTACATTTTCACATTGGTAAACAATTGGCAAAAGAAAAGAACAAATACAGTAAAAGAGGAAATGATTAAATACATAGTAATCAATGAGAAGGTTGAAGCCTAAACCATAAAAAGCAAAGAGTTTCATATAAATCAAGCCAGTAAAGTTCAACTTGAAGCCATGTTCAGGCTCTGTTTCCAGATGTGTAACAGAGCTGCGTTCAAAACATCTGCAACAGATGTTCAGCTCCACAGCGCCCTCTGCTGGATGGGTAGTGCTGGTGCTCCACAGTGTGTACATGGTCTTCAGTCATGTGAAGACCATGTACACACATGGTCTTCACCATGTGTATACTTTAAGTATAAGGTATACCTTAAAATATACCTTACACTTTAAGGTATACTTTTATACCTTAAAGTGGTATAGTGGTAAGGTATACTTTTATACCTTAAAGTGTAACTCCACCCACTGCACAAGTCTGAAAAACTGCTACAAAGTAAGAAATAGACTGAGATGAGGTTGATGAGTGTGTGGATGAGACACAGGAGACGTTCAGGGACATCAGACTCTGTAGAACCACATCAGGCTCTGAAAGGGTTAGGTTGAGTTTCTCTGATAGTTTTAAGGAATACCCATCTAAAAAAATAAAAATAAAGTGTGCGTGCTGTCTCCTCTTTTTCTTGCCATCATTCAGTTGTTTCCCACGAGAAACTGAAGCCTCAGACAAAAAGAGACGTTCTGCAGCCTGTGTTGTTGTGCCACTCACGTGTTTTAATACATTACTCCAGATTCAAACCAACAAAGGAATTAACCGATCGAGGCAGAGGTTTTATGAAGCAAAATCTCAGAAGATGTTTTAAAGTGGTGTCACCTTTGTCCACGTTAAACCTGTGTCCACGTTAAATCCTATCTCGATGCTTGGTGTTTTCTCTGCTTATTAGAGCTGACGCCAACTCCTCGTAACAACATCCAGGACAGAGAAATTCTTAACTCTCTTGTTTTCTCTGTTTTTGCTGTTTCACCAAAACCAGAAGTGGAGCTGTAGTAAATAACTCGCTGTCCTCGTTCATACTTTAAGACATACTTTACAGAAAAGAACAGAAGAGTTAGAGAACAGAGGTCCAGAGAGCTGTTGCTATGGAAAAGATATGCCGTGTGGTCTCGTTACTTTGGTCTGAATTGGCAGGTTTTCACCTGATGCTGCTGCTGTCTGTGTGTTTCAGCTCTGATGAGGGACGTCTTCCTGGGTCGGCCTCCTGACCTGTCGTCGCCTGTCTTCCCTCTGACTTGACGGAGCTCCAGCTGCCTCATCGGATCTGACTCGACTTCTTCCGTCGACGCCGGATCTGCCCTCAGACACAGCAACCTGAGCGACATACACACATACGAACAACAACAACAACACGCCACACACACAACGTATGTACGCACACATCTGCAGCTGCCGTGAGCTCAACCTCAGTCTCTTCTGTTGGGTTTTCTAATCAAATGGGTCACGAGTCGTTACAGCTGTCGGTAACATCGGACCAATTTTACACACAACAAGTCCTCATTGTGGTTCAGTAGAAACAGCGGGCAGTGCTGAGTGTTGGATACAAAATGACTGAAAGATTCAAATTGTATGTGTTTTATACACCGAGACAAACCTGAAACATGTCTGTGCAGCTACATTAAACCTATTTTGGCCTCAGGTTTTTCTGACTGTTTTTCATCAACTCTTCAACATATAAAACGAGAATCTGAACCGACATCAGTCAAGAATCTAGAGTTTACTCTCTAGATATATATAATTATATATAATTTTTTTAAATTTTATTTTATTTTTTTACTTTTTTTTTTTTTCCTCTTATTATGATGTCTAGAAGATGAATTCTGACCTGGGGTTTTATGAATTACTTTATTACTTTAAAACCTGGACTGAAACGTCATACAGATGTGGTGTTTTATTCTACGGGAGGTGCCGGGCGGGTGGGGTTTATCTAACAAAGCTAATGTGAACAATGTTGTGAAAACGTTCAGTCTGGCGTCGTGCCAGACTGAACGTTTTCACAACCATGGTTTTCACAGCCATGAGACATTCAGATTTGATGCAGTGTCTTTTTTTTTTTCTTATTAAAATTTAAAAACTATGTGATAAATTTGCAGTAGATATAAACTGAGACAGTAGTGTTAGTTTCTATACTTGTTAATGGTGTAGTTCGACTCTAGTTTCTTTTTTTTTTTTCTTTAGAAATTTGAATTTTGTAACAAACTGCCTCAACGTGTAGTTTCATGTAGTTTAGTGGCAGCGTTTGATGAATCATTGATTTGTCAAGAAGCAGGGGATTTTTGTTTTTTTTCCTCATATCTTCTGATGTCTTTTTATTCAACATGCAAACCTTCAATCTGCCTGTTATGTTTTAAAAGTGAAAGCTGTTTGCCAAAAAAGTTGAGTCACTTTATTTTCTATGTGTCGTTTCTGAAGCTCTCCGTGCCTTTTTATTATCCAGTAAAAGACGTCGGTGAAGAGTTTGGTCTTCTCTAAACATCTCCAGCGATTTAAAATGAGGGGCAACGTTCAATACTGTTACATTTTCTCATTGCATTGTACAGATTCTTAAGCTGAATAAAAATGTCGAAGCAAACACAGAAGCTGTGTGGTTCATGAGCAGAGATGAAGCTTTTTGCTAGTATGTCATTGTCAAAACCAGGAAAATCAGTGTGTCAATGTTGAACGTGGGCTTCATTACAGTCTGTTTATTTATTGCGATTTTAACTCCACTTTCAGACACAGTATGTGACCGCGATGAGAAAATAGGATAGTAAGCACATTTACGAGGTCTTTGTGAGGTTTTTTTAATCCAAATATTCACATTTCCATCTCTGCATTCTGAAAAAAATGTTTGATTTTTGTGTCATAATTTAGTTGACTTGAATTGTTGAGTTATGACATTTTGTGAGGTCACAAAATATTTGTAGATTTGTAGATGTTTCCTCCAAATGTTTCTGAGATTTCATGAAAATGGGTTGAAAACTAAAGGGGAAATCCTAGACCTCACAGTACGGTAATTGTAACAGGTTGTGTTTTTTAAAGGTGTGACATTTCATTCTTTCTGGTTAATTACTTCATCAGTGGTTGTGACTTCCCTAACCAAAGTGTGACAGCCGCTTGGTCACTAATTGTACTCAGTGTTCAGAAGGGACTTCCTGTCTGTATAATCAGGTCTTCTATTGGGCCAGTGGATGTAAATTCTTCCTGATTACTTATAATGTTGGCTGGTAAATGACTCACATAGATGAGAGGAAGGAAATAAGTACACAGTGTTTGTAGGTCAGGAAAAAAAAGAGCTTGGGTGGAGAAAAGCAGAAGAATGATAAAGATGGAGAAAAAGAAAATCAACATCCTACTGTTATCTGCAAACACACAATGTATTGTTGTATGTGTTGTACATTAATGGTTGTGTTGAGAAACACCAGTTCTCATTCACATTCATTCATGTTTCTGTAAGCACAGCTGACTGTTTACAGTAAACACAACTCACTCTTCTTCTTTTCATTTCCTCCTTGGTCAAATAAAGTGGGTGTGTTTGAAGTGTCCAACCACAAACACACCCAGGATTCACACCAAAACGGGAAGCCATGTTTTTAATGCTTATTTATCATCACCACTGCACCCACAAAACCAGTTTTATCCAACAGCATCCCATTAAATCTAAATAGTCCAGTGTGTAAGATTTATGGGTATATTTATTCATAATTGTTGTGTTTGCGTTACAGAGTCTACCATGTTTCTACAGTCGCTCTGAACTTACTTCCTTTTGTTCTTCTTTGTTTTACATCAGGTGACGTCCAGTGTTAAGGTGCATTACTCTCCCCTACTGTGAGCGTTGTGACCAGAATGGACAAAACAAACTACAGACTTATGCGTTTTCAAGGGCCACCATAGTGGAGGGTAGGGGTGTATTCAGTTGGTTACAATCTACAACTTCACCACTAGATATCACTAAATAGCACACACTGAACCTTTAAAGGAACGATTCAGAGCTTTATCTTTTCTCTTATTATTCACCAGTTTCAGTAGAAAGGGACCAGCTCAGTGTTCATAGAAGCGATGACACGTGTTATTTTTGGGGAAATAGTGAATGATGAAAGAAAAACATCTAGACACATTTGAAAGTGGTAATCAACTCATGGGTGAGGGACCATGCAGTATTATTAGAAGTAGTGCTAGTTACTTACTAGTTAATTAGCTCTCGACGGGCGATGGGTGAAACTCTTCAAGCTAACATTTCTAATATAGACTTTAAATAAAAAGTGGAGGAACCTTGTCACCTTTTAGTTTGTGTTGTGTTGTTTTGAAGCCTCGAAATCTCACATTTTGGCCTTAACTATATTGTTTTTTTGGAAACAGAAGGGGCCGTATTTGGACAAGAGATTAAACTCACCAAGCTAGTGCTAACTTACTGAAAACACAGACCATAAAGACTAACAGTATTATGTTTAAACACCACTAACAGCTCATTTCTTTCAGCTACTTTATAAATGTTAATATGTATGTGTTAACAGTTGTATTTCGTAACAGTAATGTCAACTTCACATAATGTAGAAGCACAGTAATTAGCGCTAGCTGGCCTAATTAGCAAGCTAATCCAACATGAATTCAAGCTAACATTAGCTAATGTAGCTAAGTTGCTAACAGGTCAGGTATGTTAAGTACAGGTAAACTTCATGACAGAATCCTTCACTGGTGTTACTACTATAACTTTTTAAACACAACTAGAGTCAAACTGTTTGTCAGGAAAAAATATGTTTTATTCAATAAACTCTGAAAGTCTGACTTAGCAGACAAGCTAGTTGTCAATCACAGCAGCTACGTCCAGGCTGTAAACATGTTTATTTGAACATCCAAGGAACTGCATTTGTTGTCATTTGGTTGGATTTCTACTACACTACAACTAACTTACAGAAAACAACAACCGACCACACTGCTAACTAGGAAATGTTATTGTGAACTGCATCGAGTAATCTCAGCAATGTAACACACAGTTGTGTTTAACAGTAAACTTTACTTTGAATGTGCATTAAGCTGACAGCATTCGAAATTAAAGCAATATCAAATGAATGCTAACATTAGCCCATGAAACTAGGTCATGTTAACAGGTTGTATTGGTTTTCATTACTGTTGAACTTAAATACAGATGTGACAAATCCTAACCACATGTAGAGCTGTGTGTCAACACAACGGTCGATTTGTGAGACACTGTTGTTATTGAATTCTACATGTTTCACAATGCCTCAGTGTAAAACAATCATTAACGAAGTGTGTTGTTCTTGTGTTGGAGGAGAAAGTTCACTATGAATAAAAATGTCAACACACCAAGTCTGAAAAGCAATAAAAATACCATAAAAATAATCAGATAAACAGACACTGATAATTATAAACCAGGTTCTTAGGTCAATTATTTCTGTTTTGATCCAGAAATAGGATAAATTTAGTTTTTGAACAACTTTTTCATTTTACTCCCTGTAAATACCTGCACTTTCTAGTCTTTACATTTTTGCTTGTTGTTATCAACAGAGGTGACAAAAGTGCCCACATTCTTTACTCCAGTAGAAATACAGATATATCAGGTGTGGTACTATTGTATTTATTGATCTTTTCTGGGGTTATGTGTTAATTAAAACTAAAGCCTGTTTTGAAAATTGGGGGAATAGAAAGTACAGATATTTGTGGTAAAATGCTGCTGCTGCATGTTCTTCAAAGGTCTACTGACTTTTATACTTTGAGCACCTTTCAGAGCTTGGACTTTCATTTCATTCTGTCACTTTTACTGCAGTAAAGAACTCGAATGAGTACTTCTACTTTTACCACAATATCTGTACTTCTACTGGAGGAAACCGTAAAAAAAGCCAGTGAAATTCTGGGAAATCAGTCAGCGTGTTTTTCATTAGAAAAGTAAATCTATTTTAAGAAAACATGTCTAACTTTGTCATACTAAGTTATTCCAGATAAACTGAACCAGTAACAAGATAAAACAGTGATTTTCATAACATCCCAGAAGAGCTTTTTTTCTAGTTTTAAGGCCCATTATGTGTTTAGATTTTAATTCTATTTTTAAGAACTCTAACCAAGCAAAACATTTGTTCAATACAAGACAATTTGTTTATATTTAAGAATTTGTGGCTTGTTTTTGCAGTGTAAAGACCTCTGTAACAGGTACATTTAAACTGCTAGATTACCAACGTGAAACAACAATAAGTAAGGACAGACTATCCTACAATAAATGCTCTACCTCTGTGTCTTTCCAACCTGCTGCACCAGCTGATGCACATTAAACCAACCAGGAACAAGATCAGGACGTCCATTAAAGAAACTTCTCAACATTTATTCAATATATATTTCTGTGCAATAATACAATGTACAAATAATCATACTGTAAATATTACAATTAATAGAATAGTTAAGATTTTTTGACACAATATGAAACATTAAATACATTCAAGGTCTGTGAAGGCGTCGGTCGTTCTACAGATGTCAAACAGCGACAGAGAGCGAACCAGAGGTGAAGCAAAAACACAGACTCAACCAGAGCAGAGCCATCTAAAAACTTGCTTTTTCTAAGGTTTTGGAATAATGTCTTCAATTGGGATGATTTTATTTGATGACCCCAGTCCGTGAATGAAAAGGTTCATTTCTTTTAGGAAAACCACATCACTTTCCCACATGTGAACACCATGTGCAGCATACATCATTAAATGGCTGCACTGTGGTGCGTTTCTGACTGTGAACATGTACGGAAGTGTCTGGAAATGTGACTTGTTCAATTCATGTGGTTTTGGAACATTTTCATAGTGTAATGTGTGAAGCTGATAGAAATCCCCATGTTTTTAGATCTTCCATGTTTCCACATGTAGGACGCGTTACCACATGTTGTAACATGGGCTTCATGTGTAAATTTACACAGGCATGTAAATGTTCCAAAACATGTGCATCATGTGTTTTTGCACATGTAAAATTCATGTGGTTTTTCTGTAAAATCTGTCAAATAAATTTTTACTTCAGTCACCAGTGAATTAAAACAGCCGAGACCGACAGGCTTTAAAAATCTGTTTTACACAAAACACACGTTTTCAAATTAACGTCACATGTCATTGTTCTTTGAGTGGATCACCCTGAAGGTGTGTGCAGCACCAAACTGACTTCAAATCAACAATATGTGCATCACAGTCCAATTAAACAGAAATGTACAAAAGTCTTAGGATAGAAACAGAATAGAGTCGGTTGCCGTGGAAACACATGTTTCGGTAACAGCCACCAGCGCCGACTTCACGACGGAAGCCTCTGGATCGGACCCGTCACTGACGGGATGGATAGACGTCTCCAGAAGAGCACTGAAAACACACACACTTTCAAATCACTGCTGTTGGTGAAAACCTTGTAACTTGTTTGTGCCACATTTTTATTAAGTTCATCCAAGGATTCAGTTCTTCATGAGAAAATCCTTTAAACCCCATTTGGTTGGTTATTTTGGTTTGTGGAAATGCATTGTTATTTTACTCAAACCAACGACATTCACGTGCACAAAATATTCAGTTTTTTGTCCTCATTATGAAAAAGACTAAATTCCTAACAACCTTTTTACATGGATGATGAAAATGAATATTCATCTAATATTCCTGTTTAGATGCAGTTGTGCAAACTGACTGAAAATAGGATTTTTTTTTGCAAACTCAGCCTCCCTCTGTCATTCCTCCAAAAATACCTTCTTGAAAAGCTCAGGATTGTGATATTTACTCATATTTAAACTTGTTCATATCTTCTTAATGTTTTGCAGTAGGCGTGTACCTCCGTCTGACCAGAGCTGATGGCTTTTCTTTTGGATTCATCCATCATAGAGGATCTCTAAACCAGCCAACTGGAAACAGGAGCCACAATCTGAATGTGTTGTATACATGTCCAGGAATGTCTCCTGAAACCACAATAATATCAGCTTATCCCTCATGTCTTAATTGGAAAAGGCTCCATTTGGAAAAAGGCCTAATTCTATATTTTGTTTAAATGACACCTGTTGTATTCAGATTATTGTCACATTTGGAATAATAGTGGGATATTAATGTGTATGTAAATGTTTTCCTGAGCAGGTTACTTTCTAGATACAAGGTTTTCTCCTTCCAGCAGACACACAACACTATACAACATTTGATACTGCATATAAAGGTACTTTATTCCTCTTCCGTCAGGTCTTTGTGACATGACGACTGGCCAATCAGAGCTTATTAGATTTGTCTAAAGTAGCAAAGTGTCCTGATTCTGTTGAGCTGCAGCCAAACAGGGAAAGTGCAGGCAGCACAGGATCTGCTGTCAGTCCGCGTCTCACTTTGACTCAGCCACGGTTCAGCTGCAGAGTAAAGGCTGCGACGTAAAGCTGTCAGTCAAAATGGTGATTTCATTTCTACGTGCATGAATGTGATCAGAAATGAAGCCCACTGAGTGTCAGTCAGGTGTCCTTGTCATCTGAAAGTGCAACTTGTAGCTGGTGGACGTCCGCGTCATTCCTTCGGTCTCTGCGGAGAGACTGGACCTCCTCATAAGGGGGTGGGGGGTTGTCAGGGCTCTGGCTGGACAGGAGAGGCCGCATACTGCTGTCTGATTGGTTGCTGAAAGATGACTGGCGACAGCCAGGGGCCTCCTGAGCCAACAGGAGCTGGGTGGGTCCGGGTGCCGAGCAGGCGGGGAGGCGCTGCCCCCAGCTGCCGTAGACCGCCTCCTCGTAGGACGGCAGAGAGACGGGAACCCCGTCAACCATCAAGTCCAACTGGTCTGAGGACCGACGGCTGCTGGGAGACAGATATTAACTCAGTGGAATGTTTGCTGAATCCCCTGATGTCAGGGAAAAAAAACCAAAAAATGTCGGACAAAATAACAAACTCGAGGCCTTGAACCAATGGGTGACGTTGCAGTGTTTATGAAGGTCAATGCCTACAGTTGAACAGTAATGTTAACTTCTCATAACATGCTCATTAGCATTAGCTGACAGACAGAATTAATGCTAACATTAGCTAATGTAGCTAGGTACACTTTTGTATTAACAAACTCCTCTGACGGTCGAGTGAGAGTAACTTATTACACACAACAGTAGAGAAAAAAAATGTGTTTTATCCAATAAATAGAATCTTAGAAAGTCAGAGTCAGCAGGTGAAGGAGCTGTCAATCAAAGCCTGGTGTGACAGATGTCAAAACCTTCTACTTGCACTAAAGTCTCGTTAATGGAGCAATAATTTACAAAAGAACCACCAGAACACTTATTAGAGGGTCCAAATGAAGCAAATGAGCAAATCAGAATGACTTCATATTTCTAGAGAGAAGTTGTCATTTTTTTAAGTCAACAGAGTCATCCTAGTGGCCATCAGTGGTATTCCACATTAAAATACTTGGGCACTGGCTTCAGTTTCAAGTTGCGGCCCTCGCTGACTGTCAGTCTTACCTGTGTGTTTGACAGGGGTAGAGGCGGGACTTGAGGACCAGGCAGGCGGTGGTGGTGAGCAGGAAGATGGACACACCAACCGCTGTCGTGGCCATGCTGGGCATCGAGTCACTGGTTCTGTTGTCAGAGTTCACATTTGAAAACCCTGAGGACAAAGGACAAATATATAAGGAAAAATACAATATTATTTATTTGGACCAAACATTCATTGGTCCCACCTTTTCTAATGTAAGGATGTTTGTCTTTATATCACTTTGACATGAATATGTTTAGGTTTTTTACTGCTGGTTGAACAAAATAAGAGATTGTTTAGTACATTATTACATTCAACATATAGTTACAGATGATTGTAAACATCATAAATTGCGATCTAGAGGAAACAATCTTACTGGGCCAATCATCCTTTATACCTTCTGTTAAATAAAAGCAGGTGATGCACGTATGTTCACTTGCACTTTGTTGTACTTAATTCTTGATTGTTAGTGATGTTGCTGTGCAGCACTTGTTGTGAAATGTCTTGTTGTTAAACTTTTAGCTGTGACAGAAGGTCTTAATGTTTATCTTGCGTTCTCTGTGGAAAATCCCAGGGAAAAAATAGCACAAACAGGTTATCAAATACAAGATGTCTGAAAGGAAGCTTTTGATGTGTGTGGTTTGTCGTGCCCATGACACGGGTGCAGCAGCTTTCCATGAGGCTGCGACAGCGTCAACGCAGAGGAAATGTTTAATGGTTATTATGGTGGCTTCTTGTGCTTCCTCTTTTGCACTCTGATTTCCTGTCACTGTGCATTAGACTGAATGGTGACAGAGGAAGTCAGAGCTGGTCTGAGGAAAGTAAAGCTTTTAGTTCCACTGCAGCGAGTCGGAGCCTGTCTGCACGTTTCTGTGAAGTAGGTCAAGAGATAAATGCGAGCTGCTGCTGTTGGGTGTGTATGAGGGTGATCAGACTTTATTCTGATCTCATTAGTATCGAGATGGTGAAAGGACACATGACACCAAACAATCCAAAACACAAAACAAATGTTGGATTTTCCAGTTTTTCTTAAAGATTAAAGATGCGAGTGTGTGATTGCAAAAGTCCAGTTGTTGGGGAAGTTGAGGTTTTGTTTAGAAGCAAGAAAATGCACCAGAGATCAATGGAAAAAAAATACACATCTGGTATAGCTAAATACACACTTTCCTTCTGCAGCTTCTCCCCTTGGTCCGAATCAAACAACTAAATACAAAGACAGATGAACCTGACAATGTTTCACGTCACTGTGGAAGAGTTCTTCCATGAGTCACAGAGTAGTTTTACAGCTGTCAATCACATATTTAACCCCCTATCTAGATTTTCTAAAGCCTAAAAACAGAGTCCAGAGAAGGGAGCAGACTTTGTGTTTCCTCTCAGACACTTACAATATGCTGAAAGGGTTAACACTGCGGCTTCAATTGGCAGCAATAGAATAGAATATTTTGAATAGAATATTTTACAAACGTTGGTACATGTGCAGAATGTGGCTCCAAAAGTGGCTGATTCTCAACTGGAAATACTGACTTGATTAATCATGCTTCGGATTTTTCTTGCTCCAAACTATTGTCATTATATCAGCCAATAAAAACTCACTATCAGTCAGTCTCTAAAATAAATGATTCAAATAAACGTAACAATGTTGGTTTCTTTTTAGATTTACAGTATTAGTTTTATATAAGATGTTTTAGCCGAGTGTAACCCCTGTGGGAATGAAACCCAGTATCATGATTTCAACAATGTCTGTTTCCTGAATTCAAAGTAAAAAGGAACTGACATTAAATGACTAATGAGCTTTAAAACAGTCTGAGTCAACACTGTGATGAGTGAGGAGCAGATTATAAACCTAGGTGATCACTAAGGAATGCTGGGAAATGATTCAGTAACAGGACGTTACATCCGTCCCAGTGTCTCCCGGTGTCACTTCATGTAAACCAGTCTGACACAAACAGTGATTCTAACGACACTGGTTTGGATTCGTAGACGTTAGATCTAAGGACAGAATCCAAAACATACATCTGATAGAAAAGTGAAAACTTCACCCAAAAACCCCCACTTCTGCTGATACATTAAAGCTGCTATAAGAAAACAACTGAACTGAGCATGTGCAGATGTAGTGGAACCTCTGTAGCTCGTTTCTGAATTCAAGGTGTTACAATATAAGCATTAAAATTACCAGTCACTGCTCATTATATATATATATGTGATCAGAAATGGACACACCAACCGTGTGTATATATATATATATATATAACATGTTTATATATTTTAGGATTAAAACATTTCAAAATAATCAAGAAAAATCAACAAAACTTTACCAAATAAGCAAGAAAAGCAACAAAATAGGCGACGTAAATAGGTGAAGTAAATCGATGTTTCAATGTATGACCAGTCACTGCTGTCGTACCTTTGCCCGGGACACAGGTAGGTATAGGCGGCTGCCACTTCCCGTGGCGACACCTGGACCAGCTCATCTTGTTGCTGATGTGGTATCCGGGCTCACAGAAGAAGTGGATTTGGCTTTTCTGTGTGAAACCTCTGCATGGTGACGGGTCACAACGGAAACCTCCATGTTCAGGAACCAGAGGGTGAGTGCAGTTACCCAGTCTGCCTACACACCCACACACACACACACACACACACACACGTGGATTTTTATGTGGATGAATTCATCCACATAAAAATGGTCTTTTATGACCTCATCGAGGTGACTTTTATCATATCTCACTGCTGCGTCCTTCATACTTTTACTCAAGCATTAGTACAAATACTGATACAACTTCTTGACTTCAGTAAAAGTGAATATATCCTAAAAGCATAAAAGTCAGAAGTAGGTCTTTGAAGGATGTTTACAGTGGATATAAAAAGTCTACACACCCCTGTTCAAATGCCAGGTTTTTGTGATGTTAAAAAACGACACCAAAATAAATAATTTCACACATTTTTCCACCTTTAATGTGACCTATAACCTGTACAACACAATTGAAAAACAACCTGAAACCTTTAAAAAGGGACAAATAAAATAAAAAACTTAAAATAACCTTGTTGCATAAATATACACACCATTAAACTAATACAGCAGCGCCTTTGGCTTTTATCAGCGTGGAACATCTTGATGTGGCAATATTTGTCCACTCTTCTTTGCAAAACAACTCCAAATCTGACAGATTGCGAGGGCGTCTCCTGTGCACAGCCCTCTTCAGATCACCCCACAGATGTTCTATCAGATTCAGGTCTGGACTCTGGCTGGGCCATT